>CM045070.1:12962184-13337184 GCA_024542945.1 allo-octoploid hybrid of Carassius auratus x Cyprinus carpio
AATGTCATGTTGTTCTTATGTTCTTTCTGTCATAGTTTTGGTTATTCTGTTTTATATGTTCTTTATTGGTCAACATGAGTTGTTTTTAAATGTGCTATACAAATAATAAACAAACAAACAAAATTATTAAGCAGCACAACTGTTTTCAACATTGATAATAATAAGAAGTAAGCATATTAGTATGATTTCTTATGATGCTGAAGTAATGGCTGCAGTCTTCAGCTTCAGCTTTGCCATCAGCGAAATATATTAAAATAGAGCAGTTATTTTAAATTGTAATAATATTTCAGAATATTACTGTTATAAATACATGCAGTTTTAGTGAGCGTAAGAGACTTCTTCTAAAATGTAACATACTTTCTTTTGACAATATTCTTTGATTTGAATTTTCTGTGGTTTGAGACATTGAAACATTTGTACACAACTAGACTAATTATACAGATAGAATATATTTATATATATATATATATATATATATATATATATATATATATATATATATATATATATACATACAGTATTTATTTATAAAAAAAAAACATTAAAACAATAAGAGCACAATGCACCACTACTTCAAACTGTGTGTGATTCATATTAAATCCAGCAGATGGCAGCAGAGTCTCATCAGACCATCACTATTTCAGAATCTACTCACTTCATTAATGCTTGTGTGGGCCAACACAATAATGTCACAGTATAACATGATATTATGTGCAGTAATATGTGCATCTCATAATACATTTTCAAAACCCATATGGACTCTAAAAATCCTCAGAGCACTGACCTGTGCTAGAGACTCCCACTACATTACTGGGCTCACTGATAAGGTCCTCCATAACTGCCATCACTCTGAACTCATACCAGGCTTCCTGCAAAACAGTGCAGAGACATGTACAGCATGTTTCCTTTAATATACAGATGACTAAAAAGCTCAATCCATTTGAACTTTAATTGCAGATTTTCCCACCTTTTTGATTTTTTCCCGCCAAATGTACACTTAACAAAACGATGACTAAATATTTATTGCTGGACGAATTATCCTTAAAAAGTTAGTTTGTAGTTTACGCTCAAACACATTTTCACCTGCAGGAATGCCAATACAAGCCTTGTGTCAATCTTGTGAAATGGTCATCACAGGCATACCTGAACCAGGTCTCTAGCCAACAGCTCTGTCTCTCCAGCAGGGATTGCATCATCAAGAACATCCCACCTCTCCCCGAGGCGGAACTCCATGATGTAGTGGTCAATTGGTGACGTGTGATTGGCTGGAGGGATCCACGTGAGTAGGACTCCCTGCTGTGTCCGGTTGGCTGTGAGGCACCGTGGTGGGGTAAGCAGCACCAGTGGTTCTGGGGTACTTATAGGAAATACTAGAGGAAACAAAGTAAACCACTGGATCATTAAAACATTCTGATTTGATGCTTAAGAAACATTTCTTCTTCTTAATGCTGAGAACAGTAATGCTGCTTAACATTTTTTGTGAAAACAATTATACTTTTTTTTTTTAAGATTAAAAAAGTTCAAAAGAGCAGCATTTATTTGACACATTTTTTGTTACATTATAAATGTTTTACAGCAGTGTTATTATAGTTAACTAAAAATGAAACAGATATTAAAACCATAAAAATATCTTCATTGCTATAATAACAATAAATGTTAACTGTATAAATAAAATAGTAAAATATATAAAAAACTTAATGTACTAAAATGACTAAAACTAAAAATGAAAAAAATTATATATATATATATATATATATATATATATATATATATATATATATATAGATATATATATATAGATATATATATATATATACACACAAAATAACACAACAAAATTAATTATTACTTAACTATAACTTCATTAAAATTAATAAAAATTATTAAAATTTTGATAAAAACTATAATAGTATCTAAATGCTAAGATAATACTGCTTTATGGACACTTTTGGCTAACTTCATTCATCTTTGCTGAATAAAAGTATTCATTTTTATAGTATAAGTAGCATAGTAAAAAAAAAAAAAAAAAAAAAAAAAACTAAACCTTTACCTAAAATTGAAATTAATACAATTATTACAATTTTAATAAAAAAATATAATTGTATCTCACTACAAATACTAAAAAAGTACTGCTCTATGTTCATTTTTGGTTAACTTGATTCATCTTAATCCGCTGAATAAAAGTTTTAATTTCTATAGTATAAATAGTATTGAATAAAAAACAAAAAACAAAAAAAACCATCTGAATCTACAGTTCAGATGTTTGCTGACCCTAAACATCTGAACTGTAGTGATATATAAGTGATACATTTGCAAGTATTACAGTACCATATCATGTATTATTATTATTATTATTATTATTATTATATTAGAATTTCTTTTAATCACTATATTCCAATTTTGGATACTTGGATTATTTATTGGTATCTAATGCTCAGTTCAAGAAATCCTAAAAACACTAATAAATTTAATGTTAAATGTAAATTTCACATAAAGAAATCTCTAAATAAACATATACATTATAAATATTTAAATATAAAAGTTATGATGCCTAAATTCACTTGTAGCACTTAAAATGACTAGTGTTCTGTTTTTAGTGTGTTCTTTCCGATTTATTTAGACAAAATAGTATTTTTATACTATTTCGTAGTATTTGTAATACTAATATCCATTTAGAAGTTTTAGATCCATTTAGAATACATAATATAGTCTTATATAGTTACATTCATGTATTTGGAGCTTATTCAAAAGTACTAAAAAAAACATAACAGGGATCAAAATTCTGTAATTCCCATCCCTACTATAAAATGCATTTCTGTCAGGCAGAGATGATCCTATCTTTGTAAGTTGTATCGTGCAGGTGGCCAACCTAGTGTGTTCACAGTGACGACCTCGCTGAACGGGCCCGTCCCCAGCTTGTTCTGGGCCAGGACGCTGAATTGGTAGGCCGTCTCAGGCTCCAGGCCTTGCACCAGGAGCCAGTGCTGCCCGCCGGGCACAGCCATGGACAGCCAGTCATGCGGTCCTAACTGCTCCCTCTTCACCCTGCAGGAGGAGTCACATGCACAGATGGAGAGAGTTTAGCACGGCGCAAGCATACATGCGCACACGCTCCGATAATGATTGCCATGTCACTTACACTACTGATGAGAGCACTGCCTGCAGCTAGACGTAAAAAGACAGCTTGTTTGGCTCAGTGTGTGTGCTCAGTGATATCCAGTGACACAAAACTGTCTCATGGTTTCCAGAGGTAATTCTGAAGAATGTGTTTTCGACCGCTGATCTTTACAAAAATATCCTCATAGATCTTCAGTGTGCTTTGTACGGCCTACAGCTCTTGAGAAAGACCTATGGCTTGAAATGAGTCTTATGGACAATACATCTCCAATAGAAACCACCAGAATGGCTACAGTGTTGTGGATAAGTGGAGTAGTGATTTTTTATGATGATAATGTATAGTTTTTTTAACTACAGCAGCCCTGGACTGTCACATCATGCCATGTTACACATATCCAAGTAGTTTTGCATGCTCAAAACTTTGTGTAACTGCACCTACAGCCAGCATGCTTCATTCTGATAAACTGCTGCCCTTGGCATGCATGAAATGACTCCCACCGGACGTCCCGACTAAATTCAAGCTGAATTTCTTCGTCCTTCATTGTACGCAAGAAACACAAGGACACCATACATGCCCCCCTTCAGTACAGTATTATCATCTTCATGACACTTGGTTTGCACCATTTATTAAATATTTATATTTTATTTAAAATAAACCGCCTCTCCAAGGACGGACTAAGCATAAATGGTGTCTTTGTTTACCATAAACTATAAAGGGTGAATCTGTGACAAAACTGAAACTGACATGAGTGTTTTTTTAACTATCTATCTTACTATTCAAACTATCAGTCTCAAAATATGAAAATCCTTCATAAAAATAAGAATATATGTTAAAAACTCTGAATAGCTAAACAAGAATGAAATATATAATACGTATAATATACAAACTAATGTAATAAATAAATATTATATTGAAATACATTATATATATATTTTGTTAATTTATAACATTAGAAATATATGGAAGCCCATTTCTGCACTGAATAAAAAATAAAGGTAATTGCGACTTTTTATCTTGCAATTCTGAATTTTTTCTCAGAATTACATGATAAAGTTATAAAGTCCAATTCTGAGGGGAAAAAGACTGATATGTTCTCAGAATTGTGACTTTTTATCTCACATTTCGCACTTGATAACTCGCAAATGCATGTCATAAAGTCACAATTGCAAGATATAATCTTGAAATTCTGAGGAAAAAAGTCAGAATTCTGTCTTGCAATTCTGATGATTTATTTCTCAAAATTGTGACTTTATTTTTCACATTTGTGAGAAAAAAATTCTGAATTGCGAGGTATAAATTCAGATTTGTGAGAAAAGTCTGAATATCTCACTAATCTGACTTTATAACTCAAAGTTTATATCACATCATTCTGAGAATAAATGAATTGCGAGACATAAACTTGCAATTGCGAGAAAAAAAGTCTGAATTGTGAGATAAAAAGTCGCAATTACATTATTTATTTTTTCTTCAGTGGTGGAAACAAGCTTCCATAAGTATAAAATATATAGAATTCATTTTCTCAAAACAAATTTGTAAATATTTTATGTAATAATATATATAGTTATATCATTCTAATGCAAGAACCAAAAAGTTAAAAATGTCATCTCTCTCAAAGATTGCTGTGCTAAACAAAAGGCATCCTTTGAGATATTGAAATTACACTGTGTTAGGAATATTAATGACTTTCAAAAAGAAAAACGTAAGGAATAAGCTGTATACGTCATTCGCCCTGTTCCTATTGGTGAGTCATAATATTCCATTGAGGTCTAATTGATCACTTCCTTCATGCCCTTATAGCTTGAGAGTTCACAGGCTCTTGAGATGTGTGTTATTCACAGCATCCCAGCGGTTGCTCGGCACCTCTCCTGCAATGCACAGGAAGTAGCAGGAACACGCCAACTATCTGCGTCAATGAGGCTGACGGGAGCTGTTGTTCAATCTCACGTGGGTCACCTTTAAAGGCCATTCATACACAACCTTTAAAGCATGAGTCACACTGCCCAATATTTCAAATGACACCTTTTTTAGCCAGCTCTTGGCACAGGTCTCCGATTGCTCAGGCACCCATGGTGGACACATCAGGCCAGCGGATAATGATGATCTAAGAAAAGTCGGAAGCAGAATGGTGAGGAAGGTCTGGCCCTTGGGTGAGGATTAACATGCTTTCATCCTCCATGGGGCTTCTATTCTTCTTTAGCTTTTGCATATGTGAACTGCTGTGTTAGTGGAAGGGCTCAAGTTAGTAGTCAGTATAGACTGTGAAGAAATGCTGAGTGTGACATACAGGCACAGTTACCTTATATGAGACACAGATCTGTCTTGGATGACAATGTGAACAGCAAAAATCGCAATGAAACTAAATTCAATTCTGATCTGGGCCACATACTCGGAAATAAATATGATAACAGCCGGGTGAGAATTCATGTCAGTTTTTTTAGTCTGAAACAACATATTCAATCTGAAGCAACATTTTTTATGTTATTTTTTATTCACCCTTATCATGAAGAATATGGAAAACAACAACAAAAAATATATATTAATAAAATAATATGTGTTGTGATTCCTCAGTTCAGTTAAAGTTGCAAGTTGCAAAAAAAAAAAATAAAAAAAAAAATAAAAACTTAATGATGAAAACAAGTACTAAGAAAGATAATAATTGGGTATCTTACTGCAGTATCAATGAAGGCGCATAATGCTGATTTAAAGGGATAGTTCACCCAAAAATGAAAATTTGATGTTTATCTGCTCACCACCAGGGCATCCAAGATGTAGGTGACTTTGTTTCTTCAGTAAAACAAAAACTGAGATTTTGAACAGTAAATAAAAAATTGAACTGAGCAATATTTATATCGTTTTTTAACCTCTGATTTTCACCGCAATGTCTGAACTTATGTCTGAACCGCCACCTATCTCTCAAATGGAGCACTGACACTCCTAATTGAGATTGTAGATAGAGTGTCAATGGTCCATTTGAAAGATATATGTAGGTGGCGGTAATGCTCTTCTAAGTCTGCGATCTGCAGTAAAGCAAGAAGAAGAAGACGCCTCGCACAGGCTGAAGAAGAGGACATGGGAACATGCTCAGGACAGTTCAGACATTGCGGTGAAAATCAGAGGTAAAACACTGTATAAATAGTGTTCAGTTTCTTGCACAGACCAATCGTTTTGTGTCTTTACACATCAATGTATCGTCACGTGCGCAGGGTTTAATTTGGTTTTGTTTGTGTTTTTTTGATTCTCAAAGCCGTGATTCCCATCCACTTACTTCATTAGGCTGACAGACCGCGACGGTTTGAGTTGAAAATATCAGTTTGTGTTTTACTGAAGAAACAAAGTCACCTACATCTTGGATGCCCTGGGAGTAAGCAGAAAAACATCAAATTTTCATTTTTTGGGTGAACTATCCCCTTAACATACATATATTTAAACACTACAGTTCAAACAATTGTGTATGTATTTTTTATTAAATTAATACTTTTATTCAATTTTATTTTGAAATGTATTAAAAATAAACGGTTAATTTTAATTGTAATGTTATTTCACTTTTTTCTGTTATACTTTATATTTCATAAAATAAATGCATTCTTGGTGAGCATAGGAGACTTCTCTTAAAAAAAAGAAAAAGAAAAAAACCTTACCATCCGGAAAACATTTGAAGGGTAGTGTATAAACTCTACAGTCCTATGTCTAAACATTCCTTTCACAGGTCCTTACACTTTCCTCTATTTTTCTCCATATAACAGCCGTGTGAGTCTCTAAACTCTAAACTAAATTTCATGACTATTAATAGCCCAAAAAGGAGTGAAATCTGTCTCCAGGGCTCGCAACGGGCTAAACCTGTTTATGCTACATTCCCATGAAACACTGCTGCCATCTGTTACCTGGTGTGACATTGCAGAAATATGTTCTAAAATGAGTAAGTTCCAAGTATAGCTAACAAAGACACAGCTTTAAAGACATATGATTGAAATGTTCTTGTCGTACCCACCAACGCAAACATACAAAGGCTATTGCGAAGCATGTGTCATTCTATAGGGTCAGGAGCACAGAAAGCTATAGAATGCTGATATTCCGGGTGAATATCGTAGAGGACAGCGCCACACAGGGAGCAGAATCACAGGGATGCAGAAGCGCTGGCATGGGCAGCAGAGAGATGAAGAGAGGCAAAGGAGACGACTGAACAAGGGACGAATGTGTTGCTGATTAAGCCAGAAGCAAGAGTTTGCCGTTATGGATCAAGTCACTAACAAAAGTTCCTCAGGGGCACCTCTTTTAAACCTGGATGTGACCATACCGAAGCAAGTAATGAAAACTTTTAAAATTATGATACAGTAAATACTTACTTGCAATAGTTGGTTTTCTGTGTACGGTTAAAATATCAAAAACTGTTTAGCACTGAACTGCGAGAAGGCACAAGACAAAGTCTTTACATTAATAAATACTTTTCATGCATAAGAATCATCAGAATCTCTCAGGGCTTCATAATGTACTGCACAATACTGTACTGTATGTACAGTACAAACTACAAATTCACATCTGAGTTCTACTGTACTTCTAAACATTCTTTAAAAATGTAACATAGCCAACATGCTAGCTAACTGCTCGGAGAACAAAAAAACTCGATAAAGAAAACAGTGGGTCTGGATTACTCACAGAATGATTATCTTTGCTCAAGACATTCCGGTATGAATTTATTTGGAAGTTATGAACAAGACTTACATCAAACTAGACTGTATTTTATTAATTATATGCCATATAAAGAGTCCTGACCATGATATTATTCCCATAACCATAAAGCTGCACTGACATTGGAGGGCCCTGCTGGTCATCTCACCCCTATGGGGAAAGGTTTTGCCCCATCCCACCCATTGCCCCCAGATGCAGCAGCCTCACAGCAGCAGCAGAGCTCAGGTCAACAGTTAGGAAAAGAAGCAGAAAGCAAAGCATGCTGGGATGACTCACACATGGCCGTACCAGACTGAGAATGTCTGCTCAAAGCCGCCATCGTAACCAGGTTCCCACGAGACGTTGGCCGAGGTCGTCGAGACTGAAACGTGGACTTTGGCGGGGGCGTGTGGGCTTGTGCCTGTGGGAGGAGGACAACTAGTGTCACACTCAATATAAACACACACTTGTACACAAAAGCTAAGGCTACACATATTTTATTTCCCTCGGTCAGAGCCATTAGCTCACTTGTCTTAACACAAACACTTGCGCTAACACAAACAAACAGACTGTGTGTGCATCATTTATCCTTTATCTCTTATTCAACAGCTAAATGTTAACCTGTGGGGATGCTTTTGAGGAAAATCCCTCTATACTAAGACACTGAAACATTTCTAGCAGTCTGCTCACAGCATATAATATCCCTCAGAGACCCAACCAACCAAAGGACTGTTGTACAGAGAGCTTTTCGAGAGGTAATCACTGAATAGCTAACAGTTTAGCCTAGCAGCTGCTGCTTGGCTACTAATCAGAAAGTTTCTTTAGCTATTAGGTCAGTTATTCTGCAGTTTCACTGCAGTCAAACAAATACAAACAGTGCCAAATACCACGATGTACATGCCAATACAAGCAGACAGCAATATAAGGACTAAGCTGGCAGTGTTTGTTTACAGCTGCACTAGCCACTAATAGAAAGAGACAGGACATTAGCATTTGCGCTACTTTCCTCTATTCAATTTATAAGATTAGAGTGTAAGTCTGCATATGAATATACTTCAAAGCATTGAAGCAAGTAATCTTTACACAAAAATTGATACTTTTGGCAAGTATGTGGTATTAAAGTGACTTAACATGAAATGAAGACACCAGTCAAATCAGTATATATATATAAAATATATATAAAACACAACTGAAATAAAGATTAAAAATAAAATAAATTCTTAGTATTATTAAAATACTACATGAAAAAAAAAAACTGAAAATTAGAAAATCTGCCTTGGCAACTACCTGAAAAAAGTTTTTTTTTTTTAAAAAAGTAAAAAAAAAAAAAAAAAAAAAAAAAAACAACCTTGAAGTTAAATAGAAAAATTAAAAACTAGATTTGTACTAAACCAAATTACTAAAACTTATGCAAAAAACATGAACCGAAAATATAAAAATAACAGGTAATTAAAAATATTTATAATAGTATTAAAAAAACTATACTATTTACTATGTACTATGTACTAACAAATATATACTAATATACTTAAATAACACTGGAGTACAGAAATAATAATTAGCCAAAAAGTATTTTACATCAGAGTAGAATTAGAAAAATATATACTCAATACAGAAATTTCCATGACTTTAAAAAAATTCCCTGATATGTTAGGGTTACTCCTAGAACCCTGAGACAAAGACCACTGTTGTCCTGCAAAATATAAAATAAATTTTTTTTGCACTTTTAACGAAAATAACTCTTTTTAATCTAGTATGATCAAAATTCATCGCTGTATGGAAAAACCACTTCATCGCAAGTCGTGTTTGTGCTCATGAAGTAGCACCATTTGTCTCAATGCCTCCTACCGATTACTAGGAGGTGCGTGCTGGCAGTGATGCTCGTGGCGACATTGGAGGCGACACACTCCCACTCCCCGTGGTCCTCCTTGCTGAGAGATTTGAACTGTAAGCTGCCTCTGGGTAAGACGTTGTGCTTGCTTCTGCTGGGCTTCCCTACCTTCTCCAATAAAAGAAAACAGTTCTAGCAAACACTTCAGTTGGGTTGACAATGATACAGAATTCCTACTTAAGGATTCTTAAGGATGCAGGTTACCTTTCTCCATGTAATGTTGGGGAATGGGTCTCCTTCTGCCTCACAGGGGATGACCAGCTCTCGACCAGCCTCCTGCCTGTACTCCCCTCCAGGAACCACCAGAAATTTGGGTGGGTCCTATCCAACGCCAGACACCACGTCATATTGATGCAAATAGATGATATTATCAAAAAGGTAAAAAAGGAAAAGGACGAATGAATAAAACACAAGTTTCATTCTTTACCTTTAGCACCAGAGGGGCGGGAGGGGACTGTCCCATTGTACCGAGGCTATTGTAAGGCACGCAGGTGTAGGTGCCGAGAGAGTCCTCTGTCACCTCAGACACTCGAATGCTCCCATCTTCCATTTGGCTCCAGCCAGGGTACTGCAACAGAGAGAATCATCAGCACACAATCAGGGAAATCATTTCCTGTATCTCAAACAGTACAACGTTTGATTCTCGACTAAACGAATTGAACAAATGATTTTGTACACTAGCATTTAAAAGTTTGTGGTCAGTAAGATATTTGTTTTTTTTAAGTCTTTTGCCCACAAAAGCTACATTTTTATTTAAGAATACTATTATAATGTAATTAATTACTTTTCTATTTTAATATATTTCAGCCACATGATTCTTCAGAAATCATTCTGATGTCCTGCATTGCTGCTCAAGAAATATTTTTCATTATTAGCAATGTTGAAATCAGTTAATGCTTAAACAGTTGCTGCTTAATATTTTTGTGGAAACTCTGATACATTATGAATTTTTTGATAACTAAGATGTTCAAATGAATAGAATTCATTTAAAATATAAACCTTAATATAATAAGGTTTTTACAGTCACGTTTGATCAACTGGTTGGGACCTTTCTGAATTAAAGTATTCCTTTAAAATAAAATAAAAACTTTCTGACCCCAAACTTTTGAGAGGTAGAGTGTTTTAAATAAGTAAACTGCTTTGTATAAAAGCATACTGGATGCATTAAAAGTATACAATGTAAAAATTGCATCATGTAAGAAATTATATAAAGCACAAATGTAATGATGATAAATCATGTCTCTCTAAGAATGATATGCAATCAATTTGGGGCTAATAGACACATTGAATAAAATAATTTATGTATGAATGAACTAAAAAAAAGTGAAGGGGCTATTTTAAACACCATATCTGCTTGAATCATGAATATTAAATAGGTGAATAGCAATCGCTAAATCACAATCAAATTGCTGAAAAGCAGATACAGTAAGTGTGTGTGTGTGGGGGGGCAGACTGTTTCTAGTAGTAGTAGTCTAAAGGTCATCGTTTTACATGGCTGGCTAGAATTATTTCTTTGTACTGCATCCTAAATTTTTAAAATCTTTTGATTTTTTTTTTTTTAAAACAAAAAGTGTCTAACAAGCTTTTGAATTTATTGAAACCCTTGTTATAATGGTTGCTATGCACCTTGCAACCCATACAACTATTGCATTGAGTGAAATGAATGGAGTGGATTTGCTCTCAATGCACTTAAGATGTAACATGATAAGTCTGCATATTTTCAGCTGCATTGTCACTATCCTTAAAAGCCAACTGCACTGAGGAGGAACAGGGTTCGAGAACGAACCTGATATCATGTTTCTTTGCTAAGGGCAGTTATTCTCCATTTGGCTTTATAGTTGAAGAGGAGCCAATGATCTTTGTCTGTGTGAGACTATGAGATCAGTGTGAACTGTGAATGAAACCCATCTCACACAGGCCCATGTGACAGCATCTGTGAAAACCCTGAGATCATTGTCCTGCTGGACTCACCTTCTCTATCCGCAGAGGCAGGCCGTCTTTTCTCCACTTCACTGAAGTGACAGGCGGGTTGGCATCCACCGGGCAGCGGATGTACCCCGGCAGTCCAATGGCCACGTAAATAACGGGTGGCATGTTTACCACACGGGCAGGGTCTATGGGACACAACAAGAGTAGAAACAAAAAATACAGCTTAAATGTTGATATATTAGATATCTGATAGATTAGACATGTAAGGTTTTGTGCATTGTTAAGCTGTCAGACAGATGAGAGGAGTTTGTTCTGGATGTCTCTCTGAGTCATTAGTCTGGAACATTTAGCACAAATCCTCTGAATAAGTCAACTACTGATGCAGACGTACACTAATAAAGAACTTTTTGCTCTCACGTCACTGAAGAGAGAGTCTGAAATCAGACAAAAGGGTCTGAACTAGCTCACACTGAGACTATTACTCAGCTAATCGTAGTACAGCACAGTAAGTGCCTTGGAAACTGTTTTTTAAAAACAGTATCACAGTTTCCAATAAAATATTAAGCAGTACAATTGTTTCTTGATCACCAAATCAGCATATCATATTAAAATACATGAAAATAGACATTTATACAGTTATTTGAAATGTTAATAATATTTCATAATATTACTTTTAACTGTACTTTTGATCAAATAAATGCAATCTTGGTGACCATAAGCTAATAACCAACCCCAAACTTTTGAATGAGAAATTAATGCATAAATATAACAAATAAGCACACCATACATAAACACATTATTTGGTCAATCAAATGCATGTACAGAATTGTGCAATATCACAGGCAATGAAGAAAACATATATGGTATCCTCTAAAACCAACCAAATGTTTTGAAATGCTTCTATTAAAGGGATAGTTCACCCAAAAATGAAAATTCTGTCATTAATTACTCACCCTTATGTCGTTCCAAACCTGTAATACCTTCATTCATCTTCGGAACACAAATATAAGATATTTTTGATGAAATCCGAGAGCTTTCTGACCCTGCATAGAGTGCAATGTAACTGACACGTTCAAGGCCCAGTAAGGTCGTAATGACATTGTTAAAATAGTCCATGTGACATCAGTGGTTCAACCATAATATTAAAAAGGAACAGGAATACTTTATGTGTGCAAAGAAAACAAAATAATGACTTCATTCAACAATTTCTTCTCTTCTGTGTCAGTCTTCGACGAGTGTTCACAAAGTACCACGATGCATGCGCTGCACCTTGATTACAAGCAGAGCAATCCACACGCATGAGTCGTGGTACTGTCATGAACGCGCAGCGAAGACTGATACGGAAGTGAAGAAATTGTTGAATAAAGTCGTTATTTTTGTTATCCATGAGCACAGAAAGTATTCTCATAGCTTGGACTATTTTAAAGATGTCCTCGCTACCTTTCTAGGCCTTGAACGTATCAGTTGTGTTGCTGTCTATGCAGGGTCAGAAAGCTCTCGGATTTAATCAAAAATATCTTTATTTGTGTCCTGAAGATGAACAAAGTTCTTACAGGTTTGGGACGACATGAGGGTGAGTAACCAATTAATGACAGAATTTTCAACTATCTCTTTAATTCCTTTGTACCACAAAACATAAATAACAGTTTTATTTTTGATAACTTTTCCTTTCTTTATATTGTATAAACAACATCTAAAGCAAAGACTATCAATAATGCTGTAAAAGAAATTCATCTGCGTGTGACTAACAGTCACAGTCTCTCATTAGTGAAAACACCAGCCAACCGCAGCATGCTGGAGAACGAGGGAGCGGTGCTCCGAAACGAACACTTTGAAGAAATACACTGCTCCACCTTAACGCTTAGCACAGTGCCAGGGTCTATTTTTAGCACAAGTGGAGCTGAGTGATGGGACGATGGGTGGAGTGTGCCAGAGTAAGGAAAAGAAAAGAAGAAAAGCGAGTCGTGAGGACGAAGCATAGAACTGCTAACAAAAAGGAAGAAGAGGAGGAAAGAGGCAATCTTGATGCATGGAGCAGACCTGCAATGCCATCAGCCGTCCAAAGGGGGCGCCATCGCCCATGCATCCAGCCTGCTGGAGTGTCTGCAGGTGACGTCACTGCAGAGAAGAGGGTTTCCACACAGGATGATGTCATCCTTTTACATTCCCCCTCCTTTTTTCTCACTTACTGTCAAATACACTTTCTCTGCGCCTCTGCTCGCTACACACATGGGCGGCCAGACAACGTGAGACTGTTTCAGAGGACAGGTGAAAATTCCTGCAGTCTGGGAATTCTGCTATGATGTAATCCCTTTCCGCAACTTCAACCGAGCCAAGCTGGTCCAACACAGGCTTCCTCCGAGCGAGGGAATCTGAAATGTCTGTTGCCTTGGATACCACAGCCACTTCTGCAGCATTCATTCCTGTCACCATTTACTGCAAATGCAACATGTTTGGGTTTTGTTTGGTGTTTTTTTTAGGAAACCCATGTTCTTTGCATCAGTCTATTGGTGTGGAGGATGTGAGCCGTGACTGAGTGATCTGCTAGCTTACTGACTCAAGGTCACTGTTTCAATTCAGCTCCAAACTCCCGGGACAGAAGGCCATTCCAATCTCTCAGCTGCAAATAGAAAGCAGCAGCTGAAGCTAATACGCCCTCGTGCCCATGTATTGAGACGGAATATGCCGGGAGACTAAAGTAACCCTTTCATCAATTACAAAAGAGCACTGTTATGCCACTGTTATTCTGCATGCATGATCTCAATATGAAAACGTGATGAAAAGGCATAATCTGCTGGTGAAGGTTGTTACTTAATTTTCACACTCAATCCAGGAAGACCAATGTCACAGATTCAGGATGAAGGAGAATTCCTCCTCCATTATGTCATGTACTGTATGATATGATGTAATATAATAGGCAATTGGGAATTACTGGTTCTTTAAAAATAATTTGTTACAGTGAAAAGTTGTCATTGTATCAAAAGTTATACCGGCCATTCATTGTAAGTTCAGGAAATCACCTATACTGCCATTCAAAAGTTTGGGATCAGAAAGATTTTTTATGTTTTTTTTTTTTTAATGGTGTCTCTTATGTTCATCAACGTTGTATTTATTTGATTAAAATACAGAAAAAAACAGTAATATTGTGAAATATCGTTGCAATTTCTAATATTTGTTTCCTATTTTAATATACTTTAAAATATAACATTTCCGTGACACAGCACTGAATATCATCAGCCATTACTCTAGTCTTCAGTCTCACATGATCCTTCAGAAATCATTTTAATATGCTGATTTATTATCAGTGTTGAAACTGTTGTGCTGCTTAATTTTTTATTTAATTTTTTATTTTTTTGGAACCTGTGACACTTTTTTATTTGATTTTTTTGATTAATAATACATTAAATAGAACAGCATTTAAGACTGGAGTAATGGTGCTTAAAATTCAGCTTTGCTACACAGGAATAAATTATATTTTAAAGTATATTAAAATAGAAAAATTATTATAAATTGCTATAATATTTCACAAAATTAGTATTTTTTCTGTATTTTTATATAAAATAGTCTAATTTGTAATGTATGTAAATATATGCATTTATTTAATTTATAACAAACTGAAACAAAATATATACAATCATTAAATTATTTATTTACTTATTCAATTATTTATTTTTCATTAATTTCTATGATTTTTTTTTTATCCATTAACTCACAACAAATTGGAGGAAAATGTATGACATAATGATTATTTTATTCTTTAATTTAACAATTTATTTATTTATTGGTTTATTGATTCAATTATTTATTTACTACAAACTGGAAGATTACTTCATTATGATTACCAGGTCACTAATCAAATATAAGCACATTTGTGTGACTGACCGTGTGCACAAAAGGTCAGATGTTCTTAGTTTTAGAAGCACAAGATGTTTTGGATCAATCTTAAATCATGCTGGACAACATACAAGATCATCACATTCAACAAAGCAGAAGCTTTTCAGATTTTTCAACTCCCCTGTATGATCAGCAGGATACTTTCACAAGAAGTAAAAATACCAAATGGATTCTATTCTGGTGGTTTCTCGCCTACATACTGCAGCTGTAGTTCAGCATCTGCACTGTGCAATGCAGTGAGAATTTTTAAAGGCATCAGAAAAGGACAAGTGTTTTTTAGATGAAAGACAAAGATTTAGTTTCTCTAGTTGTGTATCAGCAGACTGACTCACAATGCACTGTCAGGTACGCTGATGCAGAAGGTGGCCGCCCAAGGCTGTTACTCGGGCTGCAGGTGTATTTCCCAGCATCCTCAGGTTTCACCTGGGAGATGATGAGCGAACCGTCGATCAGAATACTCACTCTGCGCTTTAGATCACTGGAGAGAGAGAAAGAAAGATTGACAAAGAAGTTGAATTAGCATCAATAGTACTGATGATTCCAACAGCCTACACTACTACATACACCACCGTCCAAAAGTTTGAGGTCAGTAAGATTTATTTATTTGTCCCACTTACTGAAACGACATGAAAGTTTGTAAATACTGACTTTTTTTTTTCTCTAAGTTATCCCTATAAATATGTATGCCTACGTAAACTAATTTAAAGCCAGAGAATAAAGCACAGTTCAAAGCCTTGTGAATTACAGTCTACTCTTTCAACAAGAACAGATGGAGTGTCCGAGGCAGAGATCAGAGAGAGAGAGAAAGAAAAAAAAAAAACGCTCCAGTGGACAAAATGCCTGCTTGGCCTCTATTCTTGCCTGTGCTTCCACTTGTCCTGCTGCACAGAGCCTCTATTAGAAAGAAAAAAATAATATCCTTTTTCTATACAGTGTACAGGCCACGCATGAGGGCGTATTGGATGGCTTAGGTCACTACTACTTCTAATCTTTGCTAGTGGAGCGTATGATGACACAAGTGCCATGTCGCTAGATATTCTTTTCATGGGGGAAAGAAGGAGAAGCATAAACCATGAGAACCTGAGACGGTCTATGGTGAAGCTGCATTTGTCGTTTATATTGATGATAGTGGGCACTCATTTTGTGGCCTTTCCTATTCAAGGTTACTATAAAGGACACACTGTTTTATGTGTGCTATGTGTTTTTATGCTTACTAGACTATCATGCTATTTCTAAAGTCAAATGAAATCAATCGGTCTTCAGGTGAGGAGTTGCTTTCTAACATTCCCATTTAGTCAGTTATAAGGCATCAGTGTAGTTCAGTCTGTCAGAATGTTTACACAGGGCAAATGAGACACAAATGAGACAGTATCTGAGGTGTGTGTACCTCCAAACAAGTGTAATGACACTGACACATGCACACAATGTAAACACAAGTGAAAAACACATAGTAAACCGTCATAGTGAACTTTCATTGTAACACTTTTTTTTTCTGTTAAAACTTCACAAAAGCAAATTAAAATGTCAGCTTTTTTTGGCAATTCTATTTGCAATTGTAGGGGATCAGAGCTTGGTACTAATGAATCTTTTTTGACTGACAACTCTTCAAAAATAAATTTCAATTAAAATGCATCTGTTTATCAATAGATGAACACTACCATTCAAATATTTGGGGTCAGTAAGATTTTTGATCAGATAAATTCAGCTCTAGTTTTAGAATTTAAAGAGCTGTTTTTTTTAAGGAAGCTTATTTCTGCACGGAATTAAAAAAAAAAAAGAAAAGAAAATGACTTTTTAGCTCACAATTATGTTTTTTATTGCAGTTCTGGGGTTATATCTCACAATTCTCACCAATACCTCTTTTTATTTTTTATTCTGTGGTGGAAAAAAAGAAAGAATTGTGACATATAAACTCAAAATTTTAAAAAGTTAGAATTAAAAGATGCAAACTCAGAATTCTGAGAAAAAAGGTCAGAATGGTGAGCTGAAAACAGATGAAAACAGTGCTGCATAACATTTCTGTGTGAACCGTGATACATTTTTTCAGGATTCTTTCAAAAGAACAACATTTACCTTTTTTGTGTTATTGTTATATCTGTAAAATATCTAACAAACTATCTATAAAAAACAAAAAAAAATCGAACTGATGCCAAACTGTTGAAAGGTAGTGTACAGAATATCACTAGTGGTGGCATATTTAGTTGCATTTGTGCACCTTTGAGAACATTTTACTTTTCTACGAAAATGTCACAACACAAGGGTTTACAAAATGTTTAACCAAAGCCTAAAACAGTATCACAATGGCCATAGTCCCTAAAACTCACTGATGCCTCAATGATGATGACGAAACTACATGGACTGTGACAAACTCCACATGGACACAGGACAGTGGGAGTATGGTACAGTAATGAACCCGATCATAACTTTACTTCTTGAAGAAGACGTTATCTTCCTCCCAGAACCAGGTGTACGTTAGGTTGCCAGGATACGCCTCAGCCTGACAAGTGAAGAATGCATCCTGGGATATGTTTACGGTTATGTTCTCTGGCGGTGAGACAATAAATGGGGGTCCTGAAATAGAAAAGAGACACATAATAAATCAGCATTACATATCAAGATGTGTCACATTCTATTGAGGCATATAGCAATCTCAGTCCGCTTCAAGGTTAAAAACAACAATATGGAAGAAAATATTTAATAAAAGGGTTTCCAATCATATATATTTTCATTCTGTTATTTGTATTCAACAGATCAATACCTCATTTACAGTGGTGTACATACTGAATACCGAATGATATCATACTGAATGAGTTAATATAGCACTCAGCTGTACCACACATATTTGGATCAGCCGTCTCATCTGAATATCACTGGCCAAGATGCTAAGAATTCTACCCAGCAGCCTACCCACAGATCTCACTCTGCCGCCCACTGTGGGCATCGCTTCAGTTGGCAGTGCCAGTGTAAAGAGAGGGCTCTTCTGTGGAGAAAGCCTGCAGAGAGCTCCCCGTGCAGGCACGGACTCTACAGATGCTCTCCGTCCTGCTCGACAGCACACACACATTACAGTACAAAAACAAACTCGCTAGACAGCCAACGTGTCTACAAAACCGTGTTTCTGCAACTTAGCACTTTTATGTCTCAGCAGTTGATTTTTATTTAAACTAACAGAAAACGTTTTCTTTTTGTTAAGTGCAGGTCTTATTAAAATGGAAATTCTTTCCCTCATTTATTTTCCCTAGAGTTTCCTGTCGTTCTCGGTCTGGTCCACAATTCTTATTCTGGTAAAGAACCACCTACTCAAATGGGAACATACCATATGATCAGCGTGAAGTGACCAAAGGTGTTATGCTCATAGAAGAAAGATAAGAATCTTTATCATGATTAATGCATAGTATCATAGTATAAAGAGAAACTTTCTTATAATTAATGTTTATTTACAAAGTATCTGATAATAATGAGACATTTTTATCATAATTAATGCTTAGTATCTCAAAATAATGATAAACTTTCTCATGATTAAGGCATAGTATCATAATAATGGGAATTAATGTTTAATATCTCATAATAATGGAACTTTCTCATGATTAATGTTTATTATTATTACTATGACAGAGATATTATTTATTGGACCAAAAAAACAGTACACAGAATCTCTTGGATTACAGTTTGCAACTAGACGGCTGTATTGTTACTTCCTCTACAGTCAGAAACCTGGGTGTTTTATTAGACAGCAAATTTACTTTCCCATGTTACAAAAACAGCATTCTTCCATCTTAGAAACATTGCCAAGCTCCGAAACATGTTACCTGTTTCTGATGCAGAAAAGCTAGTTCATGCATTCATGACCTCTAGACTGTATTGTGACTATTGTAATGCACTTCTAGGTGGTTGTCCTGCATCCTCAATAAACAAGCTACAGGTAATCCAAAATGCAGCGGCTAGAGTCCTTACCAGGTCAAGAAAATATGATCATATTACCCCAATACTACAGTCTCTGCACTGGCTACCTATTAAGTTCCGTATCAGTTACAAAATATTGTTACTTACTTATAAGGCCCTTAATGGTTTAGCTCCTGCATACCTAACTAGTCTTCTACCATGCTACAATCCATCACGTTCCCTAAGGACACAAAACTCTGGACTTTTGATAGTACCTAGGATAGCAAAGTCCACTAAAGGAGGTAGAGCTTTTTCACAATTGGCTCCATAAATCTGGAATAGCCTTCCTTATAAAGATAGGGGTTCAGACACACTCTCTCAGTTTAAATCTAGATTAAAGACTCATCTCTTTGGCCAAGCATTCAAATAATGCATCTCATAATCTTGTACTGCAGTTATATCTGATCAATTGCTCTTTAGCTTGGGTTAAACAAATCAATTTTGCTTGGTTGGAACAGCAGCTATGCTAATTATGTCTCTATTTGTTTCTCTGTTTTTGCTGTAACTAGAATTTACACAAGCTTCAGTCTGATTTCAGAACACCTGAGAAGAGATGATGCCAACCCCTCAGAGGACCTCAGATGATGCTAACCCAGAAACAACATACAGATCTACCAAATATTGCTATAAGTTTGATTGCATCATATAATTATTTCTGTTAATAGCGTTCGTATGTTTGATTACGTCTTTAATTGATTTTTCCGTACATTTCTGCCATAAGTACATTAACTGACAGTCACCACTGACAGGACACTACTAAATATTGTAGAAACTTAAACGTAAAGTTTTCTGTAGTCATAAAGACTATGAGTTAAGTCATTATAACAAGAAAGTTTATCTTTATCGTAAAAAAAAAAATTCTCATAATTACAAAAAAGTTTCTCATTATTGTAAAATGTCAAGTCATTATTATGAGAACCTTTCTCATTATCAATCATTTACTTAACTGTGTCAGAAGCAGGCTTCCATACCCCTTCATTAACACCAAGGGCCCTGTTTTAACGAGCTAAGCGCATAGTATAAAGCACACGGCGCAGGTGAACTCAGGGGGTGTCTGAATCCACTTTTGTCTGAACGGGTTGTCCCTATTCTCTTAATGAGTAATGGGTGTTTTTTTTTTGTTTGTTTGGGCGTAACGTGCAATAAACCAAATAAATCAAAGCCTCATCTCCCATCCCCTTTAAAAGCCAGTTGTGCTCGCGTCATAGCGGGTTCGCTATTTACATGGCGGAATGTAATTTTTCATTTTTAAAAATGTTTGTGTGCTGCTGCGCGTCCCTGTGTGTGTAATAAGCAAAGTGTACTGGTGTTGTGCACCTGCCTGTAGGTGCATATTACTAATGCGCTCTTTAAATAACAAAGAAAAAATATTGGTCTATGGCGCGGTCTATTTTCAGTTCCTCAAAATAGCAACGGCAACAATGTGCCTGAAAACACCTATTTTTTAGACCAACATTGTGTAATTATACAGGATATAATTTAGCATTATAGTTATTAGAATTAAATGGCTACTATTACAATGTAATAGTAATACTAGTAATACTAGTATTATTACTACTTTTACAATGATTCACTTTTAAACCATTCAATACACAGGGTGAAAAAGAAATTCAAAAGAGAAAATGTAATGTCATTTTATGACTGGACTGAGTTTGATACTGATTTGATTGGCATTTGATGTGACAAAAATAGGAAGGAGTGCTTTATTGTTGTCTAGAAGTGTGAAAAAGGTGAATAAAGAACACTATTGCACTAAAATCTAATTTTAATCTATTGACAGCTGTTATATTTGTATAAAAATCTCTCCAAGTAAAGCATATTTACGATTATGGGTAGGCCACAGCCACGGATCTGAGCTTTGGTACATTTCCTTTAATTAATACACAAAAAAAATATGTTAACAAATAGATCATATAAATTATACATCCATTGCGTTATTGGGTTACGTGCTAACATGGCAAGCTTAAAGCAGCAGACGCAGAACAGATTAGGTATCCCAACAGGAAAAAGCTTCTTTGGCAGCACTATGGTGAAAAATATCTCTGACAGTGAACCCATTACTGCTTTATACTGTACCAGACAACCAACATATGGAGTCCAATTATCTCTGTAGCTCTACAGCATGGGTGCCATGCAGCATGCAGCTTTGCAAGCATGACTGTACACACATACATAGACACAAACACACAGAGGACTGTTCAAACACACCACACAGCACTTCAACAACATGATAGTGATGTCATTTATTTAATAGCAAACAGTAAAGTCCTGTAGAAACAGTTTAGGGTAGTTATTGTGTTACCTTGGACGAGTAGGCGTGTGGTATGGACGGCCTCTCCCTGCTCGCTGTACGCTCGGCATGTGTACGCTCCCCTGTCCTCACGGCTGATGGAAAGTATCGTCAGGCTGCCATCACTCACCTGTGGAGAGATGTCACAGAATCACCTACTGAGATCCAATTTTAAATTATCTCATTAAAGGAATAGTTCATCCAAAAATTCTGTCATTAATTACTCTCCCTCATGTCATTACAAACCCGTAAGATCTTCGTTTCTCTTCGGAACCTACCTGCAAAGCTCCCTTTAAAACTATGCGCAAGTGCACCGAGGACAAAAGCTGGTTTAAACGCAAAGGATGGTCACACCAAATGTTGATTTAATTTAGTTAATAGAAGTTAATTGATAAAGAAAATCTATTTATGACATTATTTTTGACAGCATCCTATGATGTGCCTAAAACTTTTAACAGTACTTAGCTTTGCAGGTAGGTTTCTTGAAGCATCTTGGAGATGATGCCACATTTCTTCTGGATTTAGTCTGTCTCAGTTTGTTCTGTTTCTTCATGTCATTCAAGACAGACTGGATGATGGTGAGATCAGACCTCTGTGTGGAGCACTGGCTGTTGTCAGACTCCTTGTGCAAACAAAGTCTCACTGGATTATAACAATTAATGGCAAAATTAAAACGGAAATGTAAACTGATATTTCTTACTGACAAACTACAGCAAAATATAGAAATAACTGACTTAAAAAGGTGTGTAAATCATGGGGTCATTTTAATTTGTGGGTGAACTATCCCTTTAAATGTGCAGTATGTGATTTTTTTTAGCTAGTGGTTGATATGGGAACTGCAGTCCAAATTCAAAATATTGGAAAGCATTTTTCCTCCTCAGACTCAACACTCATGCGAGTTGCCAGATTAAGGACACATAACAGGAACGAGTACAACTGAAAATGGAGGGTGACGAGCCTTACACTGTAAGTTGATTTATCCACTTTTTAATATGCCTCTGGTCATAGAGCTTTTTAGATGGTTGTCGAGGCTTTTTAGGTTGGGTAGAATCTGCAATCTCTGACCCAATTGGTTTGCTGGCTTCCATGGCTGTAATACGCTGTTTTCCACCACCGGGCAACCCGGGTGTTGAAATACTGTTGGGTAAATTGGCAGTGGGTGGAATCACACAGATCAAAACAAAAACAGACATTCTGACACAGAACGCTCATTTCAAAGTAGAATAACTGGCTGTAACATTGTTTTTCAGAGATACAAGTATGTTAACTTAGCATGTTTCCTAAAAGTCTGCAAACAAAATACTGATTAAGAAAATTACTTTTTCGTTTCTCTGAAACTTAAATGTATGAATATAAATTATGTTTTCACATTCTCTCATAAGTTAATATAAATCTCCATTTTACTTATTAAACAGCTCAGGGGGTTTTTTTTTTTTTTTTTTTTAATCTGTTTGCTTCAAGAGAACAGTAGCGCCTTAAGTCTTGAGCAAATTCTTATTTCTTATCTCTGTGACAGATTTCACTTTTTTCTTATATGAACACACAGATCAGTAGAAATGATGTGCTGGGGGAACCATGCTCAGCATCCCACGAGAGACATCCATTTTTCCCGCTGCCAAACCCACAGCTGTTTCTTTACATTCAGCCCATGTATCATGACAGGGCCACTCTTACAAAACAACTCATAACAAAAATAAAAAATAAAATACAAATTTGACGAAACAAATTGTCTCGTACACAGTACAAACAAAAGCACTTTGCAGGGAAAGCATTGTGAACCGGAGACAGAAAGGCAGAGACTGCGTAGGAGAGATCAAACAAACCAGGCCACTCCAACAGAGACTTAAAGATCAATGTGCATCTCTCTTTCTGCGCCCACACAAGCGTTATTTCCATTTTACCAATTGCAGAGCAGTTCTTGCGTTTATCTAATATGCTCTGGATTTTTCTTGGATAGATGGGCTGTGCCATGTGGACCGAGGAAGGTTTGGTATTTTTATTAAACATTTTAGAAATTAGGATACAAAAGCATCATTTATAATGGGGATTTCCCAGCCAGTTTTAGCAATGGCCAATTTTGTCCCCACAACAGAGGGGGAGCATCTACATTTCTTATTTATTTATTAGCTTTATTTACTTTACACAAATTATAAATTGATTACATTTTTTTTAAGTCATTTAAAATTATTTGTGGACAAACTAATTAATATTCATGAGCTAAGCCTTTTGTGCAACAAATTATCCCCACCCACTTATTATTCTGACGTTTTCTTTTGTACAGGCTTTTGTTTTTAGTAAAATACTAGGCAAGCCTGCTCCGTGTCTTGTCTTTATTCTGAAATCATATAAAACATGCAAGTAATAATTCATTAAAAGGTTTCTGTATGAACTCTGAAGCTTTTTCAAGCTGTGATGGTTAACTTGCTGGCTCGGTTTCACAATCATCCTTTCAAGACAAGGCCGCACTTATGAGAGGAGAGTATCTCTGCTTGTTTTTTTGGCCTTGAATCGTGCAAATGCTCTCAGAGAGTGAGCTGAATAATTGATTTACTTTGTACAAGTGTGTGTGTTTGGTGGCAGAGGGGCAGGTAAGGGGCGGGATGCTGATACTTACTATGCATGATTCATCAGTACATTGCAAAGGAAAAAACTATGTTTGTCTTTGTAATTTTTCATCAAACTGTAATAACTTGCTCCACCTTTGAAATAACTTTCTTCTCAGCTGATATCACTCGGCAATCAAATAATGCAGCATTTTCTAAACTTTAATTGTTAGTGCAGTATAGGTTAGATTTTAAAATAGATTAAAAATATATATATATTTTTTTAAATTCTACCATTACCATTGAGACAAGTCAAGAGGCTTAAGAGTGAAAATGTCCAAAAGACTCCTCAAAAGTGGATGCCAACCGTTCATTCTCATTTTCAGAATCATTTCTAGTATTCTTGTTTTTGAAAAACTAAATAAATGAAACTAACAACAGTTACTGAAAAATAAAATTAAATAATTATTAAAAAAATATATTATTATTATTATTATATAGGAAAATAGTTATCCTGAGGGAATAAGTAAACCACTTAAAAAAAGAAGACATTTTAAAGTGAAATTTTACTTAAAAAAAAAAAAAAAAAACTTTCTTTAATAACATTTATTTAAAAAAAAAAATAGTAAAATGTAATTAAAATTATTAGTATATTCACTATAAGTCAGCAACCCTATACTCACTTTTGAATGCAATTCGCTGCCAATCATAATCTCATGGGAAATATGCGACCGGGTACAACTAGACTTGGAACAGCATTAACAGTTCAGCTGCTCTCCGTAGGCAGACCTGACAGGTAAGGGACTCAACAGAGCATCTTTTCTCCCCGGCCTGTCAGAACTGGACGGTTAACAATACATGAAGGGTCACTTTACTGCTGCCAGCCGAGCAGGTGAAGAGTACTTTGAGAAAAAAAAAAGTGCAAAAGTGGAGACAGATGATGACATAGATTCATGGTAAAGTAAAGGCTTCGCTGAGGGGGCTCTCTGATGAATTATTCAGCGTTCCATCAGACGGTGTAATAGCAAGATCTACTAGCAAGCATCATCATCACAGTTCATGTGATATCAGGCATGTGTGACTTTCTCCTTAGAAGACTTACACACACCTTGAGGCAAATATTTCTTGGATGTTAGAACTTAAAATTTTGATGAAAAATCCCAAAACATGTGCACCTGTTAACTAATACTAAAACTATGAAAATGTGTTTTTGGTATTTAAATAAATAAAGTTGGAATTAAATAAAATTAGTTTAAAATGAAATAAAGTTAATGCAAGAAAAATTATATATAATATAACTGTACATAAATAATGATAAAATAACATTGGTAAAAGCAACTTACAATTAATGTGTTTTATCCGTATACACAGGTACATTTGAATGCTTGTCAATGGAGAAAGATGTTTTTTTGTAGTTACAACATTTATCCAGTAGAAGTTAACAGCCAAACCTTGACCTTTTGACATGAACATACACACTCCACCGCTTTTACAACCTTAACATACATGCCTACAAATGGGCAGCATGATGGTAAGCGGCTAATTTACTCAACAAACGGCAGCAGCCGAAGACTCCGCTGTGGATCCCAGACTCCATAATTACGGTAATTACACAGACGGAGATACACGCCCAGTCTATGGCAGACCCAACAACAACACACGTGTCTAATACATCATAGCACACCACTCCAGAGTAAATAAAAAAACTATTTCTATGATTAATACCTATTATTTAGCATTATTCAAAGACTCCACCCCACCTTCCATTCATAAATAACCCTGATATTGTCTAAATGAATCTCTTTTTAAGGCGTCACTTGTAAATAAAAATTGATAAATCTCAGACATATGTCACATTATGGAAGTAAAGCAGGTTGTAAACTGTACTTCATGACTTTAAAGGAACATTATTCTGGTTTGTTGTCAAAAAAAATGGTACTTGAGCATCACTGTTGCAGTCTTGAACATTGTCTTTTTGTCCGATTTTCTAGTCTTAGTCTTGGGACATTCTTCTATTCACATACTCACTAGTTTGTTTGTTTCATGGCTTATTACTCTTTCACAAAGACTTTTTGAAAATCTCTTTAGGAAAAATGAATGGGAAAATATTTCTGGAACCAAGTGTCCTGAAAAACTGGGCCAGCTCTGTTGAACTTTATGGAAGTACATATGACAAAAATAGGCGTTAAACACTGATTTAGGATGGGATTCCTCTCTTTTAAAGACATTTAAAAGAGGTAAGTTTGTATTAACCTACCAAAGAATTATGCTTCAAACACATCCAGGAAAAACGCTAACCAACTATAACCAGAACTTGTCTTCTTGCCTCTGTAAACAACATTAGAGATCTAATCAGTCAAAACAACGCTCTATTTTGACTGAACAAAGAGCTCGCCATCATTCAAATTAACAAGCAACGAACACTGTTATCTCACCTTACTTCAAAAGTGTTCAATCACTAAGCAAAGCTTGTCGCTGACAGGCTGTCATTTCTCTGCTGTGTGAGGAGATGGAGATCTCTCAATGGGCTCTTGTAAATCAAACTCTTTTTAAGCAGAGAACTGAGCCATCCGTTCCTGTAGGAATCTCTTCACTTAGTCTTCAGCGAGCAGATGGTTTATATTCTGGAAGCGTTTGATGGTTAGGTTCAGTATGTTTGGTTTGCCGGTTTTGATGAACCACAATCAATGGATCGCTTGTGAGAAAAGAGCTTGTGTTTTTTTAGTCGCTGTTTTGACAAGGGAATCTAAAAGTCTGTTTCATATCGTGGCCGGCTCAATTGATGAAATATAAAAGATATCACTCAAGTCGAGAAATTCCACTACTAGGATGGTTTATTTGGTTCCTAATTACACAGCACTGTGAACATAACAGGCCCAAGGGATGCCTCTATGACACATAGTTAAAATGAGCACAGTTACGAGCACCGAGATGGACAGAGGGCTAGTGCCAAATGACTAGGGAATATGACAGGGGTGAGGGGGATTAATTAGCTCTTCCTGCAGGCCGGGTGATTACAGTGTTAAAACTGCTGCTTGATTTCTTCAATCTGACAGAGGAAGTTTAAAACATACAGCAGGGAAACTCAAATTGCTTTATTTAAAGACATTTTTAGACAAAGGTGTGGCAAACCATCTAAACTGTGACAAGCTTATTAGAGACAGTATTAATGGCCCTGGTGGCAATTTTAGAGGTAGTCCCTCAAACCCTCTAGTGCCCCCAATAGTTCAAAATGTCACTGTACACTAAAGTTTGGAATTTCGAGGTTGGTGAGATTTTGTAATGTTTTTGAAAGTCTCTTATACTTACCAAAGTTGCATATTTGAATACTGTAAAATAGTCATTTTATAAAATGTTTTCTATTTTAAGATAATTAAAAATGTAATGTATTCCTGTGATGGTAAAGCTGAATTTTCCGCATCATTACTCCGGTCTTAAGTGTCCTTCAGAAATCATACTAATATGCTGATTTGCTGCTCAAGAAACATTTTTAATTATTATTAATTTGTACTTTTTAAGTTGTGGAGCATTTTTATGCTAACTGTGATACTTTTTTCAGAATTTTTGATGAATAGTTCAAAAAGCTGAAAAGTTCAAAAGAACAGAATTTATTTGAAATAAATGAAACCTTTTTTTTTCACTTTTATCAAATGAATGCATCCTTGCCGAATTAATATATATATATATATATATATATATATATATATATATATATATATATATATATATATATATATATATATATATACGTTGGAAAGGTCACATGTGATTAGTTCATCATCTGTGTACAAAAAGGAAGGGTAAGGCGAAAAACTCCATCTCATTTTCCCCTCCAGTTTCGATTTTCTTTGCACGTTTGCTTTGTAAACACGGTCGGTACTTCTGCCTGCATTACACGTGCATGAGCTAGTGCAAGATGAGCATTTGTGGTTAAAAAGTATATAAATTTGTATTTTTCCTGGAAAATGAACGATTTTTCCCTTATTCCTCGGCTTGGCCACCACTGAAGTCCACCATGTGGAGGAAAATCCTGGAATGTTTTCCTCAAAAACCTTAATTTCTTTTCAACTGAAGAAAGAAAGACATGAACATCTTGGATGACATGGGGGTGAGTCAATTTTTTTATGAAATGTTCACTCTGGAAGTGAATTACTTTAAATCTGGTTAAATTAATAATAATAATAATTAAATCAAACCTAAACAAAAATCTTTAAAACTGCAAGTGAGCACTGCATGTGGCACTTTCTCTGCATGTCACTTGTTTGTAGTTTAGACACAGAAGCAGCATTTGAATTGTGCTGGTGGGCCACTGATAACCTCATGGAGGGCTGGATTTGGGGCCGTGACAATGGTAGATGGGACATAGGAAGGGAGGAAGAAGTAACGATAGAGGAAAAGAGATGACAAAGTGCCTTTGACCTGTCATTTCCACTGTCATCAAATATCCTGAGCCCTCACTGTGACAACTCCAATCCTGTATTTGTGCAGAGAAGGATATCAATCAACCACCACAGGAAAGCTTCAGGATCCACAACACTATGTCTGTCACATACTAAAGTTTCACGATTTCACATACCACAGCAAAAACAAATATGCTTTAATGCAAATACCCCAAAGTATTACTCATTTAATTAAAAATGACTTTCTACAAGCTTTTACACTATCTATTTACTACTCCACCTATATATCTCTAATATTTAGCATATACAGTAGATAGAGAGAGAGCTTGAACAGAACGTGACTCAATGACTACATTGACACTAATGGGTTGCTGGACCACTGAAGTGCTGGTATCTTCAATAGACACAATCACACACACAGACAGAACTGTCCCAGCTGAGAGGAAGTGATTTGATAATAGCACAATGTTTTCTTCTCCCGGAGTTAATAGTACAAACATGTATCATTTTTTCATCTGTCAGAGCTCTGGATTCTGAACACAGTCTCCATCTGTCATGTATAATTTGATTGTCCTGTTCAGTCAATTAGGTAAGTGACTGACAGTGTGCTTTTTTTGAGGCCAACCTTGGCTCTGGCACATTACTAAAGCTTGAAACCATGACCTTAAGATCTAAATTGGCTGCAAATATCTCATGATGGCTTGATGAAAAATATAGCATTAGTAAATGCACTAATGATGGTCCCTGTATTTTGTTTAAACTATTACAGTAAATATCTCTGTGGTCAAAAGAGTCTAAGGTCATGGTCTGATGTCAGACAAACAAACTAGAACATCTGCTTATCTTCATTTATTGAATATGTTTTTTTCTGCATTTGTTAAATGGGATAAAACAAAAATATACGCTATCGTTCAAAAGATTGCGGTCAGTGAGATTTTTTTTTAAAGGATTAAAAAAATTTGCATTTAGAAGTTTATACGGTTACAAAACATTTCTATTTCAAATAAATGCTGTTTTTTTTTTTACTTTATATTTATCAAAAAATGTATCACAGTTTACACAAAAATATTAAACGCTTTTCAACAATAATAAAAAATGTTTCTTGAGCACCAAATCAGCAAATTAGAATGATTTCTGAAGGATCATATGACACTGAAGACTGAAGTAGTGAAACTACTGAAAATTCACAATAATAAATTATATGTAAAATGCACTTACATATAAAACTGTTATGTAAAATTGCACTAATATTTCAAAATATTACTGTTTTTACAGTATTTTTATTCAGTAAATGCAGCATTAGTGAGTATAATAGACTTATCTAAAAAAAAAAAAAAAAAAAACTTTAAACAATTTTACCGACCCAAAACCTTGAAAGAATTAAGATGCAAAAGATGGCCATTCCAAACCGTGAGCACATTAATTTAAACAGAGAGACCAGTGTTGCCAGATCTCACTAGAAAAATTATTTAAAAAAAACAAAAAGACTCAAATTAAATGGCTTTCCACACCAAAAATAGCCTAATGAATATGTATGTAAATAAAAATGCTTAATTTCATTAATCTTATTGCAGCATAAATTTGCATAACATATATGCTGAAAAAAGCCACAGATAAAATGTCTTGCATTAATTAATAAATTAATGTCATTTAATTGAAATGTCTCACGACTGCATTCTGGAAATAATCCCCCCCACCCTTTTTTTAAGAAAAATCCTTACATTTTACTTGTAAGTGTTTTTTTTAAAAAAAATCACAGAAAAAACAAGCCCAAAATTTATTCTAAGGGAATAGGGCAACACAGCATATGACATATTTAGTATTCATCAACATGTACTGCCCCGATGAAGGCCAAAACAAAGACTGAGAGAGAGGGTGAAAAATAAATAGCTGTTTTTGGTACAAGAAACTGTTTTTTTTTTTTTTTTAACTAGACATCTGGTGGACAAACAGTTAATATTCCTAAAGTAGAGATGTGTTTGCTTACCTTATACTTGCTGCTGCCCTGTACAGGGTCTCCCTCCCTGAGCCAGCTGACTGAAGGTTTGGGATTCCCGAAGGCCGTGCAGCTCAGAGTGATGCTGCCCCCCTCTTTGGCCTCCACATACTGCGGCGGTGTATCCGTGAAAGTTGGGGGAGCTGCGACACAGAGAAACAATGTGAAAATTCCCTATCAGTTCTTCATTACTCCCTGACATAAATCAGCCTGGCGATAACATGGCAGGTTCATTCATAGAAATATTATGTCCTATGATATACGTGTCTTTTACAGACCCTGTTGAAGTATGACTCAAGCCTCATCGCTAATGGGAGCCATAGGAGTTCAGAAGGCCATCAGAGCTGTTACTCTAGCTCATACCTGTGAATAAGAGGGACTCCTGGTCATGGATCTGCCTCCTGCATACATATGTGCTCATTTATGAGCTCTTTGTATACAGTAAATGAGCTCTCTGGCTGGCATCTCTCTGATTGTTAATAATTCTGCTCCTCCTTCACGGCCAGTTGATTTAGGAGCTAAAATCTCCCTTTCTTTATCTATAAATCAGGACGGACATGGCATCACGTTCATGGGCAGGACAGCACAGCACAAGTTTTGCTAACTTTTTAATATATGACAGGTTTGAAATTAATTCTTTGCCACAACTGCTAATGGTGGATGAACAGAGAACAGCTATGATTACTCTAAATAAATAAATAAATAAAATCACATAATTGCAATTAAATTAATAAAACGCAGAGCAATAAAACACTTTTACATTTACTTTTACCATTTACATCACAAAACATAAATATTAATTCTATTAAAATATTAAATATACTTAATGCAGCATTTTTATTGTAGTATGAATATTTGTATTATATATATACACACACACACACACACACACACACACACACACACACACACACACACACACACATAAATACATACATACTGTACATAGATACACTTATATGTCTTATATGACTTATATACACAAATATGTCGGAAAGCAAGCATAAAGTGGCACCATACCCATTTTTTGTGAGACTGTCTGCTCTGGTTAAAGTGTGCAGCTCAGCGCATCTCCTGTGTGTGATAACTTGAAATGTGTCTAGTTTTATGACACTCGAGGGGGAATTATGTCGTGCTGCATGATATTTTATTCAAAGCCATCAAAATAGTGACTTGTTTCATAATTGGTCATATTTCTTTTTGTGTCTCTTGAAATTAATTTGGTGGTTACTCAATTATTTCAAGGAACAATGATAGACGTTTGAGCAGAGGAGGACAAGGGAACACTAGGGAGAAGCGTTTTTTGTCTCAAACATGTTTAAATATTTAAGACAGTGCTGAGACAAGAGGGTCACACATTACCACATAGATCACAGGAACATCTTGCTCTCAAGGAACACAGAAGATATGGGTTTAGCGATATCTCTGCACTTACAGAGACCTGTACTGAACCCTCTCAAGCCAAGCATCTATTATACATGGCTCTAAATGTCACTGTCTGTGAAACCACCTCGATTCGGCATTATTGATTTGAACTGGTCTGATTATAATACTTATTTTAATACCTTGTTTTGCCATTTTTAGCACTGCTTTATTCTGCTTAATTAAAACTTAAGCATTTTCAGTTTTTTGAAGGAACCCCAAAGATCTGATGGCACATGACCAGAGTGCTGAAGGCAGCATTCTGAGGCCAGCCGCTAAGACATCTGTGCAAAACACGCCTCCATCTGCTGCGAGTCTCCATTTACCGCCTTACACACTCTGACACACTGCTGACCTGTGATGCTGATTAAACACACACACGCACACACACACTCAAGAAATCCTGAAGGCATGAGCACTCTATAGGCTAATGAGAAGGATGAGTGTGCCTTACATGAAAAAAAAAACAGCCTCATTTGTGATTGTCTCATGTTTCATAGTCACTGAGAGCAGCTAATTGATATGGATGTCTAAGTTTGCCTCTGCTTTTCAATCTAAATTCCCATTAGTGGCTAAACATTCAGGAGAACCCACTTGACATTAGCTTGCCAAAGCACACCCAATGGAGGGAGAGCAACTGCCCGACACCTACTGTGTATACAAATCATTGAGAATATGACTCACCAGATCGAAATGCCCTGCTCTAAATATTACTGTTTGATTTAGCAAGTACTTCATTATGTTTAAGATAATTATTCTTCAAAATATGAAATTTGGCGACCTAGTGAATTTTGAGATGGTGTTTTATTTGGCCATCATGATTTGTTCCTAAAATATTGGCGTTCAAGGACATGTTTGTGTGTGACAAATTTCAGAGTGAAAAAGGACAGACAATGAAATAATAAAAAAAGAATTTAGGGGAGGACTTGTTTTATGAATGATGAATTGATGGGTTCATGAAAAATGTGAAAAACGTAGGTTTTTTTTGTTTTGATTTTGTCATCAAAAATGCATTTTGTAAATTTTGTTTTTAGGGTCACTTCAGTAGCAAAAAAAAAAAGAAGTGTGAATTGGTATTCAGTTCATTTCAAAACAAGATTCAACAATGATTTTGCATCATTTAAAACATGACACTACCATTCAGACGTTTGGGGTCATCAAGGCTACATTTATTTGATCAAATATACAGAAAAATAGTAATACTGTGAAACTTGCATCACTTATTTCTTATTAATCATGCAATTCTAAATATTTGTTTCTATTTTAATATATTTTAAAATGATTTTTTTCCCTGTGATGGCAAAGCTGAATTTTCAGCAGTGATTACACATTTCAGTGTTACATGATCCTTCAGAAAGCATTCAAAAACGCTGATTTGCTGCTCAAGACTTTTTTTATTATTATTATCAATGCTGAAAATAGTTGTGCTATTTAATATTTTTGTATAAACTGACAAAAACTGACAGGATTCTTTGATTAATAAAAAGTTCAAAAGAACAATTTATTTGAAATGTAAATGTAAAAATGTAAATGTAACCAATGTTATTTCTGATATATATAAACACACACACACACACACACACACACACACACACACACACACACACACACACACACACACACACACACACACACATATATATATATATTTACTGCATTATTTTGAAGTTGTGTTCCTTTGATTTTACCTGTATTTTGTACTGCATTGCATTGTTTTCAAATGAATGGAAATGTCCTTAAAATTAAAGGATAATGCTCTGGTAGAAAATCATCAGTACATTTTCCCTGTTTTTTTTTTTTTGGGGGGGGGGGGGGGGGGGGGGTATTGCCCAGCTAAACTTTAACACAACATAGTAATTCAAAGTCCTGCTTGGCTTGAGAAACACTGAGTAGACATAGCAGAGCCCTTCAACAGGTTGGGTTTATCTCTGCTGCCATAACAGAAGCTATTTCTTCTGTTAGGAAAGCACACAAGAGCCTCTAACTGAACCCCATTACAGCGTGAGGTCTGTGTCTTCATAATTATGTCCTTTTATTATTTCAGCTAACACACAGGCAAACAGTGAGAGTCCTGGAATAGAGCTGTTGAATTTGCCAAACGATCACCTGCTCACCCTCTGCGCATACACACACACCTTTACGAAAAAACACACACACATTTTGTCTTCGACGCTGCATAATAATCCCTCCGATATTTCCAGGGCTTCGAGGCAAGATGACATCATCTCTTTTGCAATGAGTGTGCGTGTCAGCCGGCAGCCGGTGATAAAATCACAAGCTCTTATCACAGGCACAGATTGTGACAAGAATTCAGCTATAATAAGGCTCTGTGGTTACACCGGCCACACAGGCAGCTGTTTTAGTGCACATACACACACACACACACTAACAACACACGCATTGCACCAGTGAGAGCTAACTAGCAGGAGAAGCATGGAGAAAGGGCTGCGTGGAGCTAGTCCCACAGGAACATCTTCATCCTGCTCATCTTCCTCTCAGGATCCTGTACTGAGTCGAGCATCTGTGTGAATGCTGCTCGCTGGATTACACCTCATCAGATCACCTGTTTACACACATGCAAATATACGTGAACCGCACCAGCTGTACACACCAGGCATGAAGCTGTTACCTGTCACATATCTCAACTGCATGGAGAACCCAAAGCAAAGTGAGAGTTTTGAATGCAGGAAAGTCTAAATGAATTGGAATGTACACTTAGTGTGAATCTACGTACATTTCATACATTGAACAGAATTTCAGGATATTAAAATAAAAACATAAAATAAAATAAATCCAGCATTCCACAAATAAAATGTAAAATATTTACTACTATTTTAATTTGTTTTCTTTTTATTATTGCAGCTAGCAGCTATTTTAATTTATTAATTTATAACCTATTTTTCAGCTTAATAATTCACAATGTTACATTTCACAGGTCTAATTTATATTTAAAGAGTGTTTTAATCTTTAGATTATCTTAATATCTTGCATAGTGCAAACACTTGCTATGCTTGGCACTATCCAAAGATTCAACCAATGGCATGTGTTTGGGGTGGGACTATCTGTAAAAATAAAAATTATTGCCAACTTTTGGTCCATCCATCCATCCATCTATCTATCTATCCATCTTGCAAAATAAATACATTTATCTGGGTAACATTAGTAGCAAACTGCCCAGTGTAACACTCAACCATGAATCGATCTGTGTTTAAAATGCACACTATAGTCATGTGACCTTGACAGGAAGTTGATTTTAATTCAGGGGATGTTGCTGCTATCAAGGTCACATGATCTACTCAAGTGAATCAATAAAGACATTCAATACAGCACTTCACGTCATTATTACATATTACGTCTATGCGGAAACACACAGACCCTGACAGACCCGTGCCGTTAGATCATGCTGCTCATATCCTCCTTCAAAAAACATTTAAACAGCTGAGGTGTTATTCACATAACAGATCCCTCTTTATGATTCATTTCTTATATTTAACAAAAGAAACACACAAAAGCATCAAATTGTAATGGCTCAAACAAATGTAATGTCTTTGTTAACGATGGAAGATAAGACACAATTCAAAGAGCCAATTATAGCTGCAGCAAAGCACTTTTCCACAAAAGATTTTTTATATTTAGGATATTTATTTTTATATTTTATATTTATATTTTGGAGGTTATGTGAATGTAACCAAATTTTAGGTCCAGTCACATATGGAGGGTCCATCGTTGAGCAAACCTATTTTCTTATCTCTCAGACACTCTTGGTCAAACACAGATTAAATGTGAGTGATGCATACTGAGAAGAGAGGAGCTTCACCGGAGGCTGGAAGGGGATGAGGGGCATTTCAACAGAACCCAAAACGAATAAAAAACAAAGTACAGAGCATCATTGCTCTTTCTGCAAACCAACCCTGCTGTCCCTGCTGAAGCAAGCACTGATTCAATTAGCCCAGGAAGAGAACTGACTTCCTGTTTCTCTGTCTCTGTTACTTCCTTCCATGTCAAATGTCGAGAGTTAGCTCACCTCACTGCTACAGGAATTGGACATGTTTTATTCTCACATCTGCATATACATACCTGTGGTAAGTCGGATTCATTTAAGTGAATTAGTTTGTTCACAGCAATAAATGATTTACAATTTAAATAAATGAATAGCTCAATATAAATTTCAATTTACTGAATATTTACTTATCCAAAGACCATCCAAGATGTAGATGAGATAGTTTCTTCACCAGAATTTTGACAAATTTGTCATTACATCATTCACCAGTGGATACTCTGAAGTGAATGGGTGTTTCAAAACAGCTGGTAAAAACATCACAATAATCCACAAGTAATCCAGAATGACTCCAGTCCATCAATTAGCACTGTATGAAGCAAAAATCTGCATGTTTGTAATAAACAAATCCATTCTTAAGATTTTTTTAACTTTAAACTGTTGTTTCTGGATAAAATAAGAGTCCTCTATGAATAAAATTGCTTTCTCCAGTGGAAAAGTCATCTTGTGTGAATCAGGAGAGAAATATGCACAGATCAAGCATCATGTACAAGTTTATATGATCCAAAACTGTTCTAATCAAATATGTACAGTGTAGGTGGATATTGATGTGAGAACAACAGAAATTTGACTTTTCACTGAAAGAAGCATTATTATGGACCCATATTTGACCAAAAGTGGCAGTTTAAAGTTAAAACATGATGAACAATGATGGATTCCTTTCTTACAAACACACAGCTTTTCACTTCACAAAACGTTAACTCATGGACTGCAGTCATGTGGATTACTTTGAATTGTTGAGATGGGTTTTTTTTTGTTTGAACTCTCATTCTGACGACATCCATTCACTGCAGGGGATTCATTAGTGAGCTAAATTTCTCCAAATCTGCTCTGATAAAGAAACAAACACATCTACATCTTGAATGGTCTGAGGGTTGGTAAATTGTCAGCAAAAATTAGACCATTAAGTCCCTGGATCTTTTTTTTGAAGCAAAACATTTAGTTAAATACTGCTTGCCATCACTGTTCTACTCTGTTATGTACAGTAAATGAGTGTGTTTTCTATTAGTGTGTGAGTGTGTGTTTCAAAGTAGCTTCGCACACACTGTCATACATGGCTAATAAGAACAGGTTGCATAAACCACTCCAGCTGTAAACTTCATTCAGGTTTATCTTTATTTATTCAGGTTTTAAGTAGAGTAAAATTTATCAAGTGGATAATATGGTACAGGGCCATTTATAAAAAAAAATATATAATCTTGCTCACATCGCAGTAGACTAACAAAGAAGCCTGAGGTAGAGATTTGTAATATAAAACCGCAGGGGCAAACTTCTCTCAGTTCATATTGTGTGTTTATGTGATGAGAGTGCAACTGTGAAACCTGCTACAACATGAAAGAAATCAGCAAAATGGAGCCAGTGAGGAGTTTAAAGGGAGATGGAGTGATACCCAAAGCTAATTAAGCACAAACATAAAAGCCAGAACCAGCCCCCAGATCACTATTCTGAAACACTAATCATAATGTAAAAATCCTCTTTATCTCACGCTGATGGAGATCTGATCTGGAAGATGATCCAAAATGCTCTAGAAACTGCTGGCCCCCGGTTCCTTTATCTACTTCACACATGCATGAGAGAATGACTCATGCAGATTTCAGGCTTTAATTCTCCTTTTTCATATAACAGACATATATAAGCACCTTACACACTTTGATCTGCTTACACGTGTAATCATTGGCTTTTGTCCTCCTTTGTTATCTTGTGAATATCGTTCATGATGTATAGTGTATGGCTAATTATGTAATTGCATTTCAGGTTAATTAAACATGATAAAGAGCAGAGGTTTGCAATGGGGATGCACAATGGTTTGTTACCACACTGATTATCGGCTGATATTATTAATTAATCTGTATTGGATAGTCATGCTTATTTCCTCTGTTTTTAAATTTAGATTACCTCTGCCATCATCTAATGCTCATTTAAAAAGGTTATCTTTAAAAAAAATACTACTAATTTAATAATACCATTAAATGCAATCTTTAACAAATCTCAAAATGAATCTATATTTTTATACATTACAATGTTATGATACCTAAATGTGTGAATGATTTTAGTTTTATAGTATGGAATTTTAATATGTGAATACCCCAATATATTAGCATATATTATATATAGTTTTTATTATTATTATTATTATCACTATTTTTTTATAATGTCATTGGCCATAAAATGAATTATTGTTACAACTATTATAAAATTAATAAATATTGGATGATTTCATGAACTGTCATTTGAGACTATTACAGTATATTAGTATGTAATATATATGAGACTGTTATTTTAGTATTATTTCTATAATATTTTAGTATTTTTGAATTATCTTTTATTTGTATATTTCAGTTTTTATTTTAATTTTAAGTTTTAGTAATTTTGTTATCAGTTTGACCTTTTAAAATAGTTTTATTTAGCTTTTATTTATTTTATTTTATTTTTCATTTTAGTAAATTAGTAATTATTTTATTTCACTTAGGTGCCAAGGTAACATTTATTTTTCTTTCTTTTTTTTAATTCAAGTGTTTCATTTAATATTTAGTTTAATTTAGTTGTAGATTTATTTTAATTAACAAACAATTTTTAGTTAACAACAACATTGCTACGAGCATGAAACATCAAAATAATCAAATAAACAACTTGATGTCTAATATAAAATCTTGGTCTTCAAATAAAGCTGCCATTCCGTGTAAATCCTGCAGTGGTTGTAAGTGTCCCCCATTTTTAATTAGTGAAATTATCAATAGCTTAAAAGTCAGACAATCAACAAAAAGGGCTGAAGTTCAATCGTCAAACATTCTCTGACAAACACGCAACACATTTGTCAATTAAACGAGTGAACAGATTGAAAAAAGGGCAGTAAGTCATTATTAGTAAGAGTAGTGCACTATGGCCCCATTCTTACCACTTTGGAACCCAAGGGGCTGGCATGCTGTCAACTTCATTTACACCCAATGACAACACACCAAGGGCCATCCATCAACTAAAATTGAACAACCAGGCTTGTCGGCTACCTGTAGCTACACCCACACTTCCCATTCCCACAAACTAAAAAAAAAAAAAAAAATGCTGCAGGTCAACAGATCAGAGCTGCAAATATCAATTCTGCCAGTTCTAGAAATTTGTGCCTACTGCCGCGCTATCGTTTAAAAGTCTTTATCTCATGCCATGATACCATCTGCAGTGTTTCTGAAGCATATGGCCACGTGGTGCTGAGCATTTAGCACCCACATGAGATTGCAAGACCATCAGTACCATGGACAGCTCCCTGGCCCACAAACATCAGCACCATGGACAGCTCCCTAACTCAGCCCTGTAGTGATTCTGCTATAGGGTCAGTCTGACTCATCAAAGACCTGATAATGAGCCAATTAGAATGGCAGCATAAGAAACAGTATGCTCACCCTGAAGATCAATGAAGCTCAATACAAAACCTCCAAAATTGTTGTGCTCGTTTGTCTCTGTGGCTTTATCAGGGTTTGTGCTCTATCCAAAGGGGCTGCAACTTCATTCGCTTAACAAGCTTTGTGGAAAAGAAGATTTGTAATAGCATTATCAAAATTGCAGTTCATCTAAGCCGATTGATATAACAGTGCTTTTTTGAACTCTAACTTCTATGCTGTGGATGAATTCACCTGCTCGAAGAGGAATGAGCCTTTTATGTCACAAGTCTCTTAAGCAACAATTCCCACTCTTAATTAAGCACAAAGATGTCTAGCCGGCAATTAGCACCTGATTAAAATGACAATGACTTCATCTTTCAGGCTTAACATAAGAGTCAGAGTAACATCAACATGCTTATATGCTTTTGCTTTGCATTCCAGGCTACAGAGGAACACTGTGGATGCATTCATAATAAAGCAGTAAGTCACTTGAAACAATTCAAAATATGGTTATTATTAATATAAACCATTAAGATGGATCATTAGCTAAACTTTTGGAAGGCTGACATGCCGTATTTAAATCTAAAATGTTTTAAACAGAAATTTTCAGGCATGTTTTTAATTATTATGAATGCACCTCATATTGAGACAATATTTGTACAAATAAATAAATAAACAATCACAGACATTTGGTCACATCTCAGAACCATCAAAAAGGACCTAGAAACCAAAAATGTTCTAAATTTGTTCATATATCATCAATATCAAGACAATATTTGTACATTTACATTTAAAATAAATAAATATAAATAAATTGTCACATCTCAAAACCATCTACAATGAACTAAAGTCAAAAAATGACTTTAATGGCCCAATTAGTTTATAGATTTCAATGAATGCAGCCTGATATTAAGACAATATTTGAATATTTACATTCACATCTCACAACTATTTAAAATGAACTAAAATTCAAAAATAATCCAAATTAGTTTGTATATTATTATGAATGCAGCAGCTTTATATAAAGGCAATATGTCTACATCGAAATAAATAATCAACCAAATAAATAAATAATTCTTCAAAACATGGTGAAGAACTTAAAAGAAATGTATTCCTTAAAATGTTCAAACTTTAGATACTGTATTTAGGTGAATCTGTGAACCTTATGGCTTGATTGTATTCACAGCAAGTGATCTGCTACCAGCAATCATGCAAAGTCACAGCATGTGAGCGGAAATGCAATACGATTTTTGGACTGCCCTTAGACTAAGCAACAGACGTTCTCTCCTCATGCGGGTAACCCATTAAATCCCACAGGATTAGTGTTAGCTCAAAGGCCGTTCGGCATAGATTTAACTGCTCTGCTCTCCTTTCTGACCCTGCCATAGGGATCTGAGTATTAAACAGACGAGATGCTATAGTCTAGTTAACTTCATTAGCAGTCACCACAAGGTAATTATTGAAATAAACAGATAAACGGTGTGTCCATCTTGTATACAGCACACCCCAGAAAACAGGATGAACAGCAGATGTCATTTAAACGGAAAGAGGCGGGGCCTGTATTGAGCATTAGAGCATGTATGTGATATCAAATCAGGGGTGACAAGCAGCCACTGATCACAGAATAGGCTTCATAATACAAGAATGTGAAAATCAACACCCTAGAAACCTTAGAATGCCTTTTGGATAGGGAAGAACCATTCACATTATACGAAAATATAAAATGTATTTTTAGCCTGACACTGATTAGGCTTTTGATGATGACAGTGGCTAACATTAGAAATCAAAGATTAATTTGGACTTTAAATAACTTCCAAAAAGGGAAATTTAGGATTTTCTGTTTGGATTTCAATGAGAGTTTTGTGCTTCCCCTCTCCAACTTTGCAAGAAGTTTAATCTGAAATCCAAAGGATTAGTGCTAACCAGCAGTGGAGTGTAAATCTGCTGCAAGATCACAGAGAAAGCAGAGGATCTCTAGTGCTGCTCTGTGCTGGAGTTTATTCACTCCAGTCTCCACACACATTCAGCACTGCAGAGGAGAGCTGACTCTCTATTTAAAGAGTCAGACCACATATTAGAGATCTTAGTTACTGTAAATAGTGCAGCAACAGAGATGTTAACAATACCAAGATATATTTAAAAAAATAACTTACCATATAAACATTGTCATAATTCGCTCATGCCATTATGAGTCAACCAACACTGAATTACCAATAAGCAGAAACAATATATTAATTAATTAATTAATTAATTTGGTTCATTTAAATAAATAGGCATGAATAAATTAATTAATTAAAGAGAGAAAGGAAGAAAGGGTATAGGAATAAGAGAGAGCATTAATGCTTAACTGAGCCCAAATAATTATTTAAATAAATGTGTAACCAATAGTATCACAAAACAACTTAACATTATTATTATTATTATTAATACTAAAATGATATGTACAATATATTTATAATTTATATATATATATATATTACTGTAGTATAAATGTATAAATATTTCTTTATAAATAATTTTTAAAAGTTTAAAATGCAATAGCAATTTTTTTTTTACAAAAAAAAAAAGATAATGATTGGTAAAAAAGATTAATTAGATTTTAGAATTTTTTTTAAACATCTGTACAACACCAACAACAATAATAACAATAATACACAGAAAACATACTGTTATTTTCTGCCGGGACATTATCCATTCATAAATGTATAATCACTAACATCACAAAACAACTTAACATCATCATCATTATTATTATTATTCATACTAAAATATTACATATGGTAAATTTATAATTAATATTATGTATATATTATTGTAGTATAAATATGTATTTATAAATAATTTAAAAAATGTTAGGTAAAATAAGTAGCAATTTTAAATATTAAAAAAAAGATTGGTACAATAGAAAAGATTAAGTCGATTTTGAAACAGATTTTAAACATTTACACATAATTTGTTTGCCAGCACATTATCCATTAATTTTACAGACAAATATATCATAACACAGTGCAAAATTCAAAATACAGGTAAAAAAAACTGTTTAAAACTGTTTAAACAGTACATAGTGCCCTTCAAAATATAGTACCACCTATTTCTTTCTCATCTTGTGTTTCACAGCAGAAAGATGATAAAGTGATACAGGTTTGACAACATGAGTGAGTAAATGAATTTTCATTTTTGCTTGAGTTACTGCTTAAAACACACAGATCAAAAGATCTGCACTCCAGTGTGTCACTTCAGCAATCACCTGTATGAGTGAGCGCTCAACCCTGCTGCATTGATGAACCATTACATCACTTCCTCTCCCCCTGCTTAGCACTTCTGACATGTGCCTAACACCTCGAGCGACACAAGTGTGAGAGTGTGTGTGTGAAAATATCACAAGAACTGTAAAACAACAGCTCTGAGGCACGCAACGACAGCAGCTAACATCGAGCTAATTTCTTTCCTGAGAGCCACTCACTCGCCACACTAACCGCCCCTTAATCGGCCCCAAACACGCCAGCACTCCACACAATACCCTTCAGAAAGCACTTCATCAGCCGGCCCCATGCATATATTCATAGAGATATGCAAAAAGCTTTATGCTTGTGAAGGTTTTTTTTCCACAAAAGCCTGCAGAAACACCTCTGAGAGAGCAGGAATTGCTAATGAGGGGCGAAGACCTGCCCGTCACACAGATGAGACGCAAACATATTACAGTACACCCTAATGTACAGTTTGGTCTCTGATTAAACTGTGTAAAAGAGACTGGTATTGTGCACTCTGAATACCATGCTGCTTTTCTCAGTGCTAGACAGATTGGTTGAGGTCCATAGAAGAAACACTGGTGATATTAGTGTGTTAGTCACACAGGGCCGCAAGGCACACAGTCACACACGGCTGATAAACTGGCCTGTCAACACTCCAACTTGTATGCTGAGCTGCTGGATTTGAGACTAGCAACAACACAAATGGATACACACATACACAACGTCACGGAAAGACATTGCAGCGGGCATGGAGGAGGACGGATGACCTTTCATCCTCCAAAAACTTGAGAGTCAAATAAAAAGATTCACAGAGCTGCGCATTCGAAAAGGTGGTCTGATTCACAGCTGTTGTCTATTATAAGAGGCTGAGCATATATCACACAGCAATGAGCTGGAGTTAATGTGCTGTAACTGGTTTGGGGATTTGGGTGTCTGCTGCCTAGGCAACGGAATCTAGAAGGCACATTGACATGATGCATTCACAGGAAGACTGACACTGTGTAGTACCAGGCATGATGTGGCAGCAACAGCCAATCAGAACAGTTCATGGACGGGTTTTCTCTGTTTGATTGCTGTCACACTTACAATAAGCTGCACAATGTAAAACACACTCTGGACTTTTCCCATTTGGACACTTGCAACAAATGACCCACACTTTTCAAGCAAAACATTACACATTTAAGAAGAACTATTTAAAATGACCTTCCGACCAGTTAAAAGTAATTGAAAAATGGCTCGGATAAAGGAAATTGCTTTTTTATGTATGTATGCAAGTTTGTATGCATGTATTTATTTTTAAGAAATAATTGTAAAATTTGTTTCTTTTAAGAGTTTTTTTTGGGGGGGGACTTTTTGCCTCTATTTTGATAGGACAGTAAGTATCTGACAGGAAGCGAAGTGGGATAGAGAGAGGGGGAAGGGATCGGGAAAGGTCCACGAGCTTGGATTCGAACTCGGGACACTTGTAGCACAATGATGCTAAATGTCAGCATGCTGCCACAAGGCTATCAAACGACTATCTAAGCGCTGACAAATGACAAATTTTTAGACATGCATTAAATTGATCAAACGTCACAGTAAAGACAAATGTTTGTATCAACTTTCTATTTATCCAAGAATCTTAAAAAATAAATTAAAAATACAATGGTACAAAAATATTAAGCAGCACAACTGTTTTCAATATCAATAATAATAAGAAATGCTTCTTAAACACCGAATCAGTGTATTAGAATGATTTCTGAAGGATCATGTGACACTGAGGACTAGAGTAATGATGCTGAAAATTCTGCTTTGCCACCACAGAAATAAATTACATTTTTAATTACATTCAAATAGAAAACTTGTAAATTGTAATAATTTTTCACAATAAAATTTTTACTCTATGTTTCATCAAATAAATGTAACATTTTGAGCATAAGAGGCTTACTGACCCCAAACTACTTTTGAGAAAAGCATCATAACACATACTTGCAGCTAAAACTACACATCTGGGATGTTCTGGCACGAACCTGACTTTCTCAGTCTGATCCAGGCTCATCTTCCTCAGGCTAAAAACCAAAACTGACCCCTATAAGTGAATTAAGACAAAAACTGATCTTAGGTCAGAGACTCACCGTTGACTGTGAGGTGCACCCAGCTGCCGTTGTGAAAAGTGTGGTACTGTTGTTCCAGCATCAGGACCTTGCACTCGTACCAGCCCTGGTCTTCCGAGCGAACTCTCTCAATGCGTAGAGATGACTTGCCATGCAGGCTGGCTCGGCCTGTGGAGTTCAGAGACACACAAAAGATGTGAGAGATGCTCTAACAGGATCCAAAACATCTGTCTACCACAAAACAGCAAGTAAACTGTTTAAAAATCTGTTTGAGACACAAATACTACTTAGAGGGATAGTTCACCCAAAAATGAAACTTCAGTCATTAATTACTCACCCTCATGTTGTTCCAAACCCCTAAGACTTTCGTATATCTTCGGAACACAAATTAAGATATTTTTGATGATATCTGAGAGCTTTCTGACCGCAATGCAACTGAAACGTTCATGTTCACTGAACGTTCACTGATGTCCATGTGACATCAGTAGTTCAACCATAATGTTACAAAGTTACGAGAATACTTTTTGTGTACAAAGAAATAAAAAATAACACCTTTATTCAACTATTATTCTTCTCTGCGTCACTGTCTGCCGCCATTCATGAGAGTACCACAACGCATCTCGTAGCTTCATAAAATTATGGTTGAACCACTGAGGTCACATGGACTATTTTAGCGATGTCTTTACTACGTATATGGTCCTGGAAACATTTCAGTTACACTGCTGTCTATGAAGGGTCAGAAAACTCTGAAAAAGAAAAATATCTTAATTTGTGGTCTGAAGATGAACGAAGGTCTTACGGGTTTGGAACGACATGAGGGTGTGTATTATGTATATATAAATACACATGCATGTATAATTAAGAAAAGTATGTTATATTTGTAAATTAAATATATTTATATATAATATAAATTATATAAATATATACATGTAAATACATGTAAATCTTTTCAAAATATATACCGTATGTGTGTGTATTTATATATACATAACAAATATTAACAGTACACATGTACACATGCACTATATTACATAAACAAAAACTTTTATTTTGGATGCCATTGATCGTTTGACAGCACTAATATATATATATATATATATATATATATATATATATATATATATATATATATACGTATATATATATTTTTTTTTTTTTTTTTTTTTTTTTTTTTTTTACACCACTCCAATCTGATCTTTTCAGCAGGGACTTTAAGTAAACACTTTCTGGTTTGGTATGTAAAACAAAAAAGCCATAGGTCATTTACACATTTAATTCAAGTTAAATTTAATTGTTTATCTTCAGTCTTGCAATAATGTACACAGCCCGGGTCCACAGCCGCATAACTCATGAATGTTGTTTTGGTGACAGCAGTGTCAGGTCCAGAGGCTGTGACGTCTGAAGTGAGAGCTGAAATGGCCCACAGTGATTCCAGACATTCCCGTGAGCACATAGAGAAACACACATCTCTAACTGCACCAGACGTGGGCAAATCCATCATAACACTATGATATAGCTAGCTGGCTGTCTTCGAGGGTCAAGCAGAAAGGGGGATTTATGCCTTTTTCTCTATATTCTGGCAACAATGCTGGACAGATGGCAGGAAACAATATCAGCACAGGCAGAGGGACTGCAAGACAGCAGCATTAAAAGCTATTAAGGGCCTTTGTTTGTCCTCAAAAAAAAAAAAAAAAAAGTTTCAATACAAAAAGTTTGAAAGGAATTTTTATAGTTCCACAGCATACAAAAAAAATATGAATCAAATGTAATATAGTCAGAAAAATAAAATCTTGTATGTGCATTAGTTGGACGGTCATAAAAATATGTTTTTGTGTGTGACTTGAGCTAAAGAAGCATAACTACTTTACATTAAATAATATTACACTGACAAACTGTTTCAGGAAATAGTACATAATTGTGCCCACTGAACACCAAGGTCACGCAATCAAAAAACTTCATAAAAATAACTTACACACAGCAGCTTCTGTGAGGCCCTGCAGATCAATAACACTGAAGGAGAACCAGAAGCGAAACGAGAGCGGTCAAACACCTGGCCTATTTTTACAGCTGTGAGAGAGTGTTGATGGGAGCAAGAGAAATAACGCTGACATGCGATGTAGGGTAAAGATAGTCCTCAGGAAGTGACACGCTGGAGGTCAATACAGTATATGGAAGCATGAAACGGCCTCTCCTACTTTCATATTCTTTCCACTTTTCCTCTTTTTCTTTCTCTCTCCCTCTCATTAAGTTAAAGGCACAGTTCAAACCTGAAAGAAGAATTTTAAAGAATTTGACCCCAATGACCTTTATATGGAGAGAGAGAGAAAAAAAGAGGAAGAAGTAATGTAGGTTTGGAATGACATGAGGGTGAGTAAATGATGCAGTGTTATTATTGTTCACTAAAACTAACACTATTAAAAATGATTTTCATTCACTGGAATAAAGCCGAATTTAAAATAAAAATAAAAAAGGGCAAGGCTTAAAAACATAATAAATAAGTACATTTAAGTCAAAGAATTTGAAATACTAAAACTAAAAAAAATAGCTAAATAGAAATATAAAAATTTATAAAAACAATTACAAAAGCACATAAAACTACTAGGACTTCAACTGAAATTAAAAAGAAAATTATATAATAATATAATAAGGTAATACAAAATACTAAAATAAAATAATTATTTTCTACATTTGAATTAAAAAAGTCAGGGTTTTGCTAAGCCGTAATTAACATGATTCAGACAAGCCTCAATGCATGATGGGAACCAGAGACCTGCCTCCAGCATCACAGGCTTTTTTGTTTCTGGGTAAACAAGACTAAAGCTTTTAAAGCATTGCTATTTCAACTCCATCTAGCATTAATGAATAATACATTGACTCTCACATATGTGGCCACTTTATCTTCTCTCAATCTCATGCTTACACAAAGACTCAATACACAGGATTCATATAGAGTCATTTGGTGACAAGCGGGCTTTTTGTGGTGGACATCGGATATCTATGCCTGAGTTATGCTGGACGCACACCAGTTTCAAGTACAGCAGGGGTCTCACACTCCAAGACACAGAGCTACTGTAGATGTGCTGAGTAGAGCCATTAATCTGGAGGAGGTGATGCCCAGTATAAGGCCAGAGGTCAGAGGAAATACACTGCTGAATGAGACCTCATGCAAGAACTCATGTAAATACAGGTCACAAGACCATCTATGGAAATTATGGATCCTGCTCAGTGGAACAGATAAAAGACATGTGGAACTTGTGCTTCCTGTGTGGAATGATACAAACAGAACAGTATGTACAGTACAGTACTTTTACTGCATATTACATATTACTGTTTATATTACTAATAAACAAATATTCTTTGTGATTTTTAAACATATCAAAAAAGTAATAAATTATCATTACTGAAATTCCAATTTATGCAAATTATTATACTATTAATTATCATTTAGTATTTTGTGTGTGTGTGTGTGTGTGTGTTTGTGTTTTATTTATTTATTTATTTTTTACAAATAAGATTTGAAATCACACACATCCCAGGTTTCAAGCACCAGCAGAGCAACTGCCTTCAAAATGTTTTAATATCTTAATCTGCTTTAAAAATACAGCTCAGCACTGCACAATGTGTTAAAATCTCAGCTGGAAATTCAGCTGAGGATTCAGGATGATAGAAAGTAAAAAAAAAAAAAAAAAAAAAATTCCCAATCTCATTACCATTCACTCTGAGCGAGGGTCATTAAAATTGCATATCTTGCCCTGAGCCACGTCTGATAAACTATCACAGTTTCTTTGCTTTTATAAATCTGACATGCTCTTAAATTATGCCCTTTCTGTTTCCACTCTTTATCAATGATGTAATTTCCAATTTCAATTAGGAAGAAAAGGATCATATTTGATCTCCCGCGCTCCCCTCCACCCCATCCTGAAACCTCTTTCATCTGTTCTGATGATGCTTTGCTCTTGAGATCAGCACCTCTTCCACCTGTCCACAGATCTGGACCGCAAGATACACTGGAGCAAAAGATAAGAGCTTTCTTCAAACCAGCCCACACGTTTCAATTCAAAATCTGTTGACACGGCCGGCTCTTGCCCTGTGATAAAGCTTTCAGCCTCTATGAGTGAGATTAAATAATGTACTGAGAGCTGGACTGGGCTGACTTCAGAGACAACAGTGAGATATCTCCATTACAGTGGGTCAAACAAATGACTAAGCAACCTGCTGTGATTTTGTGGATTTGAAAAAAAATTGAAACAGGTGAGCTATTCATCACTTAGAGATACAGACCAGCCACCCATACTTAAAGGCAGATTTTTGTCCAATTTAAAACTTGTCATTTTACAGGCCAAAAGCAAAACAAGGCAGATACTGATGGGTTTGTAATTAAGATAAGATATGGTTGTTGTAAGCTTTTTGAAATCTACTAATTTTTTAATAAATGCTAGTACTTCTTGGACAGTGCCTGGAAACTAATTGAAATAATTAAACTAATAAAAAATATTTGAATTCAAAAACTAATTAAAATAATTTTTTAAAAATAAAATTACATAAAAAATTTAATTGAACAAATTAAAATAGTTATTTTACACATTTGAATTAGTACTGTTGAAATAGCTCTTAAACATCTAAATAAATAAATAAATAAATCACAGTAATACTAATGGTAATTTCAAAAAAACTGGGCATTTACCAGCTGTGTCTGGTGGGTGAGAAATTAAATTTCTTAGTCTGCATCCAACTAACAGATCCACCCAATAAAGTGTAAATGACTAAATGTTCCCTGCAATATAAATCGTTCTTTTATTTCTTTGTAGGTGTGTAATTTAATTGTGTTCATTTAGTATAATTCAGAAACAAAACTGTGGTCTGAAAAAGCAAAGTGACACTTCAAGTCAATACCAGCCTGTAGTTTTACTCACAATTTGATTTGGTACATCCCAACAGGCAATATCCACAAATGCAGTTCTCTGAGGTCATAAACAGGACAAGATGCAGAAAGGCAACTTCACATAAGGGAAATTTTAGGAGAATCCCACTTGAGATGAAACAGTCCTAATGTTGTTGGATATATTAAATGATTTATCTGACGAAGACTGCAAATAATGACCTTGAACCAAACAGGCATTTACTGTTCACTAATTTTATGTGACGTTTTAGTGCAATTTAATGTGCATATTAATGCATGAAAAAGCTTAGGCTAATTCATGTGAAAAAGAAAAATGCCACTTCCAATGCAAAACACTCCCTGAAAGAAAAAATGTCTGATGTAAAAATGTGAGTTTCCTGTACTGATGTAAAATGTGAGTTTCCTGTATTAAATGTAATAATTATTCATTTAATTCATAAAAATCTTTATAATTCTGTCCAAATGATGAAAAGTGGCTATATTTCTGTGGAAAATGTAATAAAATGAGATTGAAATCCGAGCTCACCGGAGTACTCGGGGTCCACATGAGGAGGGTAGAAGCGGAAGTTGATGAAGAAGGGGATGGGCACTCCAAACTTGAACCACTCCACCACGTAGGGCTGGCCGTTGAGTGGGTGGGCCACGTCACATCCCAGAATCACGGTCTCCCCTGCGCGGGCCGTCACAAACTGGGGCTCCTCTCTGACTCCGTGGGCACCTGTGAGAACATATGGACTTTGATGAGCAATCACACACACTTAGGACTGTACCAACCACACTGAAACTGCTCTGGGGAGCAATGATTCATCTAACAGCTGAAAATAGATTTTGGTTAGTAGATCAAGTAAGTCTGCAGACTATGTGCTCCACCAAAGCATTGATTGAAGTTCAATTCTGCATTAATTAACTATATCCGGATATCCTGAAACTATTTTACTAATCAATATTCACACACTCATTCATTCTCTATTAACTACAATACCAATGTCAATGGACTCCAAAAGAATATATATATATATATATATATATATATATATATATATATGTTTTTTTTTTTTTTTTTTTTTTGTCCCCTATTTATTATAGCTGGAAGTAAACAGAAAGTTTTTGTGGGATTTTGAATAATGTAAAACATACTAATCAAATCAGGTCACTAATCAAATTATCATATTTTTGACATTGATAATATATTTCTTACAGATGGTCACTCAGTTTTTGCTTTCATTAAAGCATAAAATGCTCTTTGAATTATTTTCAAATCATGCTGGATAACATAATAATTAGGCTTAAAATAAAAATAGTTTCCATGTGACAACAAACACAGCGTGAGATGCAATGTCCAGTTCAAATGACTCTTATGAAGGGGTTCTTTTTAATGAGCCAGACAAAAAGATTCCAAAAACAGTCTCAAAACTTAGCAGTCTGAATCAGATTCACCAAGTGAGTGTATCATTTAGAGCCATGAGTTCACAACTGACTCATCACTAAACTAGAGTCATTACAGTTGAGTTGTGTCAAATTAAAAAAAATCATATGAACATATGTTGTTCATATTAAGCATGCAAGTAATGAAAAATATATATATATATAAAAATCTAATATGTATATAAAAGTAATATATAACTAATATATATATATATATATATATACATATACATACAGTATATATATATATATATATATATTATAGTATATATATATATATATATTATATAGATATATATACAGTATATATATATAGATATATATATATATATATATATATATATATATATATATATATATATATATATATATATATATATATATATATATATATATAAAATGTATATAAAATCTAATATATTTTTACAAATTATTCTAAACAATCATGTCTATACAGAAAATGTGTATTAAAAACTAAATAAATTAAGCTCTTAAATTTATAATTTTCCTTTATCAAATAAAAGCAAACAGAAGCAATTTCACCAATGGTCTCAAATTTTGTCCCACACACCTGAAAAGCTGAATATTTTGTTGACAACAACCTATCAACTGCTATCAGAAACGGTTATCAACCTTTCAACCTTTACTACAATAACCATGACATCCAAGCTTATCCTGCACACAGCAAATAAACAGGTAATCAAAAACGATTCATCAAATATAATATTTGCATTAGATGGGATACAAATCCAAGCCTTGCTTTCCTCACAAGCAAAACTGACCTTGGCATAAGGTCATTGGCCAATGAAAAACTGCCATAATCAGTGTATGATAGCTACCTTAAGAGGTGCCTAACATGACAGATAAAACAGTCCGGCTTAATGCAAGCCTAGGTGGACTAAAATTGATTTATTCAGTATGTAATTTCCTTTGTGAGGCACATCACATTCAAAAAGCTGGGGAATCAAATGACTGACTCACGACTGTGATTAGATATTCTCAGCTGCTGCTTTTCCTCTCTCTCTCTATATCTCTCTCCATCCCATAATGATGTGATGATGAGAGTCGGAGAGCCGCTGGCGCGTCCCCGTGCATATACCCAAGACTCCCGCTGCACCCACTACCTACTGCAGCAGCGCCTGCTGATTGGCTGCTGGTGACATCACCGGTGAGCAAAACAAGCCTTGGAAGGTATGACTTCACTGTTTGCATGACTGAGAGCAACAAGCGGTTAACAAGCAGCTCTCTCTCCTCTCCCCTCCAGATTTATTCCCGTTTACAATGAAAGACGCAAGGGATCAAGCCAGTCAAACCACTTGAGCCCTGAGAGAAAAAGGATGTGCATTTACAACAGAGAGGACTAAAAATCCAAACATCATTTGTTTGGTTTTGTTTGGTTTTTCAAATGTATTTCATTTGGTAGAAGAAATAAGCATGTGCCCCTTTAAAACTTAAATAAATAAATAAATACATGAATAGAATTTAAGTTGCCCAATCATTTACATTTGCACTTATATATCAGTGTGTGGTTATTATTATAATTAGTACTAGCAGTAGTAGTAAAAATAGTGATGGGAATCTCGTGCATCCAAATGAACTAATCTTCAAAAGTCATTTCATTAATAGGGTGGTTGTTATATTTTTGTTATATTTCCAACAGCCACTCCCTTATCACATCCACCTATGCAATCTTGATCATATTCCAAAGAAGGAAATCAATGTAATGCAACCATAAATAAATGATATAATACTATAAAATAAATATAATATAATATAATACTACCCTTGGTAGAAGATGGCAAACTGGTTTTCAGACTTGTTAGAAGGTACAGCAATCTTATCATCAAATTTGCATGAATATATACTGATGGAAAGGATCAATATATTAGGCATACATTAACAATCTAGCAGCTCATCATCATCTTCACAGATCTTGCTCAACATTATAAATGTAGCGGAAGGCTGGAGGCACCGTACTTCCTTTGAAAATCCCACTTAGGAAAGTAGGTCAAAGTAACCCGTAAGTGCTCCGAGATTGTGAAGGATTTGATTCAGGGCAGTGTGCTTCTTCTGAAAACACTGAATCAACACCCAAGAGTCATAATATTGCGATCTATTTCCGCCAGTAACAAAATCAATATAGCAAGACAAATGAGAAATCTTAATTAAAGAAAAAATCTATATACAGGAAATGCTCCAGTAAGTGTCTTTTTCATCATTGTGCCAGGCCTATAAATACACAAATTAAAGGCTATTGACTATTCAAAAAAAAAAAGAAGACAAGACTTCAAATATGTCCAGCGTTAACTTAGGAAGAAACTGAAACAGTTAAATACAATCACACCTGTTCAATTAACATTCCTATTAATCCGTTTTAAAACATAATTGTTTTAAAAGTTTGTTGTGCTCAAGAAAATGAATTAAGCATCTGTGTTAGCGTCCATCAAGCATCTAAATATTTCAGAGGGAATCTTGTCAGTTTGTTGCATTATTACTTTAATGAGCGGTGATGAGAATTTCTGATTTGCAGAGTAAAATATGCACACAGCTAATAAACAGGATGGATCCTGACTGTGCAATTACAGCTAGAAGAGTTTATCACCTGACAGAACAACCGGACGACATGTTAAAATTGTTTGTCTATGACTTGGGAAGAAAAGAAAAGGTGTTAAGACTGCAAATGGGCAAACACAAAGAAAAGGAGTAAAAAGCTCAGCGGTACAGTGCAAATTAAATAACGTTACCTCCCCTTGGTGAACAATAGGCTGTAGCTTCCCCATTCATCTGCATCAGACGATTCTGACAAGGCTGATAAAAACTACCATGGTGGCTTTAAAAAACGAATGAGGCTCTAATGGAAGGGAAGGACTTGACCTAGATCGGCTGGATCACACCACCCCTGCCATGGATCACTCACAGAGTTCACACAAAACCTCAGAGGTTCAGGCTCTGTTTTCGAGCCCCTACCAGCTCTTGTCTCCTCTAGCAGAGCTGCTTTCTGATTTCAGGTGACTTAATCATATGATTACAGCTTGAGCAGAATAAACAGACTCGAGCTAAATAGCTAATGATTATTTAGCTCATGATACAGATTCATTCAAATGGGGATAATTCGATTATTTCATGCTATTCTGTATGCGGGCCAGAGATAACTGAATTTCCCTCTCCTTTATGACCATTTACTGTAATTATATTTATTGATAAGACTAAGTGCACATGCAATGGATGCTATGGGAAGACTCACACAGAATCTGCATTTATTTTGTCATGTATGTTATGCTTATCATGAAGGAATTTTTTGGATGGAGTTAAATGAATAGTTTACAAAGATATAATCATTCTGAATCATTGTGTGAATTGTTATGAAAGTACTTGTGTGAAATTGTGTGAGTTGTTCTAAAGTACTCAGTCAGTAATCAGTTTGATTCGGTTCTCAAATTCAAATCACTGATTCAACTGTAGTGGAAAAATTACTATTAAAAATTGACTTAAATTTTGGTCTGTTCCTAATAAAAAGCTATCAAATGACTTAGAATATAGAATGAACTACTTATATCACCACTGAAAGGATTGGGGTCACTAAACTTTTTTTTTAAAGAATTTAATACTTAATATTTCAGCAGGGAGGCATTAAATTGATTTAAAAAATGTTACAAAAGACTTCTACTTCTAATATTTCATAATATTACCGTTTTGACTGTATTTATTATTAAATAAATGCAGGTGTATAAGTGATTTCTTCCAAAAACAGGACCCATATATACAGGGAGTGAAGACAGTATATCTCAGAAAATCACAGCCATGAAACTATCTCCATAAAAGATAACCACTCCACCACAATTTTCATTCCAGTTCACCCTGAATAACTTTATCAATGTTCCTATGAACAGGTAATGACCAGCTTCGTAAAAACCACCTCCTAGCAGTTAGCTTTGCGAAGGATGAACCTAGTTATGCCTGCTTCTATAAATAACTATAAATTACTCCTAAGTAATGACCATAGAGTAAGATGTTAGAGTTGATGGACCTCTAATTGCAAAGGAGGAACTGGGAGCAGTGCATAACTTTGAGGTTTCAACCGGCTGTCTCACGTGAGCAGAATCTTTAATGAATGCGCTGATTGCTGCACAGTAACCTGCCACAGCTACTCCCATAATTCAAGGTGAATATCACATCTGACAGCTCCCTAAATGATTTGACATGACTGATTGATACTTAATGTGACCATTTACTATGTTAATGTCACTGATTTATATCACATACACTTTTGAGGCGTATTAGGCCATAGCATTTTTTAATAATAATATTGGTCACACTTTATTTTAAGGTCCAATTCTCACTATTAACAAACCATTAACTACGACTTTTGCCTCAATACACTCCTAATTTGCTGCTTATTAATAGTTAGTATGGTAGTTGTTAAGTTTAGGTATTGGGTAGGATTAGGGATGTAGAATATGGTCATGCAGAATATGTGCTAATGAACAGCCAATATGTTAATAAATAATAGGCATGCTAATAAGCAACTAGTTGTAATAGTGAGAAAACTTTTACCATAATATTAGTATAATACTAATATTATTATAAATTATAAAAAATAAATACGGTAAATACTCTTTTATATAAAGATTTAAATATTTGTTATGTTGTTGATGCATTCAAGCATTTGAATATTCAGATTCAGGAAATACAGATTCAGTAGAAACTCATTTTATATATAGATTTCATATATATTTAGTCATATTTTATAATTAATGGATGAATATTTCATTACATTACCAAATTAATATTCATGAGTCAGACTGATAGGGTTAGAATGTGTCCCTCCTACTTATCAGATTATTTTAATGTCCCTGGTTACCTCAACTTGATTTTTTTAAGTGTAAGATGGAATTCGTCCAGACAAGAAAACTTAAAATGTTTTTCATGTTTGTTCATGGTTGTCTGGTTTATGAAGTATGCTTATGAGTTCACAAACTAGAAAGAAATGCAATGTTTATGCATGCAAAAGTTGGTCTGTGTTAAAGTTTACAAAGGCAGATTGGGGTCATTTTGGGTTAAAGGCTGGCAGGAGACATCCCTAGTTCAGTTACTTATTAAGAACATATAACTTCACATATCTTGTGAAGTGAGGAATAGCAGGTGTGTTATTATGCAAATGTTAGACCAATCAGGTTTAAAAGGGCACTGCAGTTGTGGGTCTCAAACCAAGCTTCTTACCCCCTGCTGAATGCTAGTATTAGGGGCAGATGGCTAAGGGTGGATCAGCATACTCTTGGTCTACTGAGAGGACAGTAATGGCATGCCAACCACATTTAGAGCTTTACCCCCAGCACGTATGACATTAACCTAAAAGGTCAGCTGGAGTTTAAGACTTAAACCAGAATATAAGCCCCAAATGAACTTTTCTTCTTAGTTCTGGCTTGAAGTTTTCAGGCTCATTTCTACAGGTCTACGGTAAGTACAGTCCTAAGTGCTCATAAGACTACAATTAGCCTATTGTTTAATATCATAAACTCCTTAAAAAGCCTCATTGTTTTGTACTTTTAAAAAGACACTGCATTGAAATAGCTACTGTTGCTACAGCTTTTATTGTAGAAAACTACTAAAATCGCAGATCGTGTAGATAAGTTAAATGATAAGTATCTTGTAGGTTTGGAAGCTACAGTTTTAAAGTACTTTAGAGATACAAATCGGTCACAAAGCGTTGATATTGTATGGGATTTCAGACAATCCAAATGGTGATTAACCCCTACAAAGTAACTTTTACATTTCTTTGTAATCCCATAATAATCTTTTCATTCTATTCTTCTAAAGTGCCAAATCTTTCCGGAATGATATGATATGAGGCATGACTTAGGATCTTATCAGTCTGTAGAAAATATTCTGTATCCAGAAGAATAAAAGGCAGTATAGTAGTTTGACAGACACATTAATGATTTAACATTAATACATTTCAATTTCCTTTCCATTTTATATAGTTTTACACAATCAACTTTAGTACCACAGGCTAATTGGCACAAGGGTATCAGAAAAATACAGAGTACTTAATCTAGACTCAATCTAATGGTTTAATCCATTTTCTTTCATTAGGTTCAGTCTGAACGACACAGCACTTTTCATGGTAGACCAGCGCATATCGCTTTATATTCCCTAATACATTTGCTTTTTTTCTGTTTAATGTAAGTCAATTCAAAATGACTACACTGTATGCAGTAATGCTTAAAACCATGTTTTCAAGGCATTAGAATTTGGATGGCTGTGCAAAGTAAGAAGCAAATCAAAGCAAATTACTAGAAATTACTTTGGCAAATTTCATCTGCATTTGACCTGCTATAAGAACTCCAGATTACTGTATGTCTCAGCTTGCAGAAATGCTAAATGGATGCTTTTCCCTTCCATTAAAAACAACAATGCTAAAGACCTAACACTTAAAATGCAATGAGAGGAAATCACTTAATTGGCTGTTTCCTTCAGCCCTTTAGCACAGTGCTCTCAAAGAGATGGAAATAGAGAATATAATTAATATAGTGTTCGTACAATGTTCTCTGCAGGGGCACAATCACTGAGGTCTTTTTTCAGACAGGCTGGTGGCTTTGTCAACAGTGGAGAAGAAACACAGGAGACAATAAAGATATATGTGTATATATATGTATATGTGTTTATATATGTGATCGTGGACAACAAAGCCAGTCATAGTGTAAGAGTAAATTTTTTGAAACTGAGATTTAAATAAGCTTTCCATTGATGGGTGGTTTGTTAGGATAGGACAGTATTTGGGCCAAGATACAACTCTTTGAAAATCTGGGGTGCAAAAAAATCAAAATATTGAGAAAATCGCCTTTGAAGTTGTCCAAATTAAGTCCTTAGCGATGCATAATACTAATCAAAATTTAAGTTTTGATATACTTACAGTAGGAAATTTACAAAATATCTTCATGGAACATGATATGTACTTAATATCCTAATGATTTTTGGCATAAAAGAAAAATCGATTATTTTGACCCATACAGTGTATTGTTGGCTATTGCTACAAATATACCCATGCTACTTATGACTGTTTTTGTGGTCCAGGGTCACATACTGTATAATGGTGAAACCTTCAAAACGCATTACATTTGTGCATTTTGAGTAAGCACAGTTATGTATTGTTGAATTGTGAATTGTTGACTGCAGGACTTCAGTTACTGGACAGTTAAAAAACCTTTATGCCTTTGTGCCTTCAAACTGATCTCTATTGAAACACCATAGAAACCGCCACAAACATTCAGCCAATCCAACGATAAAATTATTTTATAACATGGCGCTACATATGAATTTGTACGATGTGACTTGTACAGAAATGTGTGATGTTAAGACTTACAACAATCTAAACTGAACCGTCTGTGGGGCATAAACAGATCGTGCAAAAATAAACAAATGAGATCAAACAAGTTTATATGAATAGCCACCAATTCACCAAAATGTAAAATCGTTACAATCTGCCATAAGATTGCATTTCAAACAGTTTTGGTGTCTTTTGCCATTTTTGTTATTTCATTCTATTTAGGGACAATGCAAAGTTTAAAACTTTTAAAAAAAAAACATCTTAAAACTTCCTTTCAGGATTTCTTCATGAGAGATAAGTCAACTAGTGGTTCAGGGAACTAGTCAGTTTAGCTGACATATAGCACATCCCTAAATAAGAACTTGATTTCACTGAAGCACTAAATATGCACAAAACTGATTTGTGTTTATTGTGAAGGGTGTCTTGAGGGTGACACGCTGGCTGTGAGGTCGAGAAACCTGATCTTTAGAAAGCTCAGCATGTGCTGGAGAGGGCCAAAAAGTCTCATCAGCTTAAAAATGTATAGTAAACAGCAAAACCGCTCCCTATACAAAGCTAAAATAATCCACAGATATTTTGTGGTCACATGATGCAGCAGCACCATATGGTCAAATTATGAAATATGGTTTAACACTTAATAGTGTTTTTGACATTTGTGAATGTGAAACTCTACACTGAAAAAATAACATGCAAATCTTGTGTTCAGTCAAAAAATATTCTCTTGATTTTTTGATGTGTCATCTGTTAGACGCGTCTTATTTCTGGTTTCGCTGCCAATTCTCTTTTCAATATCCCGCACCTGTTGTGAACTTGCGTTGTCAGGGCTACAGAGGTTAATCTATCCTCCAGATAGGGGCCACATGATTAAGATCCAGCTCCACAAACTCCTCCGAGGATAGTCTGATTTCCTCCCCAACTCTCCCAAGCAGCGTTCACTCCTCCTTTAGGCATGTGTGTAAATGACTCTGTAGTAATGATGTCAGAGGCTGACTCAATAACAGGATAGGCAGAAACAGAAACAAAATATTGGTTTCCAGTAATGAGGTCTTAAAACTTCTGTGAAAATTGCCTTTTTTTGATTCCTGGCAAGTAACCAAAAGCCAGCAGAATGACACATGCTGGTTTAAATCAAGGAAAAATGATGGATTATACAATCATCTTTCAGGTAACTACAAAGTTTAAAAGGCAGCATGGTTGCCTGTGGTGACTGGATTACTTTCTTGTATCTATTTTTATTCTGAATTATGAACTAAATTCCTTTTTTACCATCTAAACCTGCCATTACTTTGCATAGAATATGTTTCTCAAGTTGTTAAAAAAAACACTCTAATTATCAGCTAATTGCATTTAATATAAATGTAAAATAAATAACACACAAATAATATAATACAATTTCATTTAATTGCCAGTGACATGCAATTAAGTCCCAGAAAACATTCAGTTTGCACCTAAATATATTCTTTTACTGAGTATTATTTCAGTAATAAATACTTCTTTAAAAAGTATGCAAAATTGTACTTATTTTTTACAAGGGAAGGTAAAAAAGTTGGGCAGAATTTGGACGATGTTTAAGCACTTGTGAAATTCCATTAAGCTAAACTGTGCTCATTTGCCAGCAAAGACAGCAAATCTGACAATGGTGGGTGCACTGTAATATATGAGATTGTGAATATACCCAGGCATCTACGGCAGGCGCTGGCTGCTTATCCTATATTGTAGGGGAAATGTTGACTGTATTCAATCCTCTTAGTCTGCAACTTTACATGGCTGAAGAGTCAGTGATTAATCTGCAGCCTTCCACCATCACTTCCGCAACCGAGACTGCAGATCCAAAATCATTCCCTGGAAAATCTCTGCACATTACTGATTACACGTGCTCTGCATAGCAAACAGGATGGAAGAGAAACACTAGCTGTTTTAAAACCTTAATAGGCAGCTACTCTCGGCAACATCCAAACTGTCATACTACCTCATAAATAATTGATTCTGAAAGCTCTAGTACATAGGCAGAAACTTTGCAAGCCTCACAAACTCACACTCTGCATGGGAAACTCATCTTACAACTGATTTTAACAGAGTTTGATATTAGCATGTTGCTAAGCTAACAGCACGATACTCTAATACTTTTCAATATTATATCGAATATGTTTATTTATAATTAGAATTTTGATGAAGAATAATATATTTGCCAAAATGAGGTAGATGACAGCATAATTAAGATGTCTATGCAAATTTCCCAGAGAGAATATTTGTCTGAAGGTGTTATGGCCCTTTGTAAGGAAATTCTGAGGTAAACTGTCCAGTAAAGAATGGCATAATATCATAACAATTGTATTTCACATGACATTTGAGTGGATTTAATAAAGAGGCAGAGAGTATCCGAATCACAAGATGGATTTCTCAATTGTGTGCACTGAGAAAAAAAAGAGAGAAAACTGTCCTTCTGGGATTGGACAATTAAAACCTATTGTCCCCTAAAACCTGCACATGCTAACACCATCTCACTGGTTTTGAATGATTCCCAAAAAGCAGGATTTCAGTTTTAAGCTAACCCAAATTCATATTTTACTACAACAGTTGTTGTAATTGTTTTATTGTCATGCTGTAATGTGGATTTTGCCTGGAAAATGTGGATTACAACAATAGATAGTCTCATTTAAAAAAGAACAAGACTGGCTCATTTTTACTCAAAGAAAGCACAGCTAGTCGCTACAGAAATTCCCGGGAACACCTTTCAAAATATCAGGTCATTAATCCTATCGAATATAAAAATAACTGAGACAAAAACAGAATCTGTATCAAAACATATTCAAAAAACACATGCACATTTGGGTTAGCAATGGTAGAAGACAGCTACGATTCTCTGCACTGGCTAGCATTATATAAGCAGCAATTGGATTCTCTGGCAATATATCTCTCTATTTCTATCTGACAGCTATTCCTAATTTACCTCCCCTTCACCTTTTCACAGTGTGCACCTAGTATGCTTTTCGCATGCTGTAGTTCATTCCACTGCACTCTGGAGAGCCCAGAAAACACGCTAACAGTAGCAAGCTAGCTCAGCAAACTGTTTTCATTTGTAACAGTGACTGGCTAAACAGTCAATATCAATCTGTTTCCTGCCAAAATTGCTTGTTGGTCCAATGAAAGTAATACAAGTGTCAGACAGACTCATGTCTCAACTTGAATTTCTATGTTGCTAGTTTAATGCTGGTCTATCTGGTTGGCTAATGCTAGGTTGGTGCTTGTTTGACCTGGCGCATTGTGAGAACTCACATAGTTCAACAGACATTTGCAGTGCAGCAATATGTCTGTTCAAGTCTGCCCAAAATTAAAACACACAAAGAACACATGCTTTTCATCTCCTAAACACAGGGGCTAACAGATGACTTGGTGTCAATCTGTCAGAAGATTACACTTTGCACATGGCAAGATGGCACAGTGAATGTCTCCTGACAAAAATTTCTTTCCCACTGGCTCCACAGCACTGTGAAGAAGCACATAAAAGTGTCATGTCCCATGTCGCCCCTTATATAACACAAGCACAAAATTACTTATTCAACCCAAAATATTAATTTAACAGCAAAAACTATCACAGTACCATAGTCTAGTAAGTCAGCTACTCTTAAATCTGCCAGTCTTTTAGAAGATGATTGCTACATTAAAGGAAGCTTCCAAAAACAAATTAAGTTTAAATCAATAGCATTTGTGGCATAACGTTTATTATCATTTGTCCTTCCATTTCTCTTTTAAAAAAAGTAGTATAGCTAAACGTCTTAATATTATTTTAGTGTGGGAAAAAAATGCTCACTTATCTTTTAGGTTAACTTACGTTAAAATATATATAAAATTTTACAACTACATTGTCATGACAATATGATGCCTAAAACTTTTTTTTTAAGAATTTATGGACATGCTTTTATAAAATTATGAGTCACATTTCTTCTTTAAATGGCATTAAAAATGACCCAATTTACTTCCATTGTAAGTGTCTTATCATAACGTAACCATAACGTTTTTTTTTTAATCAAATCAAACACATGAAACTAAAACCCAAAGTACCTTACAGTTTAGTGTATGCTAGGGTATGCGTTAAGTAGAGCTGCATGATTAATTGTCAAAATATCGCAATCTCCATTCAAACCTTTCATCTTTTGAAAGAAATTTTTGCTTCAGTTTGGTGTTTCAAATAATGTTTGTTGGTTACAATGTTGATTACAGTGTTTCACCACTAGGTGGCGAGAAGTGACAGTTAAAAATTTATTTGTCATTGAATCATTCATTCAAGAGACTCGTTCAATAACGCTGATTCATTCAGTAATGGAACAAGTGGAGTATTAATGAGTCAGTTTGAGATGAGTGCTTGCGTGAGGTGGTTTACAAGATACACATCTAAAATTTGAACGAGAGCAAAGATCTTTAATCGTTGACATCTTTTGTTGCAAATGCAGGACAAGAATGAATATTTCTTGTGTGCGTGTGTGTTAGCAGGGGCGTTTGCTATTGTATATGAGCACCTTCCCTTTGAAACTGTTGGCAGCATTTATAAGGAGATTGCGAGAGTGACCTCCCATACCACTCTGTAAAAGCAAGATGGCGGCGCACAGAGTGGAGCTTTCTGCTGAAGGCCAACTACCGCAAAAAAAAAAAAAAAAAAAAAGGCCTTTGACAAAGAGAGGAATAGGACTAGAATAAACATTAGTCTGGTTTTCCTGAGATATGACCTCTGAGTGAAAGAGGCAGGACAGATATGTTTGGGGTGGAAGGTTGGATAGTTTGAATTTGAAGGGGAAAGTTGATCGAAGATAGGCGATATGCCACGAGAAGGAGAGGAGGCGGTTCAGGAGGACCTGATTCATCACAGTCAGTCAGCATCCCGCCTGCGTCACGTCCCGTGCCAGGCGTCCACCTCACTACACAGTGAGCAAACACATGGACTCGTGGCAATGATGAATCTAATTTTAACAGATCTATAGTGCAGTCAGACTTGAGAGAGATGGATGCACAGATAGCGATCGCTCAGAATTGATTGCCTTCTGAAGGATGGTGGTGAAGGAGGAGAGGAAAATGAGGGCTGGGGAGAAAAGCAAGAGGGGCGGCGATAGCGAGAGAAAGAGAAAGTATCCTGCGGAGAGAGCCTGGGGTACAGTACTGAAGTATCTCATGGCCAGAGTATGAATGTTTAATGGACGTGGTGGAGCCGGGCGGGAGGAAGCCGAGTGCGCTGCATCAATGGACAGCTGAAAAATGAGATGCGAGGGGAAGCGCTCCAGTCAGGGGGCGGGTAGAGTGGCGATCAGCACGCTGCCTGGCTGCCTGCCGGGCCCATGCACGTCAGAGGAGTCACACGCTCACACACGCTCTCTACATCTCTGTCAATTCATTGTGAAGTCCAGCAGCCTTTCCTGACACACACGATACAGCAGGATCTGAAAGCGTACATGCAGTCTGGCATCTCAGCACTGACTGATGATGATAGTGTCCTGTGTTACACTGTTGTCTATGCAGACGTGAAGTGGTAACGTGATAAAAGGTATATTTCTCAGACTTTTTGTCCTAATCAGCCACGGTTTCTGCAGACTCATGCTGAGTAGCCCCACCCACACTGAAATCCCATTGGACAGAACAACCACTCCTCATTAGGGAGGCACCAGTATTTATATTCTATACTATTTTGACAAAAACAAAAAAAAATTAATCACTAAAAACTTAAATCAGTCATTTTACTAAACACAGTCACCAATGCTACAAGTGAATTTAGGTATCACAGCATTATAAACCACAGCACAAAAAAATAATAAAATTTCTAAAATGTGCATTTATTAAATTATGAGTGTTTTAAAAATGAACTAAGATTAGGAAATGTGTATATCTGATGCAATGAAGCCACTCCCCCTTTAAATTAAAGCAGTTTACAGTCAAAGCATTTTAGAGACAAAATTCCCGACTTTTGCAGCTACTTATTTATTATATTTCTATTATATTAATTGTAAGTGTTTATAATTCATATAATATATTCATATAATTGTTATATGAGGTGTCAATTAATTTTAATCTTCGTATTTAAATTAAATATTGTATATATTAAAATCACTAAACTTATGTTTTCCTTTTGAGCTCTGTGTAAAACTATATAGAACTGCAGCAGAAGTATTTATTCCTGCCTTGTAAATGCAACTTAAATTTTTAATAACGACATCTCTTAATCTACAGCAGAAAAGTAAATTGTGCTGACTCTCGCGAGAAGTGAATCCAGCTGACGCTTTGCTGATGCTCTCCACGTTCCGTGTGATTGGCTGTTTGCTGTATATGTCACACGTTCAGGTGCGCACGCTCCAGAGTTAATCATAAACTCTGGTTAAAACTCTGAGTTGACAGAGGATGTTTAAATCGAGCTTTGTGAGCCCGGTGAACCTGATCTAAACCAGGTTGGCTTTATCAGGTTTTGTCAACTCAAAACTTACTCTGCAACTCTGACTTTGATCATCTTGCTTCATGCTACAGGCCACAGCTAAGGACCAGCTTAAACCAGCAGTCATGCTTCAAAACATACCTAACCAACATATGCTGTTTTTTTTTCAACAGCGTTGACTCCTATTGTAATCCTAATATTCCACTGACTCACCTGAACCACCAAAGAATTTATACCATGTTTCTACCACGTGCTGAATCATGATTCTTCCACTGCTCCCCCGACGCTGAGTCAGACAAAACACCTCAGCCTAGCATCACTCTTCCATTAGTCAGCACTCTAACCACACTGCTGGAGTACAATCTTCCAAGTGTCCTTGAGTGTCATCATTTTCAATTGTGCCCATCAAAAAGGGACATTTCTGTTTCTGAAATCAAGAAGTGTTTCAAGATACCACTGCATTATAGCGCCACCCACAAGCTACACAAGTCCTCCATGCACAATGGCCCTCTAAGATGACTGATGATCCTTTGGGTGTGCTGAAGGCTGTGGCCCCATAGCAGATGCAGATCTAAACAAGAGCAAAGAGTGTGTCGATCAATAGGCCCGTGCTCTCAATTCTTTAAGGATCAAAGGCTTTCTGCTCAGTGATTTCCACGGTGCTAAAGCAGACGTTAAGCTGTAGCTTTTACTTAAACCAGGAGTCTGCTTTCCACTGACTAAATACACAGTACATAGAAAAATATCCAGTTCTTCTATTCCCAGTGTGGACGATACATAAAATAAGTCAAAGACGAGGTTAAAAGGTAAACTAGGTACTTTAAGTGGAGGTAGCAATATAAAAGTCACATTGGAAAATATTGTCTACCAAATGCATATGTGAACTTGATCATTTTACACTGCTGTTTAAAATCTAGATCTTTGATGACACTTAAATGGAGTCAGTGAGTACCTTAACATAAATAAATCATCTGGCATGTTCTCCAACATAGGAGAGGAAGTTTTCATCTGTTGATGAGCTTGAATTAGAAACATACTGTCTTTACTTCAACGCCAGAGATAAGTCATGCATAATTAACCAAATTCCACAGGGCTCTTTTGAAGGTATTTATATATGGAACATCTTCCACTAGTGTTGTCTTGCATGCATCTATCAGACAGAGGAAGAGGAAGACAGCATTTGGGGGAGGGGGACCTGAGTCAATGCTGGCCCAAATACCAGCTGATTGACATATAAGGGTTAGTGACTTTTATGGAACGAGCCCTTCACCCTGGGCCATCGGTGGCCTGTTACTTCCTATTCACATCAATCAGGACACAGGCCTGCCTTTGGTAAAAAATTGATGCTAGAGCACTCAAGGTTCACGGGGTATCTACAGGATGTATGTGGTGAGTGATTTCATTGAGGATGATATTAAGAAAAGAATCTTAAGAGACCAGGGATCGAAGTTATAGACCTTAGGGTAGTGCCATATTTAATTTCTGGCAGTAATAAAAATGCGGCTGTGGGGATAGAGATGTACAGTGCGTTCAAAAAACTGTACTGTTGTTTAACAGCATATCGATTGTTGAACTGATGAAATGCATTTAAAAACAAACAATCAAACCTATCAGTAGACAAAACTCCACAAAACAGTGTACCAAGTTGAAAAAATTATGTGATCGACAGTTCGTGCCACTGTAAATATAATAATATAATATAATATAATATAATATAATATAATATAATATAATATAATATTATACAGTTTGATAATATACACATAAATATACACATATGCATATTTTTTTTTTAACTAGTAAATACAATATTTTACAACACAAAATTGTATCATTTTTATATAACAAACAAAATATTTTAGTTAAAATGTTTACATTACATAATATTACAATTAAGCCTTTTAAAAAAATATCTTTTGAATCACAATATATAACCATTTTTAATAAACTAACCATGACTGTACTGTGATCCAGATATCAACATAATATCATACCATTCCAACCAGTAATGTGTTTAGGGAAACCAAAAGTCAGAAACAAAAGTGAGAAATAACTTAACAGCAAAGTTACAGAAATCATTCTACGCTTCCATTATTCTCCCCAGAAAGACTGAAGCTCAGATAATGGCTAGACGTATATCCAAGTTCCTAACAGCTGAACTAGTCTGTGGATAATAGAAACATCCAGTTCTGAAAGGCTCAACCCACAAATTTCTGAATGAGACAAAGTCTTGTATTGCTTCAGTGGGGAGACTGTTTGGGCACATGCTTTATATCTGGCTGTGGTGGCGGACTAGACTGAGAGTGTTGAGGAGAGAGTATCAGAGACAGGAAACAGCCTTTGAAGTGCTGAGAAAGTAGAAATGGAATCCAGCCACAGACATAGATAAGACATTCACATTAGTATCTACAGCGCTGGGGAGCTATCTGAAGATTTTTTGGTCATTTTTTTTTTCCTGTTTAAAACTGAACAAGATATCCCAAATGTACATGCAATATGACAAAACATGATGATTCACAACCTACTGCACTTTCCAGTGCCCTAAAATATCTCTAAGATGACCATATCCTTACTAGTGTGTATGTATATTTATATAAAATTGTGGTTAAAAGTTTACACCTTGCAGAATCTGCAAAATATTAATTATTTTACCTAAAAAGGGGGATCATACAAAATGTGTTATTTTTTATTTAGTACTCTCCTGAATAAGATACTATAAGATTTATTAAAAAAAAAAAAAAACTTAAATGATTCCATTGCATAAGTATTCAAGCCCTTTTTTGGGGTTTTCAACCCCTTTTTTTGGGGTGGAGATGGGTGGGTTTAGGGATCAGGGGTTGGAGACGGGTAGGTTTAGGTATATGTAAGGTGGTAGTAGTTGAATCTGGATCCAACCACGCCCCCTGCATCTTGTGTTCTCCAGTGAGGACCATCTCCATCTGAGGAAGTAAAATTAGGTTCATTCAGGCTGCTGAAATCATGTAGCCTTCATTATCCATAATGGAAGACGTATGAAACAACTAGAACTCTTCCTAGAGCTGGCCTCCTGCCCAAACTGAGCAACTGATGGAGAAGGGTCACTCTAGTTGAGCTCCATGATCATATATGCAGATGGGAGAAACCTACAGAAGGACAAACATCACTGCAACACTCCACCAATCTGGGCTTTATGTCCGTGTGGCCAGACTCAATCTTCTTCTCAGTGAAGACACACAAAAACCCACTTGAATTTGCAAAAAAGCACCTAAAGGACCCTTAGACTGTGAGAAACAAGATTCTCTGGTTTGATGAACCTCAATTCCAGCATAATGTTTGAAGGAAACCAGGCACTACTCATCACCTGCAGTGCTGGTAGCAGTCTCATGCTGTGGGGTATTTTTTCAGCAGAAGGGACTGAGGGACTCGTTAGAGTAGAAGAAAAGCTCAAAGCACCAAAATATTGAGATAGCCTTAATGAAAACCTAGTCCAGAGCATTCAGAAGCTCAGACTGAGCAGAAGGTTCACCTTCCAACAGGACAATGAACCTACAGTAAACACAGCAAGAGTGGCGTATATACAACTCTGTGAAAGTCCTTGAGTGGCCCAGCCACAGCCTGGCCTTAAACCCAATCAAACATTTCTGGAGAAACCTGAAAATGTGCATCTGCCCCCATCCAACATGACAGAGCTTGAGAGGTGAAGAGGCACAGAGAAGAATGACAGATAATTGCCAAATGCTGATGTGCATAGTAGGGGTGTCGCGATATACCGGTTATGATGATAACCGCGATATTCAAAGCAACAATTATCGATATCGTGTTAATTTAGTGTGTGACGATATACCGGTATTAGCGATAACCGCAATATTTAAAATGAACAGTTCTCTTATGATAACACCACATGTAAATACTCCAGCGCCAGTACCTGGTTGAGTGCCCAGGTGGCAGTATTGTGCCTTAACGCTGACACCTGTCACACAAGAAGAAGGCGCAGTGCTCGCAGCTACTCCGAGGAGAGCCGTGTTCATCAGAGTAAAGGCCCGTTCACACCAAGGACGATAACTATAAAGATAACGATAAAGATATAGTTCTAAAAATCATTTTCAGTATTAAAAAACAGCAGAGTCCACACCACAACTATAACGATAAAGACAAAGAAAAACGATATCGTTGGAATCACTTTCAAAACGTTTTTTTTTTCCCAGCTAATGAACAATAAAAAATTGACAGCCAATCAGAATCCAAGTGGCAGACGAGCGTGCGCTTAGAAGATATCATTCACTGGTGTGGACGCTATTATCGTTATCTTTATAGTTATCTTTATAGTTATCGTTCTTGGTGTGAACGGGCCTTAAGTTGTCATTATTTTACTAGTCATAGAATGGGAACCGTTATATTAACCTGTTAACAGCAGTTTTCTGTGTTCATATATTTAAGTAAAGGGTGATTATTTTAATAAGTACCGCATTTTCTTTACTCGTCTTATTTTTGTATTTCCAATCAATACGGCCTGTGCGTAGTAACACTTGATTTTTTTGTTCAAATCTATTAACAGTTACAGGATTAAAACTGATCTTGAAAAACTGAGCGAGCACATTGCTATATTAAACTCTGTAAAATGTTAAGTTGGTCGCAGTGCCATGCACTTAATGCCTCATCCACAAATTACATCTTACTGTAAAGTGTTACCATTAATATTTATGTTGAACTTGACAGTATTTTCTCTCTTGTTATTTCATAGGAGCTTCAAAGAAGATGGAGAAAGCCAGAGTATTGTGCCCTGTATTTGTCAGTATTCATATGTTCGTTGGGTAAAAAAGAAAAACTCAATAAAGTAAAAAATTATTTGACTGATACCCCCCCCCCCCCAAGGTTTCTATAGAAATCACGATATATCAATATCGTGAATTTTTATGGCCACAATAACCGTGATATAAAAAAATCTAATATCGTCACAGCCCTAGTGCAAAGCTTGTCGCATCATACTCAAAATGACTTAAGGCTGTTAAGATGCTTCAGCTAAGTAATGAGTTAAGAGTTTGAATACATATGCAATGTACTTATTTCAGTTTTTTTATTTTTAATAAATTTACAAAGTTGCAGCAGTTCTGTTTTTGCTTTGTCATTATGATGTATGGAGTGTAGATTGATGTGGAAATCAAGGGACATGAATATGTTTGCAAGGCATTGTATATATGTATATATGTGTGTGTGTATATATATATATATATATATATATATATATATATATATATATATATATATACACACAGTGCCTTACAAGCGTATTCATACCCCTTCATTTCCACATCAATCTACACTTATATATATATAAATAATTACAAAATAATAATATAAAGAGAGAGTCCAACTTGCCTGCCATTCTACTTTTTATATTGTTTCCTAACTTTTTTTTGTCCTATAGAAATGCAAAAGCCCAGAAACAAATAAAAAGTAACTGTAAATGTAAAAAAAAAATAGTTGTAATAGTTCTAATAGTTGTAACTCCACTTTGTTTTTTATTGCCCAAAGCATTACCCCTCACTCAGAATCACTAGAGCCAACAAAATGCATTTGGAAATTGGCTGCCTCAGCTGTGCCCTCTGTGGTTTGCATTCTGCAGCTTTCCATGCAATCAGCGCAAGTCAGCTGCTTTTCATTGTTTGATTGGAACGCCTGCCATGGATTTGGCTGGATTATAGCTAACATTATAAATCATAATTACAAGACATCAAAAGTATCGGTCAAGAGAACCAATGAGTTTAAATATAGTGATTTGAGGGTTCTTTTTTATTTTTTGCAATCTGTAGTACCAAGACAGAGAAACAACATGAAAACGGCATGCTTGTGTGAGTGGTGTTGGAAACTAGTCCAGATGTGATGACAGGCTGCTTGTTTGTTATACAAACAATTTTAATTTTTCCACAGGGAAGAGGTCTACACGCTTATCATTCCTCTGGATGAGGATCAAGCCATCACAGCCTGAGGATGAAAGAGAAGTGATGACTGTTGGAAAACACATCCAATGTTATCCAACACCGCTTAAAAATGAGCAGCTGTCAGGTCCCCCACTAGCCCTCCTCTAACAGGCTTTCCATGAAACATAGACTCCGGTACAAACCTCCAGAGCAAGCTTTCTTTAGATTCTCCATTTCCAGCTGGCAGCTACATCAATAACGCCTAAGGGTTAGGAACCCGGCAGAATCTAGTCTGCTAGCAGGTGCTAACTGCTAAAACAAATCACCATCATTTCACATGTATCCACATCAACTCAAATCACATCCTGTCTATTCAAATCAAGGAGTGAAGATTTGGCTGGTTAGCATGGCCTGTTAGCACCTTCTGGTAAATGCGATAACTATGGCATTGTGGAGAATAAAATGTATATAATATAATATAATATAATATAATATAATATAATATAATATAATATAATATAATATAATATAACTGTTTTCAACATTGATAATAATAAGAAATCAGCATACTAGAATGATTTCTGAAAGACACTGAAGACTGGAGTAATGGCTGCTGAAAATTCAGCTTTTACAATTTATTCACAGAGAAACAGCCATAACATTACTGTTTACTGTAGTTTTGATCAAATAAATGCAGAGAATTTATCTTTTTTTTTTTTTTTTTTTTACAACAGTTTGTTCTGGATCACGAATCTGATTGGCTGAGAGCCCTTTCCAGCAGTGCAATATTTCAGTAGTATCAACACTCTGTTTCATTTTGTTTCACTCCACTTGTTGTCGGATATATACAGACGGCATTTGTCACAGTAAGTGTCAACGGCAGAAGAGCAAACCTACTATAATTTTACAATATTATTACTGTTGTAAAATTGTGTATTGTGTCACAGAATATAGTTTTAAGAGATTTGAATATAAGCATGAACATAGTAGTTCAGACCTCAAATGTGTGATTTATATATAAAGATAGCGAATATTTGAAATTTGTTTAGAGGTTTTCAGAGATATGAGGCCGACAGTGGCCGTTCAGTGCTTGTGTACCCACCGAGAAAAGCTTTATTTCAGCCAGTCCTTCAGGAATTTGCTGCTGGCTCTTGTGTAGATGATGTTACATGAGGTTTAATTCATTTTGGTTATATTACACTGTCTTATTAATCTATTACTTGCAGCAGAGCAAATCAATTCGGCATTAGGGTAAAGTTAAGTTTCATATCTTTTCATTTTTATGTAACTAAATCCTGTCCTAAATAGAGTGCTGATTTTCTACTTTTGACTGAATTGTTTGCTTGTGTTTATTTACAAACTTATTGTACTTTTATAATGGCTATTGTAGTTCATTTATATATTATTGTTCAATAAATAATATTTTACATAACTAATATGCTGTGAATTAGCAGCCTTGTGCAAATAGCCAAATCACAGCCATGCTGATATACAGCCAAATCACAAATCACTCATGTAATATTGCTCATAGATTATGTTATGTTATGTTATGTTATGTTATGTTATGTTATGTTATGTTATGTTATGTTATAATATGTTAGGTTAGTCACATGTCATTTAGCACTCAGGTGATTGGCTCAAAACTCTGGACATAAACGGGAATGCTATCTGACGACTCATACTGTAAACCTCCTTGGTGCCAATCTAGATAAATTTAGACAAAAAGATTAATTTGAGCCCCTGCCAAAATGACATTCGAACAGACATGTCGATTTGGCAAAACAAGTTTAAAGGGGACAGATGTTAGGCACAAGCTCTTATCATGAGGGAAGTAGGCCTGTTCCTGAGGTGGACTGCTGGAGATCTTAATAAGTTCAGTGCAGTCTGCTAGTATTGAGCCTCGAGGGCCTACCCGGAGCAGCACATATGCTAATGGCTCTCAGTCTGCTGTCTCCCAGTCCTCTGTTTAGACAGAGCAACAAAGTAGAGATCTGGTACCTGGCCAGGTTTGTAGCTGGTGATTGTGGGCCTGTTTGCCAGCTGACAGCTTGAGACGGGAGGGTGAGGGCAGGGAGAGAGCTGCATTGGGGCTGGGATAGTGCAGCGTGACTCTGACTCACAGGAGGGACACACTGAGTGTACATAGCAAAGTGCACAGTCAGAACAGCAAGGTGAAAGATGTCTTACTTTCAGATTAAACAGATGATACAGCTCAAGTTTAGCAAGGTAAGATTATGCTTTATGTACATAAAAATTAGGAGTAAATAATACCTACATCTACAGCCCTATACTGAAACAGGTATAGTGTCTCGCTCAACATGGAAAATGTGTAATTATTCATAGTGCATGCATTGAAAAAGTTCTCATGTGATCCAAGATCGGATGCTCCTTGCTATTCGGGTAGCAGCCCTCTAGTGGACGAGTTAGAATGTGCAGGGCTATATGAGTCCATGAACTCAACATTTGAAATAAAGACACAACACTTATTAAAACAAGTCTCAAGGTCGATCAGATTCACAGAACACATTTTGAATTACATTTATGGTGGCTCCTTTAGAGTGCTTTCGTGTTTAAAAAGCTCTGCAAGGTCTAAAAAGGCATAATATTCAAAAAGTGAATAACTAAAACTGCATACCGCCAAAAACACTGAGACTGTGTAATAAAATACAATTGAGCACCATACCAGTTATACATAATAGCATCTCTATTAAAAGCACCTAAAGATGTGTAATTTAAGTTCACCATGTACATTTTCAGAGCTTAAAGGGACATTTCACCCATTTTGTCATCATTTACTCAATTTCCTGAGGTTGCAAACCATGTTAGCCAAAATGACAGCATCAGTTACTACAAATCTGCAATGATACCATCTCCTTTTGGTGGGTAAATCATGATAAAATGATCAATCATTTAAAGGATCAATCCCTTTAATTTGATAAAACACAATAATATGAAGTATACAAGCCCAAAGTTTCTCATGGGATTGAAAAACAGGTGATAATGGTTGGAATAGAGAGCAGCAGCTCAAACCCTTCAGTTTTGCAAGACTGAATTACTCAAAAACTAGCACTTGAACAGAAATGTCATTAATCAATGACACAGCAATAATATTTATAAATAAGCACAAAATTATGATCCAAAATAATTATAAAACACCCAGAACTGCTATATTGTTCACTTTAAAATATTCAAAACAAATAAAATAGCATTTAAATATATATATATAAAAATGAAAATATGACCCATGATGACCCAATCCCAGAAAAAAAAGAAAGAATATATATATATATATATATATATATATATATATATATATATATATATATATATATATATATATATATATATATATATATAATTGACTGGAAAAGAAAAATATAAAAAACTCCACAAACTTATGGCTGTATATAGCCTAATAAATTGCACTTCAACTCACCTTGAGCAGCTGTTCCTCTGGTGCTGAATACACTTGCTATCAAAGTGGCCACATACCAAATCATAGTACTATTGCCAACCAGAGAGAAACCTCATCACATCTCAAAGTGCCCCTTTCAATAAATCATTCTTAGCCGAGCCCCTGGACGTTAGACACACTGTCAACTGCTGATACCCTATTATTCATGCCCTGCATACTTTTCTCCGACGGTTCCCTTCATTCTTTCCCTCCCCTTCTTTCCTTTCGCATCCTCTCTTGATGAAATAGAGCACCTGCACCAGCGCACGGCAGCCAGACGCGGCTCGATGGCAATGCCAGCGTGAAACCAAGCGTGACAATTTAGCTGTTAGCTCCGCCCCCGCTCGAATTTCATTGGCCGATGGGGGAGGCGTAGGGGCGGGGATTGGTCGCCTCTCCGTCGCTCTCCATGCAAAAACTGAGAGCACCGCGTTTCAAGGTGAGTTGGAGCGTGAAGTGGCGTCGGAACCGCAGTATCATGCGCAAAAGCGAAGTCGTCAAAGCTGCCTGTCGGATGCCCAACGTAGGTAACAAGGTTTCGCGTGTTGTGAGATTAAAGGTGCGGAGGGGTAGACGTCACAATTTCATGTGTGGGGAGGAAATCCTCAACCTGTATGCGTCATTCGCATTTCATCCCATCGATTGCACTGCGCGCGGTCTTAGTATTGAGACAAGATTCTGGAGCCACACTGAATTCTCCGGTAGTAGTGATGTCACTTGTTAGTGACATCATGGTTGAACCAAATTTCCAGCTCTAAACTAGTTATTCGCAGGAAAGTAACTAGAGCACTTTAATGATATGACACAGGTGATATGAGTCAAGTCATTCTAAAAGGTAATCTAATTTGTATTGCTGTTCCCTAAAAATAAATAAATAAAAGTTTTATAGCACAATGTATATATATATGATAAAGGATTATATAGGGATAGTTCAAATTCCCCCTTCCAAAAAATGAAAATTCTGTTATTTGTCCTCAGATAATTCTAAACCCACATGCTCTTGTTTTTTGTTTAGTGGGGAAAAAAAAGAGAACTTTTAATGTATCTTTATGCAGCTATTTTCCATACAGTGATAGATTGTAATGTCCAAAAGTTATTAACGGAAAACTTTAAACTTTTTTATCGACAGATAATTCAAGATGTTTTCTGTCATTTCTGTCATCAGTTTTCTGCAAAGTTTTCTTGGATCAGCTGTGATGCTAAAAAGAGAGAAAATACAGTTTTATTGAAAAATGTAAATTTGAATTTTTAAGATTTAAATCTTTTCTCTTTTTTTTTTTTTTTTTTTTTTTTTTTTTTTTAGATTTAATGGGATATTGTTAATTTAACCAGGTGACCAGATTGCAAGACCACAGCGGTGGTTGCCTTTTTCATGTTACAAAAGCAGTTCAGAAAAGAGAAGGCCAAGATCTGGCAACCCATTGCTTAAACGAGGGTTAAAAATAGGACTTGACTGAAAATTTACCCCACTCTAACACTTTCTGTAAAAGTAATAGGTAATGGATATTTATAGCCCAATCTCTGACAGTGATGTCTGAAAAAAGTAGTCCATACAACTTGTGAATTTATACAAAAGTTTTGGGAACAAATATTATTTTCTGAAATATAATTTTGCTTTCCATGTTCAGATTAAAAAAGTGACTCATTTTGTCGGCTATGGGCATCCCGTGTTCGAATCCCGACTCGAGGACCTTTCACTGAGCTCTCTCCCACTTCGCTTCTGTCCTGACATAATAAAAGGCAAAAATGGCAAAGAAATAAATAAATAAATAAATAAAATCTTAAAAAAAGTTGTTCCCCAGAAAAAAAAATACCATCTTATGTGTTTGAGTAAAAATGACAGAAATTTAAAAAATAAAGCACTTTATTTTATATAAGAATTTTAACTGATGCATCTGTTACATATATTGTAATAATGGAGCTGTAGGCTGTTTTCTGTTTTTTCAATCTGCTATACAGTCCATTTGAGCAATGTTTTTAATGGCAATTCTGGTATTCTGCCAATGCTTATAGACTTTAAAATTTCCATCCACTTCAGATAGTTTATGGTAAAGCAGCTTGGACTGACAGTTCTTAACCAGTGTCTTTCATGTTCTCATAGACTTTAGGACAAGAAACTTCCAAATTATACAAATCTTAAAGCTAGGTACATTTCTTAATCAGTAAAATCACAAGTATTATTGTTTATGAATGCTGGACTAATTGACTTTCTTATGCAGTTTGATAATGTTTGATGTTATAAAAAATAGAATAGCAGGATTTATTGATTAAACCATTAATATCATAGTGCTTTTTTAAAGAAAAACTTTTTAAAATCCTCCAGAAATGGCCATTCAGACTGTATTTAGCTGATAAGTGTACCATCCTTGTGTATATAAACCCACATTCAATGACACACTGTTCAAAGGCAACTTTTAAAGAAACTCCCCAACACTTGGAGTCTTTATGAATTCCTAGAACCTCTCACTTATCTGTCTCAGTATGTACATCCGTTGCCAAGTTTTATGCCACCCACTCACCCATATGAGTTATTAACCTGCTTGTACATGCAGTCAATATGTAGGTATTTGTAGGTACAGCTGTATACATTACTTCACACAAAGATGTGTTTGTTTTCCCTCAGGTAAGAAATACACATCTGTTGGGTTTGACACCAGCTGCAAAGTGCTGCGCTATCATCGGAACTGAAAATAACACACAGGCCTCAAAATGCTCTTGATTTCCATAACCATTTTAGAGCTGAAGGGCAGATAAAGATATTCAGCTGAGCCCTACAACTCACCTTCAGATAGGCATTATGATGTTGTTGAGGAAAGCATGTGTAATGCTGTAATGGTATAGATGTACAGAAAAAAAAAAAAAAAATCACTAGGATGCACTATTTTTTTGTGTGTGTGTGTATGTCATAGTTGTCTTGGACTTTTACTGGCACATATCGATTGATTTGATGATTTATTCTACAAGTGAATGCATTCAGTAAACGGGGGTTATGAAGATAAAGTAGGCTGGGTATCGATTAGTATTTTAGATTCCGATACTGATTTACAACTTTCAGTTTCATTCAGTGCTGATTCATTGGGGTATATTTCAGTTTTTCAGTTATTATGTCCAATATATTAAAAGAATCGGCTTATGAGAGTCATTTGTTCATGAATTGGTTTACACTGGTCGAGTTTGGTACTTTTTGGCATGGAAAAAGGACAAAAAAAGGTCAAATCAATAAAAAGATCACTTTTTTCTTTTGTTGTAGTACACAGTTGCCTTGGCACTGAAAAGTGGTTCGCACAGCCACTGAAAATAGCTATAGAGTAATGGATTGATCTGGGATATAAAGGACCTGTGTCAGGATTCAGATGAATTAATCAGAAAATCTGTATTTGTTTATCCATCTTTAAAAGTGAGTAGTATGTGGTTGATCATGGTCATCAGCTGCTTATTATGCTACTGATATGACTAGATTCTCATGTGAGTGTGTTTTTAAACAGGCTGTATTTTTTTTTTTTTTTTTTTAAAGATACTATTCATTTCAGGGTTAAAACTGCTTTGAAAAGGAAACATTTTTGAGAGCACTTTTAAGAGTGAGGAACTTGTACTGGAGAGTTCACTGGAGCTTTGTATCACAGAATAATAAAAAGGCTAAAATGCAACACCTCCAATCTTAAGCTTTGACTGCCTGAATGACCACAAAATTCATGTTATAATCAAAACACTCCAGCCATATGTGAGGGATTTCAGTGCGCTCATTGTTAATGGCAAGATAATACATTTTATAAATATATTTATACTTCTCAGTTGGTCACCGCTTAATTGAACAAAGGTTAAAACATTTTATTTTGCTTGTAATCTTATTTCATTGAACCTTGTTGGCATAGCTCTTTACAACACTCAAAGCTGTCTTGATTGGCCATAAGCAGATTGGATCTTACTTTTTACCCTGAATGTGTGTCATGCAAGTGTGACACAATGTGTGACCTGCATAACAAATGGGCGAAGTCTTGATTTGTGATTATTATTTTATTTTTATTTTTTGGAGATAGATGGGGTTAGGCAACTCCTTACCATTTCAAACCTATCTGTGCTGTATGTAGGCAAACTAGAAGCTTAAAAGCCCTTAAAGAGCCATTAGAGTCAAAGATTTGCCTGTTTATATAAATAGCCTTTCTTAATGCTGTAATGGTACCGATATACAGAAAAAACATTGTCTTAGACTTAGCGATTTATTTGATTTATGCCTCGGATGAACGTGTTCAATAAAAGGAGTTATCGAAATACAGTGAGTAGGACTGGGAATCAATCAGCATGTTCAGATTTAGTTCAATTCTGATTCAGAAGCTTTTGAAGTGATTCAATGCTGATTCATTAGGGAACATTTCCCCCCTCATGTCTTTCCAAAGCTGTGGAACACAAAAGAAGTGGTTTTGACACATGTCTGTGTTTTGTCCATATTTCAAAGGGGGCTCAGTGTTGTTCTTTAAAATATCTTTCAAATTTTGTGTTCTATCGAGGAAAGAAATTCAAACAGGTTTAAAATGATACAAGGGTGACTAAATGATGACAAAATTCACATTTTTGGCTGAACTATTCCTTTAAAGGATATATTTAAAATGCTGACCAGAAAGTCAGGAGCACTCTGTGTAATAAGAATTCATATTAAATGTGCATGCATCATAAATTAGGTCCTCCAGGACCTGAGTCGTGAAATGCTTTAAACTTTCCACATGTACCCACAGGGGATAATAAATAGGACTTTTGTGTTTTTCCACTCCATTAGAAGATTTGCATATATCAAAAGAACAGCAGATGCTTTGCATTCTAGTTTGTCAGTTATCTGTGCTCAGGGCATATTTGGACTGTCTGCCATTTAATGAAATGTTAACCACTGTCGACCTGACAAATACAAGAATGCAAATCATCTCTGGCCAGGCTCTTGTGTTCCTTAAGAAATACAAAGACAACAGATAAACAGCTTGCCAGCGTACTGGCTAATGTTAATGCTGCATGTAGCTGGATGTTTTCACTCTCTGATTCATACAGAGGTAAAACACACTAATGACAAAAATAGCAAGAAAATGACATAAGACGTTCTTTTTTCACTGAATTTTGTTGTGATATAAATTTTTATATCAATTTGCAACACCATTTTGCTCTCACTGAATGTGAACACAGTTAAGCCTAGTAACAAAGCCTAGTCTGTTATGGCATATAGCAGTTACCATATTTGACCTTTCTATAAACAGAAAGGTGCTCGATTTTGGTTATCCATTCATACAGGCTTTATCTGAACTGCTTCTGTAAGCTTTTGTGTGAACAGGATGATTCGAGAGTCACACCTGATAGTAATACAGTTTTCAATCCAAACCATTAATGTGTGAATGGGGAATAAGCACCATGTGTTCCTCATTCTTTAAAAGCTGCTGTTAATCATTTACCATTAAGCAACTCTGATGTTACAATTATTTCTCCATCCCTGTGTTTTTCCTTAAAAGTAATTGCAATTGATCAGGAGCAACTCATTCAGTCAATGTCATTGATTCCTGAATTAGAAAGACAAACAGATCTTCTCATCAGGTGTTTTTTTTTTTCCTTGATATGGTAAATTGTTTTCACAGGCTTTGTGTCCACTTCCAAATAAAGTTTATCTAAATTTGAGCAATGATGAGGCATGGGCAAGTATAAACGCTTGCAAAAAAAAAGAGTAGACAGTAAATGAACCAAGTGAGTAACAAATGTACCTAAATAACAGTAAACAAGAACCAGTTGGGTAAAATGACATTACACTCTTTATCTGATCTCTTTACCCAACCAAGCAGGAAGATCTTATCACAGAAAAAGGCACAGTAATGCAGAACAGGGGTTTATTGCATGTGTTAGCACCATATTAGGGCCATATTGACAAAATGCACCACATATGGGGAGGGGCCGATCGATCCGCCTCTTCTTTAGATTGCATGCTCGTAACACTCAGATTCAAGTGCTAGTACACTTCTCTGCATATCAACTTCCTATGGATCATCCCATGATATTTAAAAAGTGTACACACTGAAAATGTGGGATTAAAAATGTGTAACGTAATATATTACATAAAAAGAATAAGATTCTTGACATACAAAATACTGACAAAAGTGACAGTAAAGACTTATACATTTAATTATCTTCAAAAAATGCTGTTTTTCAAAATTTCTGTTTATCAGGATTCCAGGGGGAAAAAAAATCATGGTTAATATAAAGCATGACTGTTCTCATCATTGATGATAATAAGAAATGTTTCTTGAGCATCAAATCAGCATATAAAGTATAAATGACTTTGAAGGACCTTGTGACATTGAAGACTGGAGTAATGGTGGCTGAGGCTGCTGAAAATTCAGCTTTTTCACTATAGGAATTAATTATATGTTAAAATAGAAAACAGTTATGAGCTAGTTAAAGGGGTCCTATTATGCTTTTTTTACAAGGTCTTGATTTTGTTTTGGGGGTGTACTAGAACAGTCTCTCATACTAGGTTGTTTGAAAAACATATTTTTTTCACATATTTTACATTATTACAACACCTCTCTCCCCAGTCTGGCATGAACAGCTGGAATAGTTCTAAATGAAGGCCCGCGTTCTGAAATACGAAATGCGCTCTGATTGGTTAGCTGGGTCAATCTGTGTTGTGATTGGTTAGCTGGGCCAGTGTGTGTTGTGATTGACAGCACTCGGCACCTGGTCTGGAAATGTCATGCCCTTTATCATAGCCACCTGTGAGCTTCAGTTTAAATATTGTGTCAAAATCAAATCAATTTGTACGCAATTTAAACCCAGATGATTGTAACCACTCTAAACTCGTCTGCCTTGGGAAAGTTAGCACGTCTCCGACATAGTGATAACACTGGTTGCCTTCTCTAGTGCAGCTCAACCAGGTCTCGTCCCATCTGTCGATCTTTGTGATATCACAAATCCTGGAAAATATGCGTTGTAGTCCAAACGAGCCGTTCGTTGTAGTTTTTGAAAAGTCATTTCTGTTGGATAAAAAAATTTCCTTTTGAACTGGATTTTGACTTTGTAACTTTGCAGATCTTTTTTTATGCTCAAACAGCAACATTACAGACTAACTAAAGTTGAAAAAGTGAAAAAGCATAATAGCACCCCTTTAAGAGGCATCTTTCAAAAAATGACCCCAAAGTTTTGAACAGTTGTGTCTATATAAATGAAAGTATGAATTGGAACTAGTTTCAGAACTTTGTACAATTACAAACTTGCTAGGAATGTGTGTGTACAAATGTGCAGAGTGCACACTCACCCATAGCACATTTGTAATTGTATCTGTGTTTACCCATTTTGTTTAGAGTGCCATGAACGTCATGTTTCCAAAAACTGCATCCACAGTAAGCTCTTTCATTTACAAATGACCTCTACAGGCTGTTTAGAGTTGTTGATAAGTGGTCAGCTGTTTAATTTCTACACATTTTTCAGCATGGCATCTGTACAGTAAATGGCACCTTTAAAAGCACCTTTCAAATGAACTAGCCAAAGTAATCCCCATTCATTCTGGTCAGGGTTGAGCAAATAATTGCATAGCTGTTGGCTGGCACTGCTCCACCCCTGTGCCCATGGGAAGTCTGGCATACACGCCTGGCCATGGCACTTCGGATTTGGGGATGGTGGGGGGTGGAAAGTAGGTCATATGGATTCCTGTCAGCTGCAGTCTGCCTGTGACCAACACCCCCTACCAGTAATTCATTAGCCCTACTCAAAACCATCAGCTCTCTCGGTTTTAGTTGGAAAGTGTTGGGACTATAACCATATTAACTGTGAGTACTTGTGGTGAAAGCACAGAATCAGCCCTAATGATCAATATGTCGGGTTGTTAGTGTGTCAGCGGCACCACTGAGCTGTCGACTGTCCTCTTATCACCAGCATGTAAGATTTTACTCCAGCAAACACAAACTGTAAATATATGTGCATAATTCAAGGTCACTGTGGTTACTGCTGTCACATCTCATATAAAGATGTCATCTAGCTCAAGTGTGTAATTCACTTCCAGACTATTACAGCTAACAGACTTTTTCTAATGATTACACTCGAAAAACAGACTTCTGTTTCACATGTGACAGGGAAAAGAAGATCTGAGTGCCGTATTTGTTTTTCAGTAAAAATCAGTTTTGAGTGAATTACACTCTTGTCGTCCACATGACAAACTGGAACATAACATCTGAGAGATGTAATGGAATCACGTGATACAAAATCACATTTACATTGAGTCTTACAGTATGTAAGATTTAGCTCTAGAGATCAGTTTTAAATGTCAATGTCCTATCAGATAAAGCTTATGATATTCATCTGGCTTATATTTAGAATTTAATTTAAATAACAGAATTTAATTTGAAATGAGGTGGCAAACAGGAAGCAGATTTGCAATTCAAATTTGAAAGTTTGTTTTTGAAAAGGTTACATTTCAAACTAATTTGTCAAGACCAACTTCAAATGTGGATGGATATCGTCACCCTGGAATTCTAAGTTTATTATTCTAATTCTGTGACAACTTATTTATATTATGTGATGTTTCTTTTGTAAGCTGTGTACATTTTGGGCCTTTTTTTTGAAAACTTTGAAGCTCAATATCTCAACACTGCTCAGAATGCAGATAGAAACGTATAATTCCAAGGCGGCAGCATGGGTACAGTCATTTAGACACTTCCAAAACTGTTGCAACAGAGATGGAAATACAATTTTCTGTTTCCGTCATTGCCAAGGTTTTGGAAGTACCCTTTTCTCTTCTAAAGAAGGGGGTGTCCCAATACTTTTGTCCATATAGTGTATGTACAAGTCATTGGTGTTTGGTGATGAGTTTTTTGCTCAAGGTCTGCATTTAAAGTCACACCAGAGGTGTTCAGCTGGGATTGGGACTTTGCTTTCTGCAGACCAATCAAGTTCTTCCGCACTGACAGAGTCAATCATTTCTTTTTGAACTTTGCCTTATACACAAAGGCATTGGCATGTTAGAACAGAAAAGGGCCCATTCCAAACTGTTGCTATAAAATTAGAAGCACACCATTCCCTAGAATATCATTGATTTAACATTAAGATTTGTACTTATGGAAATTTTCTAAAGTAGTCAAACCTGTTCATTAGAAGAGGTGTCCCAATACTACTTTTGTCCAGATAGATAGATAGATAGATAGATGATAGATAGATGATAGATAAGCATCAACACTTGTTGGTACTGCTCAAAATTACATGTCACCCAAAGGTCATGATGACATGCTACATAATGTGCTAATGGTGAAAGGCACAAGCATTTGCTTCAATTATATGGAATAGTTATACTTCAGGTGGCAAACATCTGGGACATATTCCTTTGAGAATAAGATGCATTTCTCATGGTAACATTTTAAGACAGGCTGATTGGAGATGGAGAGCTTTACATGATGCATCTCAGATTCATGAATGCGTAAAACTATATAGAGTGCACATATCGAATGCTTATGTCACTCCGTGTATGAAAGTTTGAGTATTGAGGTGAAAATCCTGCTTGTGGCCCATCTTGTTTTTTAGAGCCTGGCTGTAATGGCTGGGGGAAGACAGAGTGATATGAGGGGCCTGTCAGTTGGCTTCTGGACGTAATCCTCTCTAAAGTGAAGTGCAGTTATTTTGAGTACTTAGTGTACATCCTGATCTTCCAGGGCATCTGTGTGTATTAAACAGCCTCTCACACTGTTTCGGACCACAAGCGAATCAAAATTGACATTTTCTTACAGGGCTGACATTTTCTGACAGATTTTCAAACAGCACTAGAACTTTTTACTGTTTGAATCATGCTGCTGGTCTGTTTGCACATTTCATACAGACTGCCAGTCTTTGCATTATGAGTAGGGATTTTTTATTCTGATGATTATATTAATGTGCCAGTAGGTTGCGACAAGTGACTAGTTTGATCATTCACAGAAGTTATTTTTTTTCTAAAACTGATTCATTTAGGAATATAGTAGGTGAAAAACAGTTTATGAAGAGTGTAGTACATCAAAATTCACAGTATTCATAGACGAAAAGTACCCAAATGATGATGAGAACTTAATGTGCACATCTGAAGAACACTTAATTATTCCATACGGCCACAGAATAATGAATAGGAGTGAAATGACATAACTGACGCTGATAGGTTGCATGAAAATATGATAGATGTAATATCTAGATTTCATTCATACTACACATTTTAAACACTGCCAGTGTTTTTATGAGTGAGTCACTGAATCATTTACTCAGCCAATTCATTCAAAGATCATGATATTCAGTAGCACCACTACTGTGTGTTTCTCAAACAGTTAGTTGATTCTGCTGTGGCTTTGTCTGGAACTTTCTTCAGTGGAACAAAAATATACAGAAATTATCTGGCAATATTGTGTGTAAAATGTGAGTAACTCAGTATTAACCTGTTCATTGTATTTTATACCAAACGCTGATGATTTAGTACAGAGCAAGCTATCTATGATCATTATTTATTTATTTATTTATTTTAGCAAAAGAGTTTCCTCGGCTGCACCCCCTGTCTACAGACACTCTAACGTTTCTTCTTGTTGTCTTCCATCGTCTCAACAGAGGTGTCAGCCTCTAAAGATGAATAGGTGGCTCCTTTAGCCTATATTTAATGTAGGTGGCAAGACTAATTGGTTTTTATTTAGAAGGAAGAAACTGCTGAGCCACAGAAAGATGGCAAGAGAGGTCTGAGGAGGGAGTGGGAGGGAAAGTGTGTGTGATAGAGAGAGAGCGAGAGGATAGGTAATATACTGTACGTCAGTGAGATTACCTAATGAAAGCTTAAAGCAAAGAATCTGGGCCAAAAGGCAAAATGAGTCCCCTGTGAGCACATAGAGAAGCATGCTAGCATTTTTTTATTCATAAAATCCTACAGTGTGCTAATTAAAAAAGGAGGGAGGGAAATCAGCGACCCTGGAATAATTGCCATGGATCTATGAAGCAATAAGATTAATTACCTTATGATAAACTATCCAAAAAAGAGGCCAGTGCAATTGAATTGAAATACATCAAATATGCCCTAGTGAACAGTTAACAGATATATACCCTTGTTCTTATATTATGTACATGATGGAAGTATTTCCATTGCATTAAATTGTTCTGCTCGCATATATAATGAGAGTATATGATTAAAGGTAATTGTAACAGAGCATCATTCAGCAAACAGAGGGAAGCTCTGCGGACTGTAATCGGATAAAGCTCAGTGGCAAGGCCCATTGCATTTTTAAGCCATGAGCTTGATCCATTGATTTGCAAACACTGTGTATCACACAAACCTGATAAACAACTGCTTTCCTTCTTTTGGGGACACAGTTTGAATGATGTGGAGATACAGTCAAATTAGAAAATGTGTTGAGCCGGAGCAGACAACAGACACATAGAGAGTGTTTTGTGTTGCTCTTTACGTGCAGTTTTTGAATACATTATCAGTTTAGAAATGTATGGCTCTGTGAAGCGCATTAATTTTGGCATATGTAAACAAGGTAATCATTATTAAAAAATTACAGTATCTTTTACAGTTTTTTTAATTATTTTATCTAATTTTGTTATTATAATTAAGGATATTAAGTAAAGATCATGTTCCATTAAGATATTTTGTAAATTTCCTACCATAAATATATCAAAACTTAATTTTTGATTAGTAATATGTATTGCTAAGAAATTAATTTGGACAACTTTAAAGGCAAAATTTTTTTTTTTTTTTTCATATTTTGATTTTTTTGCACCCTCAGATTCCAGTTTTTCAAATAGTTGTATCTCAGCCAAATATTGTCCAATCCTAACAAACCATACATCTATGGAAAGTTTATTTATTCAGCTTGGACGATGTATAAATCTCAATTTTAAAAAAAGTGGTTTTATGGTCCAGGGTCACATTTATATTTAGTATCTGGAACGTTTCCCACCCTCTTAAAGTGCTGTTATGTTTACCATTGTTTGACAAAACTCAGTCATTTCAATAGGAATCTCTGCGATAAGGAGTTTTGTATGAAGGCAAAAAAGCTCCCTATGCAGATTTTGCTCAAGTTGGTCATTTAAGCGAACCATACTGACCAACAGAAAGCTGCTTGATTTTATAATGAGTTCTGTGTGATATGAAATATTGCTATTGTGCTGCTGCACCTTTAAGAACTTTATGTAAATACCCCTTTGCATGTGAAGCCAGCAGCAGAGCTGAATGCTGTAATTCATTGCTCACACACCAGCTTGCAGGTTTGCTATGGTGTCCATCATAGTTTATATCTGCCCCGTCTTTCAATAACAGCCTTTTCAGAGTCTGCATTAAATTTGCGACAGGTTCATAAAACAGTCTGTGCTGTCATGTGTCGCACAAGCTCTTAAGATCAAACTGAAATGATCAGGGACCTTAAAAATAAACCTGTTTTTAGTATCGGGATCTTTTAGAAGTATAAATACAGAGTGGCAAATGATGATAAACAGCCAGGAATAGTTTGAACTTTCACATTTTATTGCTAGTTCATCTAGTGTTGTGACCCCAAAACTAAGAATTTTTCTCTTTTCCCGTTTAATCTTGCTGTTTGGTGGGGTTTAAAAAAAAAATCCCTTTCTTTCTCTTTTTGTCGATGTAATTGCAGAGCTTTACCAGCAGAGGATGTATAAAAATTATTGATGCCTTCTAAGGACACTCATCAGTTTTACTGGTTACACAAATGTCGATGAGCAAGACATCCATAAACCCACATGAGTGACTCAGGTTTGAAACAGTGTGAAACTCCTAAATGCAAGAACGCCATTAGGGGATTGCTTAGAAAATGAGAAACATGTCAGTGGCATAAAATAGACATCAGTAAACATAATTAAACATGGCGTGATGAATTGTGAGTGTAATAGTGCTCGTAAGCAGCAGGAACTATCAGTTTATTTTTACCATCCTGTTATTCAGCATTTAATAACAGTATACTGTAGCACTCCTGTCTCATCAGCAATAAGCTACGTTCTTCTCCTGCATATAAAAATCTTGATTACATCATCATTTGCTGCCAGGATAATAACTGTACACACTGTTCTCCACTAAATCTTTGTCATTGTGTTGTGATTCAGTTCGAAGCATGGATCCCACCTCTGTCCTCAGTGTCAATCTCTAGCATTGCCATAGTTACTGTCTTCCCTTAACTGAAGGCGATGCTTCAATATGATTGTAAATTTCATTCTGCTCTTTCCTAATAATGCTGACACAAATGGCAGCCTTTATGGATTCTTCCTCAGTAATATGCCCCTGGGCCTGGATTACAGCCCTATAATTCATATTGGCAGGCCAAAGGTGCAAGTGTGATTTACTAGCAAGAAACATCCTCAGACAGCCCTGCCACAGGCACAGAGATTCTGGAAAGTGTATAGAAATCATACTGTAAGATAAAATACAAATCAGCCTGCCCAAATTTACAGTAAAATACAGTAAAAAAAAGGAAATTGTACTAAGTGTTTTCTCTGCTACTATTCATTACTTTTATCCCAACCTTTTTGTTTCCTAAAGCCGACATCTTTTCACACACAACTGTCTGTCCCTCTTTCGGTTGTTATTTTAAGATATTGAAATGAAGTCTCTCAGCGCATTGATCCTCAGAAGAACACAAACACACTGGTTTCTGCAGTTTATAGTTTCTAGATTAATTTTTAATTGCTGTGTTCAAAGCGATACTCTGCTCTGAGATTCAAAGAGGCCCTGAGCGTTGCTGCTGTTTTGTTGGAGTAACAAAACAGTGAATGGGAGTTAGTTTACTTGTTGACACATGTCAACAACAGCATCTACAAACATGCAATTAATTAATGAGATGATTTTGAGTCTTTAATGAAGGATAAATGCACAATGGATGATGATTCAATGAAAGCAAATGTGATTTAAAATGATGAGACAACTTCTTTCAAATCAATATTAATATTGAAATTAATTGTGTGCATAGTTGTCAAATCAAGTCTTAACATTCTAAATTGCTTCTTAAGTAACTTCAAGATGTTTTGTACTTGTGTGTCCTTAATCTTGACAAACTTCATTATTAAGTATGTTGAAACTTTCGAATACATCTTCAAGGATGACATTTTTTTTCTGTTAAAGATCAATTAATATGTTTCAAACTTTGTTTTTGCTGTCAGGTCTGAGGTGTGATTTGAGATCCCACACTTCTGACTAAGAGTTAAAGGTTAGTGGAGCCAGGCACGGCATGTGTGATGGACATACTGTCGACAGACTGTGCTGTGAATGTGTCACTCAGAGTCATGATGATCAAACCACTCGGCCAATGTTTATTTGGAAAAGAACAGCCTCTACAAACATCTTGTTCAGAGATGCGTCATCAAACTGTGCCAAAGTTTTTGTACTCTGGGCACAAGCATTTAAGACGTGTTTTAAAAAAGATTCAAAAAGTTTCAAAACTGTTCAAAACTCAAAAGTTCTGAACAACACCTTCTCACCAAAACTCCTCCCTCCAAAGAAGGATTGACAAACTTGAATGCATATAATTATTTAAAGGTGGTTTCGGATTAGCTAGTTCTCTAATTGGCTAAAAATGGAACTGACTCTTTTTTTACTTTTTAAAGAGCCTAAGGATTTTGCATACAGATAAATAGGTAAAAAATAAAAAAGATGATTGTTATATTACATTTAAAATGAGGAATAAAGTCTCTTGTGTGAAATAAAATGCCAAACAAAGTCGTAATTCTGAGATAAAGTCTGGGTGTGAGATATAAATTTGCAATATAAAGTCATAATTACTATAAACAAAATTGCAGTTGGGAGATCTAGGCCCGGTTTCACAGACAGGGCTTAGACTAAGCCATAGTTTAATTAGGACATTTAAGTAATTTTTATAAACATGCTTAGAAAAAAACATTATTGGGGTGCTTATTGAGACAAAACAAGGGCACTGATATATTTTAAGATCAGTCAGTGCAAGTTTATTTCAGTTGAAACAGCTAAGACTTACATTTTAGTCTAGGACTAGGCTTAAGCCTTGTCTGTAAAACCGGGGGCTAATGTCTCATTTGTAAATATAAAGATTAATTTGTGAGCTACAAGGCTAAATTGTGATGTAAAGTATATGTGTGAGATGTAAAGCCGCAAGTGCGTGATATAAATTCGCACTTACTAAACAAAGTTGCAATTTTGAGATATTAAGGCCAAAGTGCCAGACATAAAGTTGTAATAGAATTTTAAGCCTCAATTGTGCCATATAAAGTCGCAATTACTAGAAACAAAGTTGCACTTTTGCGATATAAAATCTAATTTGTGAAATATGAAGGCTAAATTGCTAGATGAAGTCTATAGGTATAAGATATAAAGTTGCACCTGTGAAATATAAAGTTGTGATTACTAATAACAATTAATCAGTTTTGAGATTTGAAGTCACATTTTGAGATATAAAGTTTCATTTTTAAGTTATAAAAGCCATATTGCAAGATCTGATGCTGTAATTGCAAAATAAAGTCTGGGTGTCAGATATGAAGTCATATGAAGAGTTATCCTTTTATTACTTACACCACCATTGTTCTTAAACGTGTCTTCTGGCAGATGTTTTGTTCAAATACTAATCATTATGTTCTAAAATGAGTCTTTAGGTTAATTAAAATATAAAGTACCCTTTATATTCTGGAATGAGTCAGCAAAATGAGCTCTAAATAACTGTTCATTGAGTTTGCACCTCAGAGAGATTACACAAAGAGATATGTGTGAGACGCTCTAAATATAATCCAACCCTGTGCTGGAATGGGCCGACTGAATGAGGAAATACTTTCTGGACTGGCAGTCAAAGAATGGCCAGTTGAGACCAGGTTAACCCTGCTCGCAGCTCTCATAGAGATATCAGGAGTCAGGCACTGAGTGACACACTAGAACATTCGTACTGACTCTCTCTCCCACCAGACAGTGGTTTGCACCAGGTCTCAGCCAAAAGTGTTGCTCACTGCCATCAGTCAAGCTCAGATAGATACATACACGTCACCAAATGTTGGATGCTCAGACTGCAGTATAAGAGTTTGAAACGTTGGTTGTTTCAGGAATGAAGATGAGAAGAGTTTTAAAACCGAAGAATCCAACAGCAAGATTTTAAGCTGTATCTAAATCCAGCCCCGTCACTGAGGTAGAATTTGTTTGGTTGCTCTGGGCCACTGAACTATGTAATTGAACTGAGCTGTCCTCTCGCAAGACAGCTTTTAAAGTTTTTAGTAATGCTCAACATCCAAGTGCATTGCATTCAGAAAACGGTTTGCCATTATTTCTCCTTAAAATGTTGTATTAAAAATTGGCATTCTTGCCATTTCAGCATTCCTGTGCTCTCTGCTAGTACAAAAAAAGACCAATTCCCTCCATTTGTGTAATCCAGTAATGGAAGATAAATAGCCCAGCTTTATTCCTTTTGATCCATTCTTGTTTCTTTTCTCTAAAACATCCAGTATTTGTGTTATGAATCTAGTGAGATACAGTATGTTTTAAAACCTCATTGCTGATAACAAAATCTATCAATCTGAGCAAGTGAGATTGATCTCGTAATTTGCTTGTCACATAGCTTTTTTCTTTATTGGCCACTTGACAGCTGGTCCAGGATCAGTGTTCACGTTACACTGCCAAAATTCCACTGACCTATTAGAGCATCAGACTGGTCTTAAAGGGATATTCCATCCCAAAATGAAAATTTTGTCATTAATCACTTACCCCCATGTCGTTCCAACCCGTAAAAGCTTTGTTCGTCTTTGGAACACAATTTTAGATATTTTGGATGAAAACCGGGAGGCCTGTGACTGTCCCATAGACTGGCAAGTAAATAACACTGTCAAGGTCCATAAAAGGTATGAAAGTCCTTGTGGCACCAATGATACAGAAGAGCATATGCAGCATACAGTGATGTAGAGAGACACAGAGGAGACTGTTGACAAAGGAATTGTTGAATAAAGTCATTATTTTTGTTTTCTTCGGTTACTAAAAGTTTTCCCATCACTATATATAACCCAGATTGCACGTCTGATGGCAGATGAAGTATTCTGATGAAGACTTTCATACCTTTCCTGGACCTTGATACTGCTATTTACTTGGCAGTCTATGGGACAGTCACAGGCCTCTCGGTTTTCATCCAAAATATATTAAATTCTGAAGACGAATGAAGCTTTTACGGGTTTGGAACGACACGGGGGTAAGTGATTAATGAAAAATTTTCATTTTGGGGTGGAGTATCCCTTTAACACTTCAGAAGACACAGTTATTTCATATGACATATGCCAGTATGGAGTGTAATGTGGATCTTTTTACCCTGGAGGGAAAAAGAAATGAAAAAGCCATTGGAGAAATGTCATGAGGCCAAAGTTGTTTAAAAAGGTGAAATTTTATTTAGTCATTAATTTGTTTGTTTGTTATACATTTTCCATTAATATACACAAGGGTTTTAATTATTCCACACTTTTAAATGTTTAATGTTTTTGAAAAAAAAAGTCTCTCATGCTCACCAAGGAAGTATTTATTTTATTAAAAACACAAAAACAGTCATATTGTGAATTATTATTACGAGTTAAAAGAACTGTTTCTCAGTTTTTTATATTTTAAATGTAATGTATTCTTGTGATGGCAAAGCTGATTATTATTATTTACATTACATTTTACCACTAGCCATAATTTTACTTTTTATGGGGTCATAAATATTTTGAGACATTGTTTTTCTCGTCAACATGATTCGTTAAATGGTATAATATGAGCATCCATAAATGAGTAGGAAGACGTTTATTAAGAAGACCATCTGAACTCTTTCATAATCATGCTCTTTATTACTCATCTGAATTACATGAAGTCACGCTGACCAGGGATTGCGAGTTACATCAATTTGCCTCCTCCACAGCAGCTGCTTCTATGCTGAGACTTCACAACTCTTGTGTATGCACTATTATCTGTGCAACTGTAAAGTGCGTAGAATTGATGTCATCTCTGGTGACACAAAATTAATCATAAAACCCTTCCCAGAGGAATATTTGCTAATTGTGCTATATATTGTCCATAGTTTCACAACCAATCAGACTGAAATAAAAATGAACAAATAGTGTTGGGGTGGATGAAGAGGATAAAACCAATGTAAACTTAGCTGTATGAATGATGAATTTGTATCTAGAAGCTTGTCGTGGTGCACTAGATATGTATGTCAGCTGATGTGATCACTATTAACACAATATGTGTCAGTTTAGTAGGACAGAGTCTGGTTGAATACTGCAAAATGAAAAAACTGAAATTCTCAGAATCAATGCATACATTAAAACATACTTGTTCATTAATACATATCTTGGAAAAGGTGTCCTAATTATTTTAAAAGGCAGGAGGCATCAGTGTAAAGATGTCATATTTTAACAGAAAATTAATGATATATATATATAAAACATAAAATACAAGTCACCTCATAATTTACAGAAAAATACAGAGAAAGGACTTTGCCAGAATCCACGTTTAATCATAATTCATTTAAATGATGTTTTAGATTATTATTATTCATAGCAAGGTCATAGTTCTTGTCTATTAATGGATATCTTGGAAAAAGTGTCCTAATTATATTTTAATGAGGCTTGAGGATATAAAAATGTCATACTGTACTTTTAAATACTATGTTATCTTACCATATATAGTGAAAAATTATATTACACTTAACTAGTTCACCTCAAGTCACTTCATAACTTACATTAAAATACAGCAAAAGAATGTATTTACATTATATTACATTAAATTATATTATTCTTTTCATGACCATTTGAGCATTTCATGCTATGTAGTTAATGTTAATTGTAGTGCCATATGTGCTGATAATGTTTTATTTTGACATTGTTTATTAGTGATTGGTAATTGACAAATCTGTCATGTGGCTTTCAGTTTAACCACCTGTTTTATTGTGGTAAATATCAGTATTTCTTAAGGTATAACACAGAAGCAGAGCTATTCTTAAACTGCTTTATCTGTGAATAAAGCAAAAATGACTCGCTTACTGACATTTTCTACCTGAGTCATTCTCATCTATGACAGCATTCTGGGTGGCCTGTAATCAAGTTAATGTTTCATTACAAGATTACACAGAATACAACACATTAATGGCAAGAAGGAGCCAAGGTGCATTAAAAAAAATCATCGTTCAGTTATTTTATTGAGGAGAACATTATCAAAACAGTTACACTCGTGCCCTGGAGTCAAATCACTCAAAGCTGATTATAACTGTAAACCGAACGTAATTTACACAGTGAGTCAAGGTTATTGCATGCACATCTGTTCAGCTGCATTCCAGCATCCGGACATTCCCCGCAGCACTTTTGTCTGACAAACAATGGTCCATTAGTTTTCTTATGTGTCAGCTATCAGGCTTTACTTGTGCCATACTAAACCAGATAACAGAAATAAAGCTTGAGCCCTGGTCGGCAGTAGTGGAGTGAAGCAGGAATGCCCTCATTAGATTGTCCGATGCTTGGAGGAACATCTACCTCACATACATTCTCATTTTCTCAATGGAGAGGGGCCAATAAACCAGAGCGCAGTGTGCTTTGAACCCCACGGTCAATGCTTTTTAGTGGTGCTCAGGCTTAATTGCCGGCATATTGAGGGCCTGCAGTCCAGCTCAGTCACTTCCTAATGTGGAGGCATTTAAAGGCTTGAGAAATCAGCATGCTTAGAGTTTGTTTGTGCAATGCAGTTCAAGAGCAACTGTGTTTAATTTAGATTACAAAGCAGATGTGTTAAAAATACATCAAAACGTCAAAAAACATTTTTAAATGGCACAGTATTTCAAAGAGCTGTCAGAGAAAAAATTGGCACACCAGTTGAAGGAAGTCCAGACACAGTCTTAACTATATATGTGAGGCAATGCAACTACAGTTTGAAAAGAAGAAGGTGATTAATGAAACTAAGTATTTGTTTGTATTTATTATATGACTCTCTGGAATATTTGACTCAGATTGGTCAATCATGGTGTTTTGTTTTGTTTTGTTTTGTTTTTTGTATTGTTTTAGGGATGCACAATATATTTGTATACCATATGAGTTATGTGTCATCATTGCAAAATATGTCCTCATCTGTCAGTAATCTACTTGTGCATGCTTATTTGTGGCGCTTTAAACTGATTGATTTTAGTTTTTAGTATTTTTTAAATTTATTTAGACCAAATATTATAGACTTTTATTCTAGAATTATTATAGAATTTTGTCTGCTTATCAGTTATTAGCCATAACATAAAAATAATGATCAATTTATTGTTAATGGCCAGAAACATTTAATTAACCTAAAATCCCCACAAATCCCCAGTCAAAAATCATTTCAGGAAGGTTAATTAAATCAGATACATTAATTCCTCACCATTTACTAAAGTAACTTGAGTCTCATCAGTGTAGCTAAATTCATACAGACATGGCCAGAGAGTGTTTAAAAAACATGACAAATTGATCATAATCGTGAATTATATTCAGTCATATAATACAGCACAATTAAATGTATTCCAAGCTTTTTTTGGTCTTATAAATTGTCCTATTTTTAGAAGATATAGATGCATTGTGTTTGAGGAGTGTTCTCCATTCCTGCTTTACTTTTTCATCAGCTTCATCACCGACTCATTACACCTCATTTCCCATGAGCTCTCCTCTGCAATGATGTCACTGGATAGTTCAAGCTTTGTATAGTAATTCCAGTAATTCACATACCCACTGAGATTAAAATGCATGACAAATTCCTTTAAAATATGTGAAAAACACCATACAACAATGCATATGTTCTACAGGCCTTAAACAGCAAATAAGTTTCTTTCTAGCATGAAATGTTAACATTAATAAATGACTGAACAGACACTTCATGATCATGTGACCTGTAAATGATGGTGTCCTAGTAGAATTCACACCTCTGTATCATTGGATTGATGAGTTTTTATGTAGAGTTCCAACTCACCCCTCTGGAACCATTTGATTTGTTGGTGAAAACCACGCATGAAATGGTAGCTATTATTAACAAATGTTTTTAATGTTCAGCATCAAAAACATTCATGTCTTGATCTCATATCATGTAGTGAAAATGCTACGTCACATTTTGCCATACAGTGGCCATACATGTTTCACAATAACCGCCTTGTATGACAAATGGCATTAATAATTCAGTTGATATTGTTGGTTTGATGGGCCTAAATAAAACGACTTAAACCATTCACACAAACGAAGAGCAGAACGATTCTGACAGGGAGTGAAATTAGAGGAATAACAGCACTGGATGTGGCCTTGACCTTTAACACCCCCCTGTCAGATGTAAAGTGGGCCTTCGGAACACTGTCACACAGACTTAATGCCCTCATTCGCTCGTTATTACACTCAGAGTCACATCCATGTGGCCCAGAAGGGCACCGCGTGGCCGAGCTGTCCCACATATCTACAAAACAAGCCACCATGTATTGTACCAGTGTGGTTTACTTTCTGTAAACGATGGATACACATTGCTTGTTTCTGAGACAGTGAATTGATAGGCTGACTTGTCTGCAATCCAACACTGCTTTGCCTCAGACATAGAAGTGTCACTTAATGGAGAGGAGGAATTGGTTGTGTTTTCAGTGTGGTTGTGGGACGCTGGGTGGTGTAAAATGGTGTCATTGCTCTTGAGGGTCAACCCCTTCTGGAAATGGACAAATAAACAATAATTGATTTAAAAAATAAAAAAATTGCTTTATTTTAGCATATCAATTTAACATCATAAAACTTTATGATTTCAGGACCTCACATTTTTGGGCATTCTTATGATCTATAGGCATTTTACAGTGTGTAGTTAGGGCACCTTTAGCAGTACTTGTTCTACAGAATGACCTGGGTTTGATCCCCATGCTGGAGTAAATTAATTCACCCTTTTAAATAACTCTATTAAAATTTCAGCTCTATGCCAGTGGATATTTTAGCAGGAACAGGGTCTCATTTGGTTCCATTTCAGTTACTTACCTCAAAGCTGTGATGACTTCAGCGTTTTGTTTGCCAGTCTTACTCGAAACCTAATTATGCAGTAAGTACAGACCCCCCCCCCAATTATTTTGTATATCTTTTCTCTTAAGGGGGTCTGGAGCTCCTCAGTTTGAACACTGATTCTGATCCAGCTATTTTATCTGGTTGTTCTTCTCAGCACCGATTCTAAACTGGAAATGTAACTTTTAGTTATTAATTGAGGCATCCTACTAGTGAGATAGATTGTACATTTTGTGTGTAAATGAAGCATGAGATAATGAATAATGTTTTTTACAGTAAAAAGTCTCTGAACCAATTTTCAAACAGCTTTTAGTACTTTCTAGTGTAGTGTAATTGCCCCTGTGTGCATGTCTCATTTCCTATGCATTGTGCTTAGAATGTTTTCTAATCATCCTTTTTTTAAATTATAATTGAGCTTGCATGCTCAGCTGAAGGTTGTTTGAAACACTTAAAAGGCTTTACAAGATTTGTGAGAAACAAATGTTGAAATTCTAATTGGGCAGCATGGTGGTTTTTGCAATCATTGGTCTCCATGTTTAGTTCTGAGCAGGTTCAGTGTAATATAATTGTGGGCTATGGAGAGCATGGGGGTGCCAGACTCTCCTCGGATTAGTGCTGAAGAGAGGAAAACGTGAGAAGCGTTTCCCAAGAGGGAGGGAAAAAAGAGAGGACACTGTCAAGGAGAGCAGTCATCTTCATTATCCCACAACCCTGTTAGTGATACAGCGCGTCACTTTTACACAACACTGTGCTTCATCTGCTGTGATCCCTCACAAGAGTCTGACCACTGAGTGGAATATTAACAAGGCTGTCTCATATCTCCCCATAGGGCCTGAGTGCTTCAGTAAGCGGCGTGCAAATATTGCCCTGTCATTCCTGCAAATGAGGCCATTGAGGTGCTTGCTTGAATAAAGAAAGTCATTGAAGAAATGATTACATGTCTGGATATTAGAGATGGCCTAAGTCAAAGGGGGGAATGCACTGTTTGAAATTATAGCTTAAACACGAGCTCCGTTCCAAGTGGCAGGGCCCCTACGCAGTGTTCACTGCTCCCTACTACCTGAACACGAGACATCAGTTGAAGTCCACTTCATTTAAGAAAATGTGTTCATGCGAAACACCCTGAAATGTCATCGAACACAATGAAACTTAGTAGTAGCACATGTTACATTTTATGTCTACTGTAAATAAATAGAATACAAAATTAATTTGATTTAATATACGTGTGTATACTATATCCATGGGTATTTATATAATTATTAAGTTATTATCAATTTATTTGTTCATGGCATGATTTAAAGTGCTGAACTGAAACATAGATGACTATTGTGATGTTAACATATAAAACATCATTTGTTTATATTAGATGTGTATTTTACCTTAGTTAACCATAATCATGATAGTTGCACTGTAACAGTTACCTTCAGTGTTGCCAAGTCTGCCGTTTTCTTGCAGAATTGGGCTACTTTAACACTCTTTCCGTGGGATGTTTTTTGCGTCTGTGGTTTGAACCGACATAACATGATATTTATCCCCTGGAAAGTTGTCATTTTTGTTATTTTTTGGACCAAAATGTATTTTCGATGCTTCAACAAATTCTAACTGACCCTCTGATGTCACATGGACTACTTTGATTATGTTTTTATTACCTTTCTGGACGTGGACAGTATACCGTACATACATTTTCAATGGAGCGACAGAAAGCTCTCAGACTAAATCTAAAATATCTTAAACTGTGTTCCAAAGATGAACGGAGGTCTTACTGGTTTGGAACGACATGAGGGTGAGTCATTAATGAAATAATTTTAATATTTGGGTGAACTAACCCTTTAAAGGTCTTTGAAAGCTCTCTGAACTGAAAGCAGCGTTACTTTAATGTCTGTTGTATGTATCACAATCGCGCTTTCATTTCATAGAAACGCAACTGGTGCCATTTTGTGTTTTAGTTATCAATAGTAGTAAAAAAAATTGACTTCTGACTGCATGATGCTGGTAGGCCAGTTTTTTTGTTGTAACAGACGTTTTTATTAATTTAAAATGTATTCAAACTCAAATATTTTATGTACGTTTTTATTTATTTGATAAATAGCCAAGTAACATTAATGTGCAGTTAACTAGTATTTATCGCAGAATAAACCAACATGACTCAAAGCGTACATGATCACGTACATATACGTGAAAAAGATCCAAGCTATAGCAGGTTGTGCCGTGATATTGATATTTTTGTTACAATTGTAATATCTCTGAACTTTGCACTATTTTTTGGCAAATCTGTTCTCTGAAATGTCACCCTTGTCACATACTCTTGTAGTGTTCTTTGATGTAGATTTTTTTGTTGTGGGCGGTGGTGTTGGGGCGTGTTTGTAATCTGAAGACGTAGTGGACATTAGGGGGTCTTGGTGACTCATTGAATGACTGTACTGTCCATGTAATTCTCTGCCCACAGACATGACCTCTCACAGTGGGGTCCATAAGAGGACTTCTTCATGCATACAACTTAATTCTGCTCTCTGAGAAATTCATTAAACATCACAGAGCAGTTTTTATGTTGTGGTGATCAGTAAAGACTTAATACAGAATTTCTCAGACCTTCTTTTTTCAATTAATGAATTAATTAAATATTGTTTTTTTTTTTTTACTGATTGTTTAGTTTAATTCAAAACTTATACTCAGATAAAATCCCTATCTGCTTATAAAGTTGTGATGTATTAAATACTGTAAATTTACTCACCCTCAGGCCATCCAAGATGTAGATGAGTTTGCTTCTTCTTCAGAACAGATTTGGGGAAATTTGGCATTACATTTGTTCACCAATAAATAATTTGCAGTGAATGAGTGTCGTCAGAAAGAGAGTCCAAGTAAAATACTCCACTCTTTCTCCAGTGAAAAAGTAACTTTGTCTGAATCAGGAGAGACATATGCACAGATAAAGATTGGTAGATTTTGATGTGAGAGGACAACAGTGGATGGCTTTTTCACTGGAGGAAGCATTATTATGGATTACAGACTTGTATTTTGGACAGAAGTGATGGTTTAAATGCCTTAATGATGGAATGGTTTCTTACAAACACAGTTTTTCACTTCACAAGATGTTAATTGATGGACTGGAGTCGTGTGGATTACTTGTGGATTATTGTGATGTTTTTATCAGCTATTTGAACTCTAATTCTGACAGCACCCATTTCCTGCAGAGGATTCATTGGTGAGCAAGTGATGCGATAAATTTCTCTAAATCTATTATTATGAAGGAACAAACTCATCTACATGGTGGATGGCCTGAGGGTGAGTCAGTTTTATAGTTTCATTTTTGTGTAAACTATTCCTTTAACGAGCAGAAAAAATACTTGCAAAAGTTGGAAAAGTGATCGTTGTTGCACTTAATCACATTGGCTGCTAGTTCTTCAGTAAGGTTTTGGTTGCAATTTTGATTGCAGTTCAGGAATTATTCTTAATCTTGAACCCAATTTGAAAAATACTGCTTTGAAGTCAGTTTTCACTTAACTACATTAAACAGTTTAAGATTTATAGCACTGTCTAACATTATAAATTTTTTAGTTTGGGTTCTATCATCGAAAAGCACCTTATGAATAATACAATAACACTTACAATGATAAAATAAGTCATATAGTATTTAATAAACCTTATTGGATAATAGGATGAAATAGCATGAAACAGAAAATTCGGAAAACGTGATTTCATGGTCAGGAGTGAGTTTGCAGTGTGTAGGATGATTATCTATGATCTTTCATAGCATCAGCACAATTGTAATATAATATAAAGGCCTCACGTTCCTGTTTGAATGACATGTTCCTCTCAGCTGCCGCCCACGAACAACCCACACCTGATGCCGATGCCTCATACTACTTACCCCACTGTATCGACATTGTTTAAGCGTCCCTACGCCGATACATGCTGCCCTTGGTACATTAAGTACTTACATTTCACCGTGAGTCAGAGCGCATCTGCTTGTGATGGAATAGGGGTTGACAGAGAAACCTTCAGCTACCTTTTTCGGCTCCTCCATGTCCAGCGTGAGTCAGATAGCCCTCCCTTCCCCCTCCTTGTACCGGACTCCCTCTCATGTTCTAAGGAGGTGTTGAAATGAACACGCTTTTTAGACCTACAGAGATGATTCACAACAATTACCGTTAGCACTCTGCTGGTCACAGCCAGACTGTCGTTCTAATCGTACAGCTGAAGCAAGCCGCTTGTTCCCTGCTGTTGCCATGGTTTCCACCTCATTCATCACACAGTGTATTGTGTGTGGCTCCCTGCATGTTAAAGTGAAGGGGAGGGAAGAGTTGGGAGTCAGACCCTCAAACTAAGAGAAGGCCGTACTAAATACTAGCAACGTAGGCCCAACTTCAGCCTTTTATGTTAGTGTTCCCCTTAACAGTTAATAAAATTCATTTGTATCAGATACTGCACTACCAATCAAAAGTTTGTGGTCAGTAAGATTTTTTTGTAAAGAGATTATTAAGCAAAGATACATTAAATTGATTAAAAGAGACAATAAATTACTAATGTTAAAAAGTATATGCTGTTCTTTTAAACTTTCAAAGAATCCTGAAGAAAGGTATCATGGTTTTCACAAACATACTAAGTAGAACAACTGTCTCTGAACAACTGTCACGTCAGTGACCGACGAATTGGGATCTCGCTTAGAGAGACCAATCTACTTCAAGTGTAAACTAAACGAGCCATAGCATGCAATTAATTTCATCCAGCTGCTGCTGATCACAGCATGAGCATAAAAAGGCAGCAGGTGCAATGCATACCAGGTTTTCACTGAGGAGCCGAGCGGTGACCCAGCCGCTTAGCAGTGGTACAGCAGCCATGGTGATGGAACTTGACTTCTCTGTTCCCTCTTTCAGGGAACGAGGGTTACATAGGTAACCGAGACGTTCCCTTTCAGTTGGTCAATCTTGACCTCATGTCGGTGACCAATGAATTGGGATCCCTACCAAAGCGCCATGGATGCTGCCCCTTCCAGTGTCCTGTGCGAGCCCCCTGTGCTCCTTTTTGGTGTAGGCTGGGGCTCACAACAAGAAGACCAGTCACTGTTGTCATAGCACTACTCATAGCACTACTTAGTGAGATTGGAACACTGGGAAAACGTACCAATTCCATTTGGAACAGGAACGTTGCAGAAGTCCCATCCTTCCTGAAGGAGGTTTCAGAAGCACTTACACATATGAACTTCCGTTTAGGTGCATATGGAATATTAGTGTTGATTGTAACCCTCTTGGAAATGGCAGAAGTCTGCTGGGGAAACCAGGGCTCTGAGGCTATACTGTGGACTTTACACATATGGGATCCACTTAGGCCTCTACCTATGGAACCCAGCCTTCTACCGGTTCTCAAGGATTCAGCGAGTGAGGGCCTGGCACCAGACATTCCGCCATGTCTGGCTGCCGAGGGGATGGAGGAGCTCCACAGGGTCTACAGTACGGACACTCTGGAGCAGTTTTAGCAAGCCGACACTAAACCGGGGCCTCTCAGTGCCTCTACCTGTTTATGGAAAGAACACAGGAGAATACCGGCTCCACACAAAGGCTATAGAATCTAGTGAAGGTGTTGGGGGTCGCCCAGCATGCAGCTCTACAAATATCTGTCAGCGAGGTGCCACGAGCAATACTTGCAATAGTTCTAGTAGAGTGAGCTCGCAACCTGAGCAGGCAGGGCACACCCTGTGCCTGATAAGCCAGGGTGATGGCATCCACAATCCAGTGGGCCATCCTCTGCTTAAAGACGGCATTCCCCTTATGCTGGACTCCATAACAGACAACGACCTTGTCTGAGGTCCTAAATCTTTGTGTCTGGTCTACGTACTGTAGCATCTCAAGGCTCGGACAGAACAAAGCAAAGCTAGGGCTGAGTCTACCTCTTCTGGGGGCAGCACTTGCAGGCTCACCACCTGATCCCTGAAGGAAGTAGTGGGAACCTTGGGCACATAGCCGAGCCGGGGCCTCAGGATTACCTGGGAGTCAGCAGGCCCAAACTCTAGGCACGAATTGTCGACCAAAAATGTGTGCAGGTCCCCCCTCTTGATGGAGGCCAATGCAACAGGAACAGAGTTTTAATTGAAAGAAACTTTAGCTCAACTGACTGCAAAGGCTCAAATGGGCCCCGCTGTAGTGTTTAAAGCACCAGAGACAGGTCCCAAGAGGATATGGGGAGGGGCCGGGGAGGATTTAACCTTCTTGCCCCTCTAAGGAAACTGATGACCAGGTCATGCTTCCCTACCGACTTCCCTTCCACGGGGTCATGGTTAGCAGCAATCACAGCAGCATAGACTTTAAGGGTGGAGGGAGACAGCCTTCGCTCCAAATCTTGCTGCAAAAAGGAAAGCACAACCCTGATCAGGCATCTCCGGGGGTCTTCTCGACAAGAAGAACACCGCTCGATGAACAGGGTCCACTTCAAGGCATAAGCGTGTCTCGTAGACGGTGCTCTCGCTGAAGTGATGGTGTCAATTACCTCTTGGGGTAGGTCACCAAAAACCTCCGCGTCCTGTCCAGGGACCAGACATGAAGTTTCCAGAGGTCTGGACGCAGTTGCCACAGGGTGCCCTGTCTCTGAGTCAGAAGATCCTTCCTCAGAGGAACCTGCCAGGGAGGGGCTGTTGCGAGGAGCATTAGTTCCGGGAACCAGGTCTGAATGGGCCAATACGGCACCACAAGCGGGACCTGCTCCTCGTCCTCCCTGACCTTGCATAGCGTCTGTGCGAGAAAGCTCACTGGGGAAAACGCCTACTTCCGCAGGCCCTGGAAGCCAGCTGTGTGCCAGTGTAGAACAACTGGCAGTGAGAGGTTTCTGGAGAGGCAAACAGGTCTACCTGAGTGGCTTCGAAACATCTCCAAATCAGCTGGACCATCTGGGGATGGAGTCTCCATTCTCCCGGGAGCGTAGCTTGTGACAGCTCGTCGGCTGTATGGTTGAGCAGACCCGGAATGTGAATGGCACAAAGTAACCTCAGAACCTTCCAACTCAAAAGGAGGAGGTGGCGGGCAAGTTGCAACATGCGATGGGAGCGTAAACCACCTTGTCGGTTGATGTACTCAATGGTCGCCGTGTTGTCCGTTCGGACCAGCACGTGTGTGCCCCTGATACTGCGTGCCCGTGACATTGCGTGCCCGTACCCAGCCGGTTGTGGAGGCATCCGTGTAAACCACAGCATGCATAGAGACCTGTTCTAGAGGCACCCCGGCCTGGTGAGTGCCACGCTGCCACGCCCACCTCGGGACTTAACTATGAAGCCAGTGCTGAAGCGGTCTCATATGAAGCAGCCCCAACGGCGTAACTGCTGCTGCAGCTGCCATATGTCCCAGGAGCCTCTGAAACAGTTTGAGTGGGACCGCTGTCCTGCCCTTGAATGAATTCAAGCTGTTCAGCACCGACCGCGCACGTTCCTCTGTAAGGCATGCTGTCTGTTTGAGCGAATCCAACTCCAAACTGAGAAAAGAGATCCTCTGTGTCGGGGAGAGTTTGCTCTTTTCCCAATTGACCCGAAGACCCAACTGGCTGAGGTGCCACAGCACCAGGTCCCTGTGCTCGCACAACTGAACCCGAGACTAGTGCTAGTATAAGCCAATCATCAAGATAGTTGAGGATGCAAACAACCTACTCTCTGAGGGGAACAAGAGCCCCCTCCATGACTTTCCGAGACACAGGGTGACAGGGACAGCCCGAAGGGCAGGACCTTGTACTGATATGCACGTCCCTCAAACATGAACTGCAATGGGAACATGACTCATCCGCAAACTCCACCTCAGCGTGTTTAATGCCCAGACACGTGAGGCAGCGATCGTGACCATCACCCAGCGCCAGGTAACGACCGCATCCAGAAATGCACGGGTGAAACGGCATCTTTAAAAATACGATCTGTCATCTTTACAAAGACGCACCCATGTAAGCTCTTTTAGATAAATAGGCTCTTTCAGGGAAATGCTCTTTTAGGTGCTGACACGCACAGGGGAAATGGCCGTTTGCAGCACGACAGGGGGTATTGCAGCCTGAAGTGCGTAACCCACTCGAGACAGGAATGACCACTGCTGAAGTGCCGTCCACCAACACAAGAAGCTCCCTAGAGTCCTATGAACTCGTCACACATGAAGCAGTTTGGTATGAGCAGAATGATGTTGTCACTCGGCTCCGAAGCGAAAAGCTGGTATGCATTGCACCTGCGGCTTTTTTACGTCACGCTGTGATCAGTGGCAGCTGGATGCAATAATCGCATACCAATGTGCATTAGCTCGTTTAGTTTACACTCAAAGTAGATTGGTCTCTCTAAGCAAGGTCCCATTTCTTCTGTCACCGACGTGACGTTGAGAGTTACCAACTGAAAGGGAACTATGGAAGTCTGATTTCTTCACAGAATAAAAAAGGGTAACTGTGACTTTTTATGTCACAGGTCTGCCTTTGTTTCTCACAATGCTGACTTTTTCCCCAGAATTGCGAGAAACAAAGTCCAAAAAAAGTTTTAATCATCTTTTTATTATTATTTTTTTGTTCTATGGCAGAAACAGGCTTTCATAGTTTTCTATAAAATTTCAGAATTCTTAGTTTACATCTCATAATTCACAATACTGCAGTTCTGACTTTTTTTCGAGAATACTGTTTATATCTCGCAAACTCTCTTTATTGTTTTTTGCCACAGAATAAAAAAAAAGCATACACAGCATAATTGACTTTTTATCTAACAATTCTTACTTTTTTCTATTTATATCTGGCATTTCAGAATTGTCCTCTCAGAGTTGCAAGTTTATATATATTTATATAAGTCAGAATTATGAGATAGAAACTCATAAAAATGAAAAATGTCAGAAATGTGAGATTTTTGCTGTTAAAATTCAAGCAGATTCTTGATGAGAATAAGAAACTGAAGGTCTTTATATATAATGCATTATAAAAGTAGTTTTAATGCATCAGAATCAGAATCAGAAAGAGCTTTATTGCCAAGTATGCTTACGCATACAAGGAATTTGTTTTAGTGACATAAGCTTCCAGTACACAGAGACAACAACAACACACAAAAAAACAAACTGCAAATAAATAAATTATATGAACAGTTGTGCTATAGATGATAATGGAATAGAATAGAGTAAGATGCAGAGATGTACTTGGATGGAGGGGTAACAAATAAATATAAGAATATTGCACATTTTTTGCATAAGTGGGGAACATTTAACTGTTCATGAGGTAGATTGCCTGGGGGAAGAAACTGTTCTTGTGCCTGACTGTCCTGGTATTTGCGGCTCTGAAGTGCCGACCAGATGGCAAAAGTTCAAAAAGGGGGTAACTTGGATGAGAGGGATTCTGAGCCCTTTTCCTCACTCTGGATGTATACATTTCTTGAAGGGTGGGCAGGGGAGCACCAATAATCCTTTCAGCAGTCCGAACCGTTCTCTGTAGTCTTCTGATGTCTGATTTTGTAGCTGAACCAAACCAGACAGTTATTGAAGTGCACAGGACAGACTCAATGACGGCTGTGTAGAACTGTTTCAGCAGCTCCTGTGGCAGGTTAAATTTCCCCAGCTGGCGAAGAAAGTACAACCTTTGTTGGGCCTTTTTAACAATGTGCCAATGTGATTGTCCCACTTCAGGTCCTGAGAGATGGTGATTCCCAGGAATCTGAATGACTCCACTGCAGCCACAGTGCTGTTCATGATGGTGAGTGGGGGGAGTGCAGGGGGGTTTCTCCTGAAGTCCACAATCATCTCCACTGTTTTGAGAGTGTTCAGCTCCAGGTTGTTTAGACTGCAACAGACAGCCAGCTGCTCAACCTCTTGTCTGTAAGCAGACTCGTCACCATCCTGGATGAGACCGATGACTGTAGTGTCGTCTGCAAACTTCAGGAGCTTGACAGAGGGGTCTTTGGAGGTGCAGTTATAAGTGTAGAGGGAGAAGTGCAGTGGGGAGAGAACACATCCCTGAGGGGCACCAGTGTTGGTGGAGCAGCTGTTGGACATGAATTTCCCCTGTCTCACTAGCTGTTGCCTATCTGTCAGAAAGCTGGTGATCCACTGACAGATAGAGCTAGGAACAGAGAGCTGGGTCAGTTTGGTCTGGAGGGCTGTTGGGATGATGGCGTTGAAAGCCGAACTAAAGTCCACAAACAGGATCCTCACATAAGTCCCTGTTTTGTCCAGATGTTGCATGATGAAGTGCAATCCCAAGTTGATTGCATCATCCACGGACCTGTTTGCTCGGTAAGCAAACTGCAGGGGGTCCAGTAAGGGTCCAGTGATGTCCTTCAGATAAGCCAGAACCAATTTGAAGTGCAGGAGTGGGGGAGAGGGGTATTGCAGGAGGTGTTAACGGTTGTGTAGAAAGATGATCAGAATGGGTGTGGGGTGTTTCAAATCTACAATAAAACTCATTCAGTTCAGTTCTTTTATATAACCAGGTTAAAGTTGAGTCGTTGGAAGTAAACTGGTCTTCCAACTTTTTAGAGTAGGTCCTTTTAGCCACTCTAATCTCTTTGTTCAGTGTGTTTCTGGCCTGATTATACAAGATTCTGTCCCCATTTCTGTAGGCATCCTCTTTGGCCTGACGAAGATGTCTGAGTTTTGCTGTAAACCATGGCTTATCCTTGTTGAATTTTAAATAAGTCCTGGTAGGAATACATATATCCTCACAAAAACTAATATAGGATGTTACGGTCTCTGTGAGTTCGTCCAGATCGGTGGTAGCAGCTTCAAAAACACTCCAATCAGTGACGTCAAAACAAGCTTGTAAATCCTGCTCTGTTTCGTTGGTCCATCTCTTTACAGTCTTTACTACAGGTTTAGCAGATTTAAGTTTCTGCCTGTAGGTTGGTATAAGATGAACCAGACAGTGATCAGACAGTCCCAAAGCTGCTCGTGGAACAGAGTGATATGCATCCTTTATTGTGGTGTAACAGTGATCCAATATGTTACTGTCTCTGGTGGGACATGTAACATGCTGTCTGTATTTTGGCAGTTCATGGGAGAGATTGGCTTTATTAAAGTCCCCAAGAATGATTAAAACAGAGTCCGGGTGTTGTTGTTCTGTCTCCGTGATCTGGTCAGCGAGTTTCTGTAAAGCCAGGCTTACGTGCGCTTGCGGAGGGATGTAAACACTCACCAGAATGAACGAGTGAAACTCCCGCTGGGAATAGAACGGCTTGCAGTTGACAAAAAGCACTTCTAGATCTGAACAGCACATCTTCTTTAACACAGTTACATCTGTGCACCACCGTTCATTGATATAAAAGCATGTCCCGCCGCCGCGCGATTTCCCCGTTCATTCTGCGTCGCGATCCGCTCTAAACAGCTGAAAGTCCGGCAGATGGAGCGCGCTGTCCGGTATGGCGTCATTGAGCCAGGTTTCTGTGAACCACAGAGCAGCAGAGTGTAAGAAATCCTTATTTGTCCAGGAAAGCAGAAGGATTTCGTCCGTTTTGTTGGGTAGAGAGCGGAGATTTGCCAGATGGATGCTAGGCAACGGCGTTCGAAATCCGCGCTTCCTGAGTCTAACAAGCGCACCAGCTCGCTTTCCCCGTTTGTGCTTTTTGAAGTGTTTGATCAGCGCCGCTGCTCCACCGACAACAAGGTTCAGTAAAACGTCCGAATAATTGAAATCCGGTAAAAGATTTTGTGGTGTGTTCTGCCGAATGTTCAGCAGTTCATGCCTGGTGAAACTGATCGTGTTTGACAAACAAAAAACAGGAAAAACGAACAAAAACAGTACAGACACTGGAGAGCCAAGCACTGAAGCAGCCGTCTGCGGCGCCATCGATTTATAGCATTTATAAATGCATTAATTATGCCTTATAATAAGCATTATAATGCATTGTATGATCTTATGAATAATTATACTCTCAGTTATAATAAATTATAATACTCATCTATTCATTGTTACGCCTATAGAAAGTATAATGCATTTAAACACAAGGCAAATAAACCTTCAAATATTATAATGCATTTTAACTTTGGTTATAATTACTTATAAAAATATATAATGCATTACAACGTACATTTCTCTGCAGTTTCAAGGTGTATGTATGAACAATCTTGATGTTTTTCACCATTTTATTGCTGTCAATTACACCTTGAGTGCCACAACTCACATGTAGTTAATCTAAACTTACATGCATTATTTAATCTCAGTTCTCACCTAACTGTTAAAAATGTTAGGTAGGTGTCTCACTTTTTAATTGACATCTAAAGATATAATCACAGCATGTTACTGAGAACTCTCTCCTCCTACAGTATGTAGGAACTATTCTTCCCATTATTACTGCTCTAAATATAACAACATACAACATCACACTTATGTCTCATGTCTCAGCACACTAATAGTTAGTATATTTAAATACTGTTTATCTCAGTTACAAAATATTTGATTAGATTAGATATTTCCACAAAGATAATAAGCAGTACAACTATTTTAATATATAGTTATTTTAATAATTAATAAGTGCTTCTTGAGCAGCAAATCAGCATATTAGAATGATTTCTGAAGGATCATGTGATACTGAAGACTGAAATGATGCTGTGCCATCACAGAAATAAATTACATTTTAAAATATATTAAAATAGAAAACAGTTATTTTCAAATGCAATAATATTTTACAATATTACTGTTTTTACTGTATTTTTGATGAAATATCTGCAGCGTTTTTGAGCATAAGAGGCTTCTTTAAAAATAAATAAATAAATAAAAATTAATAATCTGAGACCAAACTTTTGAAACTCTGTTGTGTAGTAATAGTTAATATAAGGATAATATGTAGCACAATGATGGCCCTGTGGGCATGTATAAGACAATAAAAGTTAGGAAACACTCATACAGTATATATCGTTCACACAAATCTTATTTGTGAATGAATGTTACAAAAACAGAAGAGAGCACATGGCTATAATACACTTACAAAAGAGTCCCATGAGGAGAACCATATGATGTGAAAAACAATCCAAGAGCTTTTATTCTTTGCCTCTCTCAGTAACATGGGGTTCAGTGCTGCATGTAAGAAATGGGCATCTCAGGGGAGAGGCCTCTTATCCAGGGGACTGGATCACTTAGCAACTTTTGTTGGTTATGGCATCACCTGGTTGTGCTGTGACACAAGGGTGTAAGACCACTCCACAGCAGAGGACCCCTGACAAGAGATAGCATTTACGTCACTGTGTGATTCTATATGTGTGCATGGCTGGTGGATTCATTATCAGCTTGATTTGTAATTCCTGATTGTTGTTTAGCTGGGAGTCTTGATTTGTATTCAATGCTGGATTATATTGGATTTCCTCTGCTTCTTGTGACTGAAAGAGCATTGCAAACTGATGCTATCAGCTCCCCCTTACAGTTAAAACTAAGGCGATGAGGATAAGGAGTGAACTAAAAATAAAAAAAACATTTATATTAATAAATAAAACCTGTGTGCAGAAGTTGGCATTTGAAACAATCATAATAGCATAGTATTGTGATCTTTGAGATCTGAGAGTGAATAAACGTATCTGTAATAAAGGAGAGCTTTAATCATCTTCTTATTCAGTTATATTTTATCACACCTCTCATAATAGAAGATGATAATGCACCGACTGTCGTCACAGAATATTTGTACCCTGTGTTAAATATCCGGTCAGAAGGCAATTTGAATTCAATGTGATTTTACACTAACTTCATTATCGCTGACTATTTTTTATGGCTCATACAGAAACAGAAGCCTATGACTTAATCTCAGTTTGGTTATTTGGCACGTCTCCCTCAATCCTCAGTCTTATCTGGTAACAGGTGATCATCTACTTTTCAGGGACCTTTTGAAATTTTTAACATCCATGCAGGGGCATACATTTTGTCTAACAGTTGGGGGGGACAATAAACATAACATTTCTCAAGAGCGATTTTTGAAGGGGATACAAATAATACAGCTAAAATTGTACTTGTAAGGATATGTATACACAGAGGAAAGCCTTACTACTATTAGTGCAGCAAGAAGACCGTGCCAAATTAGACAACGTCAAGCTGTTGTGGTCGCGCCAAGACTGCGCTCATGTCCGTTGTATCCGTCACAGTGTTGCCAAGTCCGTGGTTTTCCCGTGGAATTGGGCTACTTTATCACTGTTGCTGTGGGTTGTTTTTCATGTCCACGGGTTGAGGCGGCCCCAATAACGTGTATTTTATCCCCCGGAATGCAATTTTTACCAGGGGACGTCCCCCTCGAAACGTGGTTAGTTTGGGCTAGTTTGCGTCTATGGAAATTTAAGCCTCCCTTAACTGAAATAGGAGGCTTTAGTGTTAAAGTGGTCATCCAGTGGTGTTGTCTACGTGATAGGTCAAGGATTTCCGTATACCCACTTAAAAAAGCGCGAAGATACGTAACAACATCGTTTTGTATCAGAACTTTCACTCGTTCATTCATACCCCGTCTGTGTTGCAAAGCAGCGACTTTTTGAAAACCGCGCCATGTTTCTGTTGCCAGTGTAGCACTGAATGTGAATCGCTAAATGAGATATGAAACAAAAGCAAACTTAAACTACATACTTTCAATGATTTCATAAGTCTGCTCCTGAAGCTGCTGCTGAATCGCTTGAATGTTTTAATAGGCAAGGCTTAAAAAATGTGCAGATGGTAAAGTTTTGTGAGGACGCACCAGCGGCCCCAACGGAGCAATAGCTATGTTTCCATCCAAAGATTCGAATTTAACTTATGCACAAAACTGGAATATCGCATAAAACATTTGCAAATACAGCACCGTTTCCATCCAACATGTCAAAGAGAACAAAAACGGCACTTCCTGATAAACTGGCACTAAATATCACTAAGAAAAGTAGATGAAGCCACTTAATATAATAATTTCCATATATGATGAATTACTTGTTTCTCAGAGAGAGCACAAAACACAATAAATGCTGTCATTGCTTTTGGAAGCGGATGCTTGCTGTTTGGGAACGCAGTCATGTTACAGTTCTGGGAAGCAGCTATACAGAAATACATTGATGACAGACTTTGCTCAGGCATTTCAGAATGACAAAAATAACATTTCAGATGCAGTGCAATGACATCGGTCCACTGGTTAGTGAAGTTATTCCATCCCATGGTGCAAAGTAACATGAGTTTTTTGATGCGCATGGTGGAATTTATTCGGTAAATGTGTTTATTCGGTAAATCGTAGTTTATGCAAATTTTTTCTTAACGGATAAAGTTTTTATCCTACTCAATTGTGCGCATACTTTTTTTATGCATATTTGTAAAATTTATATGCATCTTAGAATTTCCATGCAGCATTTTTTAATGCGATATTCCAAAATGCATATAAAAATAGGTGGATGGAAACATATATTGACAGATCAGTCAACTGTCCTGAGCGTCCTTCACTCTGTCCTCTGGACATCAGATAGTCACTACCTGACCTGGTCATGATCAAATATGTTAGCTTTGCTTGGCAGCATAAAAGAAATGTATGCAATTGTTTGTATATTTAACTGATTAAAAAAGAAAAAAAATGAGGGTATTTTACAGATTTCTTATCCTGTGGCTCCCTCTAGTGGACTGCAGTTGTCCTCTAGATAGGGCATTTTTGCTCAGCCAATGCAAGTCTATGGGAAACCTTTTTAATAATTTATTTGATAATTATTTGTACGAAAACTGTAAGTATCATCAGTTAGAAAAGGTACAGAAACAAACTAGGTCCGTGGTCTCTGATGAGTTTGGTGCCTGTAGCATTAAAGCTCTAGCATGAGATATAGTACAGCTGAAAATTATTGGTCTCAGAAGAATAAGAAGTTTAAATAGTATAACAACATGTTTCTCAAGCCAACATAACTAGCTAATAACTTAAGTAACATTGGTGTGGTGGATCAGTAAATGCAGGAGAATAGGAGAGATAACACACATACTGTCTATGTGTGTGTCTGTGTGCAGCAGTTAAACTGAATACAATGTTTATATCTCCATGTTTCAGATGATGGGAGACATGAGTACTACTGGCCAGCCTTGTGGACTGAAAGTCAGGCTAGGGAATTTAAAAACAGACACTCTTAAATGTGCATTGAAAATTGCCAGCCGATCAAACCTTTGCTCCAGGGACCATATTCTTAAGATAAATGTAACTGGTTGAGATAAATGATTAACACTTAACAGTAGAAAATCAGTCCTGTCTCCCCAGCTGTAAATGTCATTGGCTGTTAAAGTCTTCTGTTGCTTATAACAAATGTTGATATCACATAAGCAGTTTTCAGAATGCTCTCAGTTACATGTAGATGCATATTGTATGCATAAGTGATTGTGGTGGTGATAGGGTGTCGCTTTGGGACGGTGAATAGCTATGAGGCTGCGGGAAAAATCAGAGTATACCCACTACAAAAAACTAGACTACACCACTGCGTAATATCATTGTGCCTGCTGCACCCATGGTACAGCAGCAAAGTTCCTTGATTATTACGCTGGAATGAGAGTATAGTTCCTAGAGATATCAACCTAGAAAATCGCAACTTTTTCTTTTCCATCAGTCTTAGGACACAATGTAACTACAGAAGGGTCAAGTTTTAAATTGGAAAAATATAGAAACTCTTTGGTCATTTTTGAGCGAGATGCTAACAGTCTAATCAGATTCAATGATCTATGCTAAGCTGCAGCTAAAAGTGCTACCGCCAGACTGGCGAAATGGATTCAAAAACGGTAAAACTCAACTGTTTAACTCTAGGGGAGTTGGAAAATTAACCTATTTTCAAAAATAGTGGAGTGTTCCTTTAAGAGAATCACATGCTTGTCTTCTGTTTTATTTTTTTTATTTTTATTTTTTAATAATTGCTGACATATTTTTGTAAGAAATATGTAGACAATTAACTATACAAAGATCACTTTGATAAACTACAACATGTCTAACTAAACTTTTTGTTGTTTATTTATATTGTTGTACGACTACTACTACTTATACTACCATTACCAGTAGTAATAATGATAATAAAGTAATCATTTAATAATTGTTAGTTAATAAATTGAATTAAGTTAATTGTTATTAATATATTCTCTCTCTCTCTCTCTCTCTCTCTCTTTATTAGAAGTGAGAAAAAACAGCTCAAAGCATAAATTCAGAAAAAAAATGAGCTGCAAGTCTCATTTTTACCGCTAGATGTCAGTGATCAACCAGTGTTTTTTAGATGCTGAAGCTGCTAAAATACATTTACCATTCAATATTATTTTTCTAGAACGTCCTTGTGGATTCTGGAAAATATTTATACATAGGTGAAAACAATATGAAAGACTGCTTCTTCAAAATTGCAGCAGCTAATTTCTAATTCATCGTGAGAATAGGGTATAAAGGATAAGAAAACGATTCTTATGTACATTTAACATTTTACAACATTACTTGTGTTGTCAGTATTATTTTACAGCACACATTCACAGAACCAGAAACAGGTTAAAGAGTTACTACAAGAAATTAAAAATGCATTCATATAGAGCTCAGAAGACTAAGGAGAAAAGGTCAAAGGTCATCTCAGTGTGCTTTTTCCTGTATTCCTGTGCTGTCAGAGCTGTTTTTCCTCAGTTTGTCTGCTGGCGGTCTTGAAACAGGCCTTTTTTTTTGAGGAGAGACTTGAAGTGACTTTGCTGTGGGCAGGTGTTTCCACTAACAGTTTCACCATGAGTTTCCTTGGATCTGACAAGGCATTTAAGACCTCCTCACGGTGCTCTGCTGCCTCAGGCAGACCTGCCGCTTAAACATTTAGCATGGAAATGGCCCGGGATGTCAGAGTGGTAGTCGAGACCATTTGCCTTTCTGTCCGATATTCCAAATGACTTACCTCATACAATTCATAAGTCATTTATATAGATAGATAGATAGATAGATAGATAGATAGATAGATAGATAGATAGATAGATAGATCGCTTGCAAATGATTTCTCATTACTTGCCACCATATAACCTACTTTACAAAGTTTGCTTCTGTGCAACAGACAGTGAATGAGAGGACTATCTCTTCATCTTTTAGGGCGTCTTTAGTCGTGCCTGTGCCAAGAGGCTTTTGTGCCTTGGCAGAAGGAACATCCCATAGCGGAGTGGCCCACTCATCTGTCATCACAGCTCCTCTAGACTCTGGCTGATGTTAACACACTTTGATGTCAACTGTACATTCTGATGACATTCCTTCTCCAGCGTTTCATTTACAACATTAGAAAGCATTTGGCAGATCACAAAATGACAACAACTGACAGTCTGGAGCCTTTATGACACGCTGCTAAACAATTGTCCTTGCTGTGGAAGCTATGCGATGTCTGTTTTCTTATAGTGCGACAGAGCTGTAAAGCTGAAATCCCTCTGCTCCTGGGGTAAACAATACAGCTGTCCTTTACTGATTTAACAGCATTATTTTATTTCACTTCATCTTTTGTCATATTTATATATAGTTATATTTTTTGTACAAATATATATATATATGTATATATGTTTATATATATATATATATATATATATATATATATATATATATATATATATATATATATATATATGTATGTATATGTATATATATACATACTTACAAGTAATACAACAATACAATTCAATATATACCTTGGTGGGGATTTTTTTTGTACTTTAAAATGCCATTTTTAAATCAAATTAACTATATACATACAAGTTTTTATTTTATATATGTTTTATTATTATTTATATTTCATATTTATATGAATAGACTTTATATTATATGCAATATATAGCTTATGTTTTATAGTTTTTTCTTTTATATTATAAAAGATGCTTTTATTTCTCTTTCTTAACTTATTAAATTTGTTTAACTTTTTTTTTTACATTTTCTTTATTTCTTTATACAGTATAATTGTATTGATCTTAACTATGCCTGTGTTAAGCACTTCAAATGACTGTGATGCATGAAATGTGCTATATTTATAACTTTTCTTCCCCTTGTATAATCAGTCAGAGGGGTCTTTCACAATGCAGTAAATACATTTGATGAATATATTTAATCTCTATTAAATCGAGTAAATGCAATAAAATCAACCAGTTATTAAAATGTATTCAGTATTCTATTAACCAAAAAGATTCATAAACATTTGTATGTCTCTAAAGTTGCTTATAAGTGTGATAATGATAACTTAAAATGATAACTTAAGTGATAACAAATGATAACTTAAAATAACGGTTTTCTGTTTTAATATATTTTAAAAATGTAATTTATTTCTGTGATAGCAAAGCTGAATTTTCATCAGTTTCACTGTCACATGATCCTTCAGAAATAATTCTGATAATTTTTCCAGGATTCTTTTTTATATTTGAATAAATAACGTTTCTTGCCCCTGTAAAATCTGTCAGAGGGGTCTTTCTATGATTATTTTCATTTCAAGACATTTTTACAATAAATAAATAAAGTTTATTTTTCAAATAAACAATAAAATGTTAATAGTCCAAGGGAATATGTGGCTTGTTTTCCAAACAAATTGATGACGTAACCCACAAAGTAGTGTGCAAGTCACAGAAAGGAGTTTCAATAATACAGTAGCTTGTTTGCGTGAAAGCTTTTAGCATCAGCGCTTAAATCTGACAAATGTGAGAGCCTCTGAAAATCTCATTAGAGGCCAGTCCAAACCAATGAAGGGCTCCTTTTATCAGAAGGTCAGATGCCGCTCGGTGTGACCAATGCTTCTCACAAACCTCTCTGACAACATCTTTTAAATCTTTGAGAGTTTGATGACACATTTCCATAAAAGATGAAAGTGGTGAATAATGCACTAGACTCCTTCATAAAACATTGACTGTTCCTCTGATGTCACTTCTTGACACTTTTTGATACATCTCTCTGATGATCTTGTTATACCATATCGTATGTATATTTGTATGTAGTTCACTGCTAATCTTTGATCTGTGATCTCATTAGTATTCAAATTATTGTATGTAATTTTTACATGTATATGTTTGGATATATACAGGGACTTACAATAAGGATGTACTGACAGCATCTAAAATGTAAAAGTATTAAAAGTATTAATTCATATTTATATTTATAGTGTAATTATATTTGTATAGTTAAGTTTAGCTATTATATAGATATTTTAGGCTTGAGTAAAATGATGGAATCCTTGGCACCAAAAATCACAAACAAATATATTTGATGAATTTAATCTCTATTAAATTGAGTAAATACAGTCAAATCAACCAATTACAAATGGTTATTTTAATATATTTTAAAAATGTCATTTATTTTGGTGATAGAAAAGCTGAATTTCAGCAGTCAGAAATCATTCTGATGCTTTTTTAGGATTCTTTGATATATTTGTACATCTTTTAAAAAAGGAATTAATGCTTTTATTCAGCAAGCATGCATTAAATTAATCAAAAGTGACAGTAAAGAGATTAACATTGTTACAAAAGATTGATAAATTCAAATAAATGCTGTTCTTTTGAACTTTTGCAATTATTTACTGCCACTTTTGATCAATTTAATGCATCCTTGCTGTATTAAAGTATTAATAAAAAAATATGTTAATTAAAAAAATATGAAGAGTTCATTTGCAAAAACAGACAACTCTGTTTTTAGCCATTTTCAAAAATCATGTTTTTTATTCTGCATTCCAATTAATCTCAATCAAACTGCAGTTGGGTTATTTTGATTAGGTTAAAAAATAACAAAATACAGCTAACTAACACAATAAAAACATGATAATAAAAAACATGATTTTTGAAAATTAAAAAAAAAACATCTGTTTTTGCAAATAAACTCTTCATATGTATACGTACATTAAAAAAAGATAACGTTTCATAATACAGTATGTACAATGTAGTGCGTTTGCTTCCTGTATGCAACAAATGTAATTCATTCAAATATGTGCGTTTTCAAAGGATTCATATGACACCGTATGGAGTTCATTTGTGTGTGACGTTACAAAGCTGACCAGCTCCAGATGTGACCAGTTTCTCTTTCAAAAGAACACCTTGAGTAAGTTAGCCTGTTAGTCTCAAACGTGGCGGGGGTTGTTTTGATGGACACCAGTGAAACAGTTGTTATGAATTCATCATCTGCACGCTGTATTATTACTTCTGCTTAGAGAATTTCAATCCACCGAGGGCATTTGAGGGTTTCTGGAGAGCTGGCAGGGTCTTAAAAGGCCTGGCAACCTGGACAACCAGCCTGGAATTTGAACAACCGTTAGGAAACACTAAAATCCTTCCATTACTGGGAGGCTCTTTTACAGCAAACACACCGCAGGCATCAACACACACTCAATGGTGAATTTGAATAATCTGTGAAGTGTTATGTCAGTGACAAATCATAGTGAAATTATAGCAAATAAAATAGAGTAATTAAGCAAAAAAAGTGATAGTAATTACAATATGTACAGTATGTCTGCTGTCACCTCAGGTGGATGTTTATGTAGAGATTTCATTCATTTCTAACTGGTTAAACTCACTGTGGCAACTCAACCCCTCCAGCTGTAATCAAGGGTCTACGAGAAACGCCTCCCCATCAAATTGCATTCTAGCTTAACACAGTTGCCATGCAACGCAGGTGTATAAATTTTCTCCCACAATGGAAATTAACTTGGGAGCTGCCAACGAACAAGAGGGCTATAAATACAATCCAGGATAATTATCATTGGTTCATGAGGTTTTCAGAAGTGTGAGTCTTTGGCTAATCTGTGCACGGGGAGGTTAGACAAGCTGTAGACCCAGGTGTTCCTGTATGTAGCATCTGCTCGGATGGCAGACATCCAGAGCCCCATTTCTCTCTCCATGCTCTCTTTTTCTGTCTATTCTTTAGGATTGGGAACCGAGATCCATGTCTTGTTCTTGTTGCTTCCGTTTTTGCAATCTATTGCCGACAGAATATCATACCAATACCATAGCAGCTTTTAGTGCACAACAGTGACGCAACACTAATATTATAAAACAAATTGTTCCGGTCCTTGATTCTGATTGGTTGAGCTGCGTTCGAAGCTGTTGTAAAGTAAACTACAAATATACACCTTTGTTTACTTCTGTGTGTTGCTCGCCAACCACTTTGTTGGAACCACAACTGCAAACAACTGTTTCTGAGGAACTACATTTTTTGGTAGAAGAATACTGTTTTTATTTATATCATTACACTTTATTTGCTCTGTTTTATTCTGTAAAACCTTACTATGTACATTATATATGGAACAACCATCCGCTTCACGTCCTGCCTAACAACGCCCCTTAGCTGTTATAAATTCACTGTAAACCACGGCTTCACAAGGCTTATTGCTTTAATAAATCTATAGCGCAAAACAGACATTGTTTGACTCCAAAAAGAATGACACAGGTGTAGGCTACTATTCCTGAATGAATTCATCTAAATCTAATGGTTCTTGTGAATTAGAAACGAACGCAACCTATGTAGTCTGATTCTTGAACATTTTTTTGTTTCTTTTTAATAAATCAAAACATTTTGTGCAGCAATATAGCCAATTCTCAAATGTTTGATTCATTTTTAGTGAAAATCCAAAAAAATACAGTTTAACCAGTGTAGTCTGATTACATAACAAATGTCTCTTATATGAGCCAGTTCTTGTAGTGAATCAAAAACATACAGTACAAAACAGGTTCCAGAATGAATAAATCTAATGTGTCATTTTTTGAATAAATCAAAAACATACAGGATAACTTATGTAGGCTAATTCAATTTTTGAACTTATGGCTATTATGAATTGGTTATTTTTAGTAAATCAAAACCATAAAGCCGTAAAAGGAATGTAGTCTTATTCTCAGACTAATTACTCTAATGAAATTGTTTAGTGAATAAAAAAAAAATAATAATAAAAAAAATGTAGCATCAAAGTACAGTCAGACTGCAAAACAAATGACTCTTTTGAACCGATTCTTTATTACTGTAAAATTTAAAACCATTGTTACTGACTGGTTGTTCGTAATTAATATGCATTTTGCCTGTAGTATTTTCTGAATAATGATTAAAATGTTAACTTTTTTTGTTAGGAATTGTTTTGTAGTATATAAGGACAGTTATTGCATTGCATTAAAAAGCAGTGTTTTAAATTTAATTTTTGTGAAAGAAAGAAAGAAAGAAAGAAAGAAAGAAAGAAAGAAAGAAAGAACGAACGAAAATAATTGTTGATGGAACCATTAACAGTAGTTAAGTTTACACAAAATGAAAATGATTAACTTACCCTTATGTCATTCCAAACCTGTGTGATTATTTTAAGAAATATCTTTTATCTTCTTTTTTCCTTACAGTGTAACTCTTAATGTTGCTTGGACCCCAACATTCTTCAGTTTTCATACATTTTTCATGTTCCACAGTAAAAAGACATTCATACAGTTTGGGGGCAACATAAAGGTTATTTCAGTGATAACATTAATTTTGGGAGAACTATTCCTTTAAGGAAACTGAATCGAGACAAATTAATTTTGACTTGCATCTCACGTTTATTGCTCATTGTCACTTGTCTGCTCCTTTGCCTGTGTTCCTCTCTGTCCTATTAGAGCAGTGTCTACAGCCAGACTGCGTTCCATCGGTGACCGACGACTCTGTTTCGGCTGGCTCAGGCTCTGCCCTCTTTAGCTCTTCTGACCACATGCACGCCTGACACGCTGGGAGCTCATGACAGCTGTAACTGTGGAGGGCCAGACAGTGACAGTGCCTGAATCTTGGCAGGCTGGATGAACAGGTGGATAAGACTAGCGCTAGCAGACCCATCTGTGTATGGGGTTGGCCAAGGCCACACCTATATCACGTGCCAGGAATGTGAGGCATCAGTGTTCAAGTGACTTAATCTATTTGTGACAAATACCTGGAAAGAGTAAACATGGAGCTGTGAAAAGATGTTGGGCAATCACTGCTTCTTTTAAATCAAAACCTGACGGTTTGGCAGCGCACATATTTATTGGAAATTACCATTGGAAAATGGTAATATTTCTGCAAAATTGTGTTACATATCGCTTGTAGTACATTTTGCAACACTTTTAAGGTGAAATGTCCAGTGAGTCGGGTTAAAATTGAGTTTTATCCAAAACATGAACATAAATATATTACAGTACATTGGTTATTGTATGTAAACCCCACTGTAAACCTTACCAAAGCAAACATGGGATAAAAACTAATTTTCTGAAGCAAACGTACCATTTTAGCTTGCTTCTTTGAGCTCTTTTATAGAGGCTTGTTTTTCACAAGACTCGTACCTTGCTCTGCATCACAAGGGACTCTTTTCACATTTCCAGTGTTGACAGAAGTTGAGTAAGCCTCTAAAGTAGTAAACTGAGACTACAACAAATATAATTTTAGCAAATTTAATTTTTTGCGAAAATTAATTTTGCTCTAAGAGTAAAAGGGAAAAAAACACAATAGCATTTCTATAACTTTACAAAAGATGTCAAATTTGCTGTCTCTTACTCATTGTATTAGAAAAACAGAAAAATATTTTTTTTATTTACATTGAATCCAATGTGTCACTTATCATTTCTGAGTGAAAACTGTTTGAGTAAATCCTATACCAACATCATATCAACATAAAGAGACATGACTGTCCACAAGGACAAAAATAGAGATTACACTCATTTTTTTACATTTCATAGACATTACAAGCACAATCCAGCTTCATATTACAGTGTGAAAAGAAAGGTGTAAGAGGTTTAGGACTTAATACCTTCTTCAAAAGCTCCTCTAATGTCCTAGTATTTTACTACCTAAGAAGCTCCACTCCAATCGAGAGCTTTACATCAAATGGATTCAGTGAATCTTAATCCCTCTTAATTTAGGTGTGTAAACCGGCAGTGCTTACACTTCACCTAAGTGAATTAAGCAATTAATTCCCTCACCCTGTGCTGGGCTTCACTGAGCCTACACTTCGACAGTTACTTCCAGCTGGGTTCCCCACTATCATTTTTGTTGCTGACGGGGTCCGCCTGCGTCCTGTCTCAAGCCTGGCCCAAAGGTATTTGAGGGGTGTAGGGTTAGAGCTTCAGCCCCTCTCTCTTTCTCTCCCCTTGAACCGAGGCTGAAGGCACCGACACTGTCAGCTCCCATTACCTAATTGGAGTTGAGATGCAGCTGTCCTGTGTTTTTGCCTGCATGGCGTGCCTCGCTCAGCCTCACACAGATGCTGCATGTTGCAGACTTTAAAGGCGTCCGACAATCTCTCTGTGACGAGAGGGAGTTAACGGCCACTGACAACGCACCAATGGATATGGCAACAGCATTTAATGTAAACACTGAAGCTGTGTGAAGCTCTCTTATGCAACGTGAAATGTATATGCAAGTAAAGAGTTACGATGTGCTTTGTAATGCAGCTGTCTTTTAAAATATGTGGAGGAGAATAACAACCACACCCAACAAGTGTCACAATCCTATCAACCGCATGTTGTGTCATTGGTTCATAATAGAAACAGCAGGGGTTGAAATTGAATGACTGTGTAAATCTCAACTCGGATTCGTAACTGCACATTTTCAGTTCTCAGCATGCAGCATCCACTATAATGACTCTTATTTAGTTTCACCACAAGGAGGAAGTGATCAATGTTAATTTTGAGCTGAGACATTGATCAGTCTTCTTGCTTTCCCTTGTGAGAGTCCTCACATTGTTGTAGGGCATAGCTGAACTGGCGTCATTAGTGGAAACGGTTAAGTCCTATAGCATTTAAAGCTAAAACATCTGTAGGGCAGGGAGTTGCTAACTTAATTATCAGACTTCTTGTTTAAAGCAGTACCCACAGGACAGCTAACAATTATAAAAATGACATCCATAAGTGTTCTTATCCTGTATGTGTAACGAAATCCTTAGAAAAATGGATAATGTTGTGGCAGAAAATCACCATTACCTTTTATGTTACATTTACAGACAATTCCTTCAATCCTAAGACAATACAATTCTATGAGAAATTAAAAATATAAGTAAACACCCATATCAAAAAATAAATAAATAATACAGAAAATTCCTTCATATTAATATAGTGCATAGGGCCTTATTTATTTATTTATTTATTTATTTATTTATTTATTTATTTTACCTGATTTTTCTCTGATTTTACCTCATACCTACTGTTATAAACTATATTTAATATGATTTTCAACAGTGGTTCTTAAGCAGGGGCCCACTAGCGGGCCTCAGCAAACTTCCAGAGGGGCCCCAATAAGTCTTAATTTTTTTTTAATGTTTATATAATTTAAGTATTCACATAATATTTATTCATTCTAAAAACTTCTATTGTCCTTATTTTGAGTCTCTTTGGATAGAAGCATATGCTAAATGATTAAATGTAAATGCTTAAAAAACGTTAAAACATTGCTGGAAGGCTCAGCTTTGCACTGAATATCAAGTGTATGTGTCTTGATATTATGAGATTAAATTTCCTCCCTAGCTAGACAGTGGGGAGAGTCGCAGGATCCAACCCACTTGAGTTGAAATCCACTTTTCAAGAGGATTTTATAATGTTCTTTAAAAAACTGAAGCCTTTAACCATGGGCCATTTAAGCCTGGATCAGTTTTCATCATTTTCGACTGAAATCTTTTGTTGGCAGCTTGACTAAATGTGTCATCTTACAGTCTGACTCATCAAACGAGGGTAACAAGAACAAAAAATCCTGAACCTAACTGAACTGTTTTTCCCCATTCCTCAAATGTACTGAAGATTTTTACTCCCTATAATTGAATGTAACAAATAACAATTGCTTTGTAATGAGACAAAGAACATGTTAATTTAATAAAGTATACCATTATCATGAAATTGTTTCAGTTCAATACCTTTGTCACAAGCAAATAAATAAACAAATAAATAAATAAATAAATATACATACGACATTAAACTGACATATTTTTGAGTTTTTATTAGTAGTAGTAGCACATCCTTTTTCAGCGCAGTTGGAGGAAACACACACACACACACACACACACACACACACACACACACACACACACACACACACACACATATATATATATATATATATATATATATATATATGAACAGCAGTGATTGCCAATAGGGAAGTGGGGAATATTGTTTAACTTAAGTGCATGATGGGAAGTGTGTTAACACGGGAAGTCAAAGGAATTCTGCATGACTGGTGTTAGAGGAAAAGGAGGAACTGCACTGCTAAATACAGACAGGCATGTTTGCAGATACCTTGGTATTTACAAAATATCTGGTGTTATTAAGTAAAGCATTTTTTTTTATCAGAAATGGAGGCCAATACAATATAATACAATACCCAATACAAATTCTTTGTGTGATCTGAGTGTGATCAGAAATGCAGCAGCCAAGTCTTTGCTTGTTCATGTTTAATTTGTGTTTATTCTAATGTGGAATGTATGTTGATGTATTTAATTTTTATACTTTGGTCTACAGTTAATCAGGCTGTTTTATCAGACATGACTCATGAGTCTGTCAGGTGCCTGAGGTTTTCCAGTAAACCATGAGTAATGCCCTTAAGAATACCATAGTAAATTAAGATTCCAATGTAGTTTCACATTAGGTTCCTCAGAAATTTCCATGCAATATCACAAAACTCTTTTGACAGGTCAAACCTCTGTTGCCTCCCAAAATATCAAAAGTACATCTTCACACACAGAACTGCTCTCCTGTGTTCAGTGGCCAGGGGTTGCGGTGATTGTGTGAAGATGTCAGGATGTCTGCCTGAATGCTCGCAAGCCACGCAAAGCCAGGGGGAATTCATTCATTTCCCCTGAGCTCACCACACTGCCCACCTTACACAGCTGCATCTGCCTCTCCTCTCTTGACACACAGCTTTCACTGCTCATTTTCTTTGTTTGTGGTAATAAAAGAAATTGCATTAAAAGCCTAAAGGGGGAAAGGTGAAACTGAACCAAAAGGGGAAAATGATGTTTCTTTTCCCAGTCGGCTTTTATTGCTAATACTAATTTTAACATGCACTGTAAAAACTTAAGAAATGCTACAGTAAAAAAACTGTGAATTATTTAACAGAAAGTTCCATGCATTTATTTCAGGTCATTTTACAGTAAAATATACTTTGGAAATAAAAACAGCAAGTTATTGCATGATGTTTATTGCTTTATTTTAATGTTACGTATGTTACCATTGTATCTGACACTGCACTTTCTATGTATTTCGAACCTGATCTCGTATTAAAGACGTATTAAAAAGCTATATGATATAATTATGATATAATTTTTTTTATTTTTTTGAGGAAAAATTTACTCATTACTAATTAATTTCTGGAGCTTGCAACAAGGAGTAGTTGTAAGTAGAGAATGTGTGTAAACAAATATATCTATTTGATACAATATATCCATCTGATACTAGTCTGTGTCCTTTTTCAGCTTGTGGTCGTCCTGTAAATGTCATTTAAATGTCTTTTTTATTTATTAATTTGTATTATTTATTTATATTTCTTGTCAAACAAGAGTGACATTGGATGTGAGTGGCCTTGACTGGTATACCCTCCATATAAAAGATAGAACATCAAGATATAAATAAACTGCCTTGATATCTCTTCGTCTTCAGCCCCACTATAATCACTTCCCAGCACATCGGCGTCATACTCAACCACAGACAATCAGAGCACTGATTACGGACTTCTCTTAGTATGTGTCGAAGTGCTGCGAGTGGTTGGCAAAACCAGAGATTCTTGTTTTGAATGTCCTTGTTGTCGACAATGTCTGGAATTTGAAAAAACATAGCCTTCAGGATTTGCGCTTATCTCCTGTTGACAGACACCGGAATGATATTTTGCTGAAATGGTCACACACACACACACACACACACACACACACACACACACACACACACACACACACACACACACACACACACACACACACACACACACTATCCTTGCTATCAGACAAGTTCACATAAACAGATTGTGATAACATCACTTGTTAACTCTAATGCTGTGTTATTTCTGCAGATTGAAATCCTTTTTACATTTACTTTAAGATTATGTGTGCTTATCAAAGTCCAATAATGTACTTGAATTCCAACACATTGTATGGCTAAATATAATACAGAGTGTAGGGAATACCCTGAACTAGACTGCCCTTGTGAAAAAGAAGCAGACTTTGGCATACATTTTAAGAGTACTTATTACAGAAATAATATACTCTACAAGAATATACTTAAGTGCGAACTGAAAGTAATATTTTTAGACACAAATGCATGTTAATTTAAATGAACTTAAGAATGTGTTTTTGACATACTTGCGTAGGAAGTAAGTATAGGCTACATATAATTCCATAATCACTTACTGTCTTATATACGATTAAAGTGCACTGCTGAATACTGAAAAGTATATGATAAACTAAAATATACTTTAATATCATTTCTGTTGAAACGTGTATATGCAATCTATTGAAATAGCCTATATTTTTAATTACACAGTTGTAATGATAAAGATGCAATTAAAGTATATTTACACACTGGAGACAAAATTATAATTGAGTACTTGATATGTGCTTTATATGTCAGTCGACAAATTAAATTAGTGTACTTTAAAGCATGACAAAAGATTATTAAAACATAATGAATGAAAAGGGTACTTTAAATGTAAAGAATTTAATTTGAAAGTATTGCAAAGTTCATTTTTAGGAAGTAAATTTAAATGTATTAAGAAACAAAGTCATGAAAGTATAGTCTCTTTAAGTACACTCAAATGGCCTTTTATTTAATTAATATTACATTATATGTTTTTTATACTTTTACGATTTGAAGTAGGCTACACTGCAAGTGCACATTCAAGCACACTTCTTTTTTTCATAAGGTTGGATAGCTCTATATTTAAATATATATTTTTTTGACCCATGTTTCCCTCTTGATCATTTGTGAAATATAATAAAATAAAGAGAAATTAGACTGGAAATAAGGAAAGTCACGAATATGGAAAAACATTATGTTCCAGTATAGGAACTGGAGCAACTTCAGTGGCCAATTCCTAAAAAAATCCTGAATATACATGATGATGATGCTGTTTGTAGTCATGGAAACTCAACACAATAGGTCGACATGCCTCTCTCTCTCTCTCTCTCTCTCTCTCTCTCTCTCTCTCTCTCTCTCTCTCTCTCAAGTTCAAGTTCAAATTCAAGGTGCTTTATTGGCATGACATTTGTGTTACAGTATTGCCAAAGAATTTTAGATGTGTACTACAGTATACAGAATATGTTTACACCATCAAAGTAAAAAGGAGACAAAAAAGTAGTAATAAAGAGAAAATAAATCAATAAATACAATGGAATAAAAATAACAATAGCAGACAGTATTTCTAATATTTATAATAATAATTACAATTATATACAATGAAGAATGTGAAATAAAGCAAATGAATCAACCATTTCGTGTAATGATGTGTAAGATGTATACTTATTTTGCAGCTAGTTTGACTGCCACCTCATCCTCTCCGAGTATATAGCAAAGTTTCACTGAGTCATCCAGAGAAAAAAATGAACAGTTCAATACTTCAAATTGTGGAAAGAATATTCGCCTTGTTGTGGTGTATTTGGGGCAGACAAGAAGAAAGTGTTTCTCATCCTAAGTCACAGTGAAAATAAAGTAACTGGCGTTGTTTTAGATGTTTACTCAGATATTTTCTTGTAACTTAAAAAGTAATGCGTTACTTTACTAGTTACTTGAAAAAAGTAATCTGATTACGTAGCTCGCGTTACTTGTAATGCGTGACCCCCAACACTTGTGGTCGCTGAGTCTATATTTTGAAAGGATTTGTCTTTCTTTTAATTGTTTGATTGATAAGTAATTTGCCAATTTGGTGGTTCTGTTTAGGGCCGAATAAAGAGTTTGATTTGGAGGTCAAATTCGTTTTTTAATTTTTCATCATAATTATACTTTAGATTTTTGTCAATGTCTTTATGAATGTTGGGGTTGTGGTTGGAGTCAGACTCAGCTTGAGTTTCTTTCATTAGTTGAAGCACGAGTGTATTTAGAGGATGAGACACTGTGGATTCATTGGCAAGGAGGGCTTTATATTAAATAGATTCAGTGTCAGATTGACTCAGGTGATGCCAGAATTGAACATGAACACTTGATTTCAATGTGTAAGGGGATATAAGCCCTGTTCAGCCCGGCAGGCATTGCTAGAAGTGCCTCTGTTTACCCTTAAAATGTTTTTTTTTTTCTTTCTATTAAACTTCTATCCCAATTTTCAGACTTTAATACTGGTCCCCAAATTTCACTCCCGTACAGTAGAATTGGTTTAATCATTGCGTGATATAATTTGATCCACATTTTAATTGGTAATATCAATTAGCCAAACCGTGATTTTTATGGCATAAAATGCCCTCCGGTCCCTCTCATTCAAGCACTTCACAGCCAGACTGAAGCCCCTTGATGCTGAGATCTCAGTGCCCAGGTAAGTGTAGCTGGTACTGTGCTCTAGCACCTCTGCTCCATAAGTGAACTGGTATCTGCTTCCCTGAGACCTGGCCTTCTTCTGGAACACCATGACTCTGGTTTTGTTCGGTTAACTGTCAGTGCCCATTCCTCTCAGTACTGTTCCAGCAGGGCCAGGCTGTGCTTGGATACCCTCAGCTGTGGGAGACAGCAGAACCAGGCTGTCCGCATACAGCAGGCATTTGACTTCAGAGTCATGCAGAGTGAAGCCCGGGATGCTGCCGGAGCGGTCCAGAGCTTCTGCCAGCTCGATGATGTAGAAGTTAAACAGTGTTGGGCTCAGACTGCATCCCTTCCTCACTCCACAAACCTGCTAGAAGAACGCTGTTCTGAGATTCCCAATTTTGACTGCACATTTACTGTTTCTGTACATGGATTGTATAACATTGAATGTTTTTCCACCAATGCCAATTTGTAATAATTTGTTTAGTAAACCTTCAAACCTTTTTTTTTTTTTTTTTTTTTTTTTTGATTTTTGTTTATTAGAGTGTGGAGAGAATAGATGTGCGTTGAAATATATAATTAAGAATAGATGTTGCAGAGTTTATTCCATTAGTATTTAGAGTGAAATCTGTGGACATAAAGTTGTCTAGCACTTTTAGTATTGCAGAGCTGCTCATGTTTTCTTTGAATTTTTCAGCGTTAGATTGGTTCCAACTGGGTTTTGGTTTTAAGGGGAACAGTTTTTCATGTTTCAGGGGAGGAGTTCTGACCCTGTCACATGTCTGTTTCAGGTAAAGTACTGTTTGGCAGTGGTCAGAAATGGGAAGTTGAGGTCTAACTGTAAAGGCATTAATAAAATTTGGGTCAGTGTCTGTAATTGAATATTCAACTACACTGGCTCCTAATTTGGAGCAGTAAGGAATCTCCCTTGGTTCTGCCATTTACAGCCCCAGACCTGTCACAGCTGGTTCTCGGAATAATGACTGCTGTTGACTGGGACATGATGTCCCCAAATATGTGACCATTATCTGTGGTATTTACATAATCAATTTCTCTCCCAGTCCTTGCATTTAGGTCACCACATATGAGAACATTTCCTTTGAATTGAAAGCGTAGGATGTCTTTTTGCAGCTGGAGAAAGCACTCTTCTTGGTAGTAGGGAGAATCATGAGGTGGAATATAAAAAGCACAGAGGTAAAGATTACTCTGTGGCAGGATAGATTTTACTTCAAGTCAAATCAGTGAATTTTCAATTTTAACAGTTTTAATCAGGTGTTAGATGATCTTTGTGCCATATAAGTATGCCACCTGAATCACAACCACATTTTATTTGGGTTTTTTTTTTAGTGAAGGTACAGTGATTTCTCTGTATCCTCTTGGACAGTGCAAGGGGTCATGACTCATTAAATATAGCAGTGTCTGTTTCTTTTATATTACTAAGTAAGTCTTGGTCTGCAGTGAAGAATGCAGACCCTGTATATTCCAACAGCTAATTCTAAACGATTTCATAGAAAAGATGCAGTAAAGTGTGTGTGTGTATTACTCTTGTACATTATTTGACAAGTTTGGAGCAGATGATGTTGAGCAGGTGTCTGATCTGATTGAGTTCTGCGGCTGCAGGGTTTTGTGGTTGTTGGGCTGCTGCGGCGTAGCTCCAGGGGTCGAGCCCTGTCTGCTTCTTGGAGGAGGGTGGACGTGTCTTTGGGGCTGGGAGCTGCTCTTGCTGTGTAGATTTCTGCTGTTTCCTGTTTTACCAAGTGCTGTGCTTTTCAGCACTCTTTCGAATAGTTGTACTCCTTTCTTGTTGAGGTGTATGTAGTCATACATATGATGGGGCCGAATGTCTTTATGGTAAGCCAGGTGTACATTTGGCATGAGTGCGAGTGCACAGGTTCTGGAAGGTTCTACAGTGTTGCCATGTGAAAAGGCACATCACTCCATGGTGGACAGATTTTTTTTAGCTTCTGGGAAGCGCTCTGAGGTGCTGATGGCCGTCTTTCTGAGCACAGGAGCCACGCTGCCCTTCGCTGCTCCTAAGTCGTTGGTCCCTGTGTGCTTTACGATGTGTTTGTAAGTTTCTTTCAGATTTTTATCAGATAAGATCTGAAGAGCCTTGCTTGTATTTGGGCACCACATTTTTTTGTGCTTTCATTTTTGGAAACAAGAGTTTGTCATTTACATATTTTCCATTGGAGTCGATGAGAATAAGAGCTTCTGTTTTGGGTTGGGTTGTCTGGAGCAGTGCTGTGGACTTTGGTCTGTGGATCTGATGAAGAGTGATGATCATCTACTGCAGGTGGTTGGTGATTGTCAGTTTGGGTTTCTAGATAGGTCAAGTGTTCAGCGTGAGATCTTTTGGAAGTTCAAACATGAAGAAGTTGTTCATATCATTTATAAGTTCATCTTTCTTTCAAACTTCTGATTTCAACAAAGACAGTTCTTGCTGCATTTCTGTTTTAATTTCTGTTATTTGTCTTCTGAAAGTAGATTTTAATTCCTTCATCTCTTCTCTAGCTTGGTGAAGTTAACTTCCTTTGACATCTGTTCTTTGTTTCTCTGCAGGTATTCAGTCTCTTGTTTTAAATTCATCATGTGCTTTGTAAGCTGCTCCAAGTCACTGTTGTCTTTTATTAATTATTATAGTTCTACCACATCTGTTTCAAGGAGTGAAAATTTCTCTTTTATTTTTGACATGGGAGATTGAATTAAAGCTGTTGCAGGTGTTGTCTTCTTTTGGATGTCTTTTACGGGAGAAGAGTTTGTATTTATATTTGTATGATCTTGTATGAGACTTGTATGGAGATGTGCCTGTTGTTTAATTTGTATAAAGTTCACTGTAAATGCTTGGTGTGAAGGCTCCGAGCCTTGAATCATGGCAGTGCCGTTGTGGTATAAGTTCAGAGATAAAATTCTTGAATCCGCATTTCCTTCAGCATTTTCAAATACCAGGATCTGTCTGCCTTTACAGATGCCTCTTTTTGTGATGAAGGTGTTGGCAGAAAGCAGTATGCCATAAAGGGCTGTTTTCAGTGTAAAAGAGCAGGTTGGTCATTGAACTGCGGTCATAGGCAGCAAACAGTGTTTCAGGATTGTCCTTTATCTGTTTCTGCCTGTGGAGCTGATTAGAATGTTCCGAGCTCTTCTGAGGGTACACAAAGGGATGCTGCAGCGGCCATCGCTGGTTTTAGAATGTAAACAAATAACTGAAAAAAATATTTCTTTGTTTGTTTTTTAAACTTACTCTGTGAACTATATACAAATATTGATCAAAATGTCCATAATATTAAAATATTGATTGAAATCTGTGCATAAACAGTAAAACAAGACCAAAATGACCATCCTCATTGACACTGCCGTATAAAAAAATGCATCAAAAATATTCCTTTCTCAAGTGAATATTGCTTTTCAAAAGTTCATTCCATACTTTCTTGGACTCTTCCTTATTCGTTTCTGTTTGATGTTTGATATCCTCCTTTGTTTCTCTGAGGTTTCAGCCCGTGGATAACTTCATAAAGGCCTTTTTCTGAAAGGGTCGCAGTTTGAGAGACTCTGTGGCAGTTGTGTGGCCCTTTGGGTTGCTCTCAGTGAGTTGTCTTCTACTGTTTTTCTTGGTTGATTTACGCTCTTCTTGTGGGTAATATAAGTTGTAGGAAGTCTTTTTGTTTTAAAGGGGTCATATGATGCCACTAAACAGAACATTATTTTGTTTTTTTGGTATAATGAAATGTGTTTATGCAGTTTAAGGTAAAAACATTATTTTCCACATACTGTACATTATTGTTTCTCCTCTATGCCCTGCCTTCTGAAACGCGTCGATTTTCACAAGGCTCATCTCTCTGAAAAGTGAGGTGTGCTGTGATTGGCCAGCTATCCAGCACGTTGTGATTGGCGAAATGCCTGAAGCGTGTGACAGAAATGTTACGCCTCTTAACATATTGTGATGCCTTGTCTGGCCGGAGCGACGAGACATAAACATAAAAACCATTATAAACATGATATAAACATGATTTCTAGTCGTGTCTGCTTTTGGAAGGCAAAAACAAAGTAGTTTCGTCCAACATACTGATGTAGAGATGTGGGGGCGTGTTAGAACGAGTCGTTTCAGGGGGCGTGGACGAGTCTCAACTTTTATAAAGAATATCTCTTTGGATTTGAGACTTTAGTCTTTGCAACTTTAGAGATCTTCTTTATTCACCAAGAGCTTGTAACACTTCAAAGAGAAAGGAAAATTTTAAATCGCATCATATGACCCCTTTAAATTTGTCAGAACCGAATGTCTGTCCTATTTTAAAACAACATTAAAAGTCTCTCTCTCTCTCTGGTTTTTACATTTATGGGATTTGCTTTTGCCTTCAATAATGGTTTTAATTGTACTGTGATTTTTCTACTTGTATTAAAGTTTTGTTAAAATTCAAAATGCTCTCTCTCTCTCTCTCTCTCTCTCTCTCTCTCTCTCTCTCTCTCTCTTAGCGCGAGCCCTCTCCATCCTCTCCTAAAGCCCAGTACTTTGCGCATGTACAGCTAAACTGAACATTTCATCGACTCCAAGATGGCGTTAACACCATTGGCTTGCGTTCTGCTTCTCCTTTCCATGCAATGTGAGTACGCATCCCCACACTTTTATACTTTCTTTGCAGAAGAGGCAAAAGTGAAACAAATAGCGGTGAATCATTTATCGAAGTTCTTGAATTGTGTTTCGGTGAACGTCCTGCTTCACAGAAGTGCTCGTCTCTTCAAGCCAACTAAACTATTGAGCTAACCCGTTAGCTCTTTTAGATGAGATGTTAGACGTGGCTGTTGAATCCAAAGTGGGATAAAAGTGTTTCTTGTGGATATATGCCGTGTTTGGAGGTTGTAGTTTTCTCTCGCTGGAATGTTTCTCATCGCCGGCTGAAACTCGCATCCCGCGCTGCGTGTTTGTCCAACTAACCATAAATAAATCCGCACGGCTCTATAATTCCCTCATTCTGTAGGTTACATGGGTTTTTACGGGAATATTATATTTGCTTTTTAAGCTCAGCCTTTATAATCTCACATAAAAGTTGTTTTCGTGCTGTTTTGGTTCACTGAACTATTCGGCTCAGTTCTTTGTTCACGCTTTAAAAGTTTTTGAAATTACATAAACAAATGAGGACTGAGTAGTGTTTTGATGTTGTCGTTTTCTCCATTTTGCTTTTTCAAAATGGTCACGTTTTCGTTAGTTTTGGGTGTTTATTTTAACTATTAGAAACTGAGTGGAAGCGGGACATGTTTATTGCGAGATAACGGTTTTCTGCCTAAAGTTCATGAGAGGTGATATTGCCTTCAGCCTGCACACAATACTTCGGTCTTAGGGCTCGGGGAAATAATTAAAAAGATGGCATATTTTTGTCCTGGATCGTTTGAAGGGTCGCTTGTAATTTAATCAGAGGCTTCAGACTCAGTCTAGACCAATAGCTTAATTAAATTCAGTCAGAAGATGAGGTTTCTTTTCTTTCTGTGGACTGAAAATAATCAGTAGCCTCGATGTTGTAGCCTAAATAATTAATATTGACAGTTTGTTATTTTCGATTTTGAAGCCAGTATAAACTCTTTCAGTTATTCAGGTCATGTGCGTTTTAATTTCTGTTTATCTCTATTACTTTTGTTTGATTTAAATGACTTTTTTAGGTTAACTGTAGTTGTGGTTGTAGGGAGTCACGTAGGCTCTTGTAGAAACTGCACATCTCCTGTGCTTAATTATAGACTAAGCACTAAATACTGCTGTTAAGTCTGTGTTGTGTTGTATGCATACTCTAAAATGTACCATCTTTTTTATTCTCAATTTATTTTTGTCCCTTCATTTATTTAATTCATTTAAAATTTGTTTTACAATTAGATTTTGCAAATTCAGTTATCATATAAATATATAAATATTTTAAAATGTAACACTTTACATTACAGTGGCCATGATACATTTTTTAAAGCATGCTTTATTTGTAGTATTTACTTATTTAAATAGGCCTATATTGCAGCTATTGTGAAGTGTAATTTTAAGCAATTTTAAGCATAACTCTTCGAGTACCATTGAATGTTTCAGTCAGTGTAGTTTAATTTGGATTAAAAGTACATTTACAATGTAAGTCACCTCATGAACAGAACAATCAAAAGTCTATGCCAAAAGTAGTTTTGCTGTGCTTTGTTATACCTTATATGTTTAAAAGCCTGTGTCTAGTCTCTGGAGTGTATTTGTACAGTGGAAACTCTCTGGTGTCTTTTGCCAGCACTTTTGGTGCCAAGATATGCTTTACTGGATAGGATAAAATAGATTCAGGAATAGTACAAAGGTTGAGATCACACCCCATATTTTAGATGAATGCTTGGACGAGTGGACTTCCATTTTAGTCCACAGCGAATGCTTCAGACTTGGAGAAACGTGGTGTCATGAAACAGTAAAACATATTCACCATTGTGTCGCCTATGAAAATGCTGATAATTGTCTGTTCATGAGGTTAGTACTTCAGATGTGATTAAATACAGCTTAAATAGTGAAAAACAGTGAAAGTGATAGCTTGTCCCTAGAAGGCTGAGTGTGCTTTCTCTTCCACCCGCTGCTTCCCAGCAAATGGCTTTCTGGGGGTTCATGAAAAGCATGCTGGACCTTCTGGGCATGTCCATCAGTTACAAGCTGACATTTTTGATGTGTTCAGTAAGCGACAGAGAGAAATCTGCACGCAAAAGATAGCCGTTCTCTGTGTTCTTCACCCAGGGCTGTTGCGGACAAAGACAAGTTGCCCTTCCACATGTGCTTAGGTTCGTTTTAGCTGGAAGGTTGCGCATGAGAAAAGTATGTTGTAAACAGCATCTTGTTTTCCTAAAGGCAGTTTATCGTCACTGTATAGTGATGGGAAAAATTCCAGACGGGGGTCCCAGAGTAATCTGCATGGGTACCAGGACAGGCAGGCTGTCGAGATGAAACATGCTGAGTCTTTGAGCAGCGGGAGCACGGCACATGTCCGGTCAGCCAGCCGGAGTAACTCGGAGTAACATGCAGAAACAGCTGAGCGGCTGTGGGTGCGAGTGAACGGAGGACCCCCCTGACACGGAGCTGAAATATGTCCCACTCAGCCCACCACAGATACTCAGCATTGAGAACAAATGTGGAACGCTCACCCACAAACAAAAGCTGTGAGAATTCATTCACTTCACATGCGTAATAACAGACACGCAGAGGTGAAGATGATGTAAAGGTGTCGGTTGAGTACGAAACATTTAGCATTTTCAGTATTATAAAACTAAGCCATTTAAATAAACGTGATCTGAGTGGTTCGTATGAAATGGAAACATGAAAGGTGTTGCTTATCCTGCTTTTTTATTCATTTGTATCTTTTGGAAAGCAGTGACAGATGTGGAAGGAAAAGCCTAGAACTAACAGATTCGCAAGTCAGGAATGGCAAGCATGTGCATTCCCTAAATGTCAATAAGACTTCCATGTGTAAGATGGGCATTGATCAAAATAGTTCCTGACTGCTGTTCTGGATATACTGGAGCCCGTGCAAAAGAGCAGGATTAGAACAGACCCACTTTTATTTTTATTTCGTGTCATTCCTGACTGTCTTTTTTCATGGAGCACAAAAGTAGATATTTTGAAAGACTGCTTTTAACATAAAGTGAAAGACTGGATAGTGTTATTTTTATTTTTAGTTGTTGGTGGCTACACTGCAATGACTGTGCTAATGCAATATCTTACTTGTTCATTAAATTTACATACTAAATACATTACATTTAGCATGTGTTATTAGCTGTTGATTTTAACTGAAATATTCAAGAATAAGTGGTTCCAGGACCAACTTAAATATTAGGAGGATCTTAATTTTTTTTCGTAATAAACTTTTTTTCCCGTAAAATTTTTTTTTATTTCGGCTAACTCAGTTTAAGTGTTGGTTGAACATAACTTCATTAGAAGTTGTATTAACTAAAAAAAGAGTGCTGAATGTTGAGCCAACGTTATTTTTTTAGAGTGTAAAACATTTTCAAATGTTATTTATTTATTCTTTTTCCTACAAAAGGAAACAAAAATGTTTGTTTAATTTGTTCTTTTTGGGTCGTTTTTAAATTATCCCTTTAAATATATATATTTTTTTTTCGATTATATTCAAATTTTGACTGTCTCATAGTATTTCTAAAAAAATGCATATAATTATCATAATACATAATTAGTGTTTGTATATTTTAAACTTCACAGATACAGTCCTCCTTTATCTATTCCAAGTTTGGGTGATAATTTCTAAATACTGAAGACTATTTAGATAATTTCCTGTCACTGATTTCAATCTTGTCACATCCTTCCGAAGGAAAAGACTGTGCAGTTGTTTTTCTCAACTTTGTCTTTCCCAGTAGGTGAATAGCTCCAGAGTGAATCCGTTGGATACTGTGAGCTTCGTGCAATAATTTCTTATTAGCCAATTTCAGAGACTGAGATAATGAGCGTCTCTCTCCCCTTCAGTTTTCATTTTCAAATAGACTTGTTTCGTGTACGGAACGAATTCAAATTGAACCTTGATTTATAATCACAAAGGTAATTATTATTGCTAAAAATAGGAATATGCAACAGATCATCTGACAGCCGCTGGAATCAAATGCTGGGCTCTCTATGGAAACAAGCCATGTGCCCTGTTTATAAGCTCACAAATGCATACGACAGTAATAGTTTAAATAGAGCTGACATGAAAATATCTGAAATTCAAACTGTAATATGTTGGGTTTATATCAGTCACATACAGATTAAGGTGGCGTTCCACTGTGCTGCTTTTCAATTACTTCTCTAGGTGAACATGCTGTTGCTTGTGTCTGACGTCTTTTGCAATGTCTGGTGCATAACATGCCATTCTAAAAATTCACTGCTTAGATTAAAAGAAGTTCACCTACCAAAAACACTTTTCTTCATTCCACTACCTTATGTCTCATGCATCTAATGATGTGTAAGGACAGAAAACAGTTAGATATAAGATTTGTCTCAGTTAAACGGAGTGGCATCTTCCTTTTTGCACACCTTGTATTTGATGTTTGCTATCTCAAGTACAAATGTTGACAGATAGAACAAACTAACTCCTATGATTCACCTTGGTGACGATGATTTGAATCCCTCACAGCAGATATCAAGTTCTAAAGGGACTGCTATGAAGAGCAGATGACTTCGGCGTGGTGATAAAAAAAGACCCGCAAATGCATTTGTTGACTGTCCCAGTAGAGGTTTTGAGGGTGACAGATTTTCACGTTTCCAAATACTGAGAATTTCACACAAGCAGAGGCTCATTTTTGAGTTTAGTGACTGTGGGAGATGATGTGTGGCTGTACAAGAAACTCCAATACATGATACGAAACTCTATCAACAAACAGCTCAACCACTTGGATTTATTATCTCTCCATCGAATTACGCTTTGTCATTTTTATGACTCTAGTCAGACCCGCATACAGTCAATCATAAGAACAATTTATCACCTGCTCGACGGCGCACTTTTTCATTGGGTTGCACAGCTGTAAACCAGAAAGGAGAAAATGTATTACCCTAGCCTATTTCAAATAAATTTTTAACGATTTCCATTTGTAGTGCCTTTAAGCCTATATATTTTAAAGAGCAATAGCTGCAAAATGCTTCTCTTAAAAAAGTGCCCCCACTGTCTGAAAGAATGATTAGCAGTTGATAAGTTACAGCAACATAAATGGAGCAACCTTAATGAGAATCTTATTTGCAGTGTAACTCCTCTCTGGGTTAAAATCCACCATTAGCACCAGATTTGTTGTGTGCGTTTAGCCGACTGGTCAGATTGCACTGACAGATTGCGCTCAGACCATCTGGCGGGCCGGCGTTAAGGCCACCTCATAACACTTCTCACACTTACTTGCTAAGTTAACAGGGATGAGTTTGAAAATAAAACCAGGCAACCCATAAAGCTGAGCTTGAACTTTTTTATGACAGCCACAGGCGAATTAGATCTATTTCAAGATGCCATCTGATTCACAAAATGCTATTAAATCGGAGCGTCTGTATTTAAAGATTAAGATAAAACTTAAAAGTCTTTATTCGAGTCAGATTACCATCAATTTAGCTCCCCCATAGACTTTATGCACAGCAAAAAAGCAAGTTACTCTTAAATACAAGCTTAATGGTTTGCATATATTTTGAAAAGGATGTTTGATTCCTCCAGTGGCTTCAAAACTTAAATAAACTTTGTAATAGTATGCGCTGAGTATACAGCTGTTGTGGGTTTGAGAGTGTGTCCTGAACAAGTGCATGCCGAGGATATTTGTCATTATGCCAGACATTGGTCAAGATCTTCCCATCCCATGGCTCAGAGGTGTGTATATAAGCTTATGTATGTATGGTATATTTAATAGGCAGAATAGGTTTGTTTTGACTGGTGGTTTTATGGATAAAGCTGTTTACTGACAATAAAGCATTTCGATCATGACGCCAATTAGGTGGCCAATGTGGAAAACTCAGGAATTTGGAATGAGTTTTTATGAGTATAGTGGTTTCCAATTTATGAGAATGAAAATTAAAGGGATAGATCACCCAAAATGACAATTTTGTTGTTGTTTACTTAGCCTCATGCCATGCCGTTGCAAACCTGTATGACGTTCTTTCTTCTGTAGAATACAAAAGAAGGTATTTTGAAAAGAGGCTGTTTTTTGTTCATACATTGAATGTCAATGGACTGATGTTTCAGACCCCATTTAATTTTGTAAAATTGGGAAAAACAGTTAAACAGTTCTTCATAAACATTCTTCTTGTGTTCTATGAAATTAAAAATGTAAATTTGAGTGATATTTAATGTAAAACTACTTTGCAATTCATGCTGTCCCACGACTCTCTCTCAAATTGGCAATATTTCAGAAAAATATTTAACAATTTCTAATTGCAGGGACTAGTCCAATGTCTATGGTGGTTATCGCCCTGATGAAATATGAAAATATGTATATTTGTATATCTTTATATCTATCTTTTTATCTCTACATGTATATCTTTCATGCGTCAGTAATGATTTAAAATTAGCAAATTTTTTTTTTTTTGGCAACATTTCTTTGAATAACATGATTGTAAATATGAGCACACGATTGAATGAACTTTTCTTTAAAATGTTTTTTAATGCCAAAACTGCTTACATTTATGGGTTCATTTGTTTGCTTGGGAAGCCATGTTGCCACTGTAGCCGGTTTATGCTGAGATAATTTTCATACACCTTTGTTTGAAGTGTGGTCCTGAAAAATTTGAAGGGCTATCTGGCCCCTAAACCTACGCCTACAACAAAAAGAGAATCGAGACACCCCTACCCCTTCACGTGAATGTGCGAAACGGAGGGGTTGGGGTAAGGGGTAGAAATGGGATTGGGCATAATTATCTTAGCAAAAAGCTCATTTTTTGCTTGTTTTCTGAAAACTGATGGTTATACATAGCAGTTTGTTCGGGGTGTCCCAAGGCAAAAATGTTATCGCAGGGATTTGCCCTATAGCAGACAATACAGGCCACGTGTTTACATCACGGCTGCATATCAGCATTCACCATGATGACCTTAAAAGGAGTCGCTAAGATAGGGTGCATGAGACGCTTCCTGCAGGAAACTAATCAGTCAGTAGCCTTTAAGAAGATTTGCTGAGACTTAAGACATCCTAATAACGTGCAGAGATAAGGAAACAATGCCAGAATGCTGGATGTAATTAAAAGATCTTACTGTAACTAACTGAAGTGGAAAAGATGCTGCTGTTGTTGATGTTTACCGAAACATCAGAGCAAGACAAAGTACAGATACAGAAGGAAAACAATAGTGTAGCTTTGTAACTTTAATTTAAATTGAGTATAATCAAGATTACAGATCACAAGTTGGATGTTTTCCATATGCATTTTCATGCATTATATTTAATATAGTTTCATGTATGTTTATATCAGTGTAGCAGTGCTCAGGCAAGACCTGGATTATAATTTTGTTTGTGCATCGATTTAGTATTAGATATACACTGATGTGTATTTGCTAGCATTATTGCTCTATATTAACAGCCTGTATCTGTTGTACTTGACCTCTTCATTGGCAAAGCTCTGGGAGTGAGCATGGCCTGGGGGATGTTCTCATAAATAGTAGAAATTATTGGCTGTAGCAATTATTCCTAATGCCCTATGATAATTTCTGGCTTTTGAAAGTATTGAACTGCAATGGCATTGGCATAAATTGTCTCTTTAGAGGACAGAGAATTTCTAATAATGCTGATGCTTCAATTGAATTTCTGTGAAGGTTAGTTTCAATCATTTGCCTCCAAGCTCAAGGGACACTTAGTACTTTCTCTTTTTTATTTATTTTTTTATTCTTTTGTGTAGAAAAATAAGTTTGCAATTTTTTTTTTTTTTTACTGTTTTTATCATGATGCAGTACACTTATTGTGGATTCGATTATTGTGTTTAATTTCACAGCAGGAAGGCACATTGTCTGAGGACGTGTTGTGTAGTACCTTAAATTACAGTTGTTCTGTGGACCGAAGAACAAAGAGAACACTGATGTGTGGCTTCTTGAAATATTAAAACATAAAACAGTAGAGAAAGAATAGAGACAACAAATAATTTATGGCAAAAATAGGGCCCAAGAAGACACACAAATAATGCCTTTTAGCTTGGTCCCTTGAAAGTACGGGCCCATATAGCCATTGCACTCCTCAGAAGTGAAAGTTTTCCCCAAAGTTGAGAATAGATTATTTTTCTTCTTTTTTCCACTGCACAGTGATCTTATGGTTCTGTGCACATTCATGGAATTTTCACTTGGAATCTCCATTTTTGAGCGGATGAACCTGCTTCAGACGTACAGTGAAATGAATTCTCTGCTACAGAGTCATTCATGCAGAAGTGGGCAACCATGCAGATTTATTTCTTATCAGCACTACTCAAGATCACTCCTCATATGTCTATGGGCAACATCCTATTGTTGAGGGAGAATATTTGCACAAGTCGAGACCATCAGTGCAATGGAATCTCTAAATCTGAGGTAGAAATTGTAGGGTAAAGCACTTGTTCTTCTATCAGTTTGCTGGATGTTTGATCTGGCCGCATTTCAGGAAAATGGAGTGCAGTTGTCTATCAGAAGTAGACATTGCATGTGTTGCACTTATGGATGGGGTTAATTATATCTACTGCTATCCAAATTGCAGATTCCAAAATTACGTCAATAGAGTTGACTGAGTGAGAGATATTTTCAGCAGTTGAGGAAATACTATTCCCCTTGTAAAACTACCCTCATTAGTGAGTTTACATTGTATTCTCTCTGGGTAGCAAAGGCTTAAAGCAGATAAGCGTCATGCTGTCGGGTCAGGACATTAGGAATTGGCAGGCATGCACATCTGGATCAACCGATGCAAAATGTATGCAGTGTGTATAAATCCTTACAGTAAAGGTGGAGTTTTGCTCTAGATTTGTGGATAAGCTTAAATGCACCAACATTTGATGATAATTGTGAGATCTTGATAAACAGCTAATTGCTCACTTTATCAGTTGTTTAAATCAATATTTTACGCTGTGCTAGTGTTTCCTGCACCACTCTTTTTTTTTGCTGAATTTGCAGTTTTTCAGCAAAAGAAGAGTGTTTACCACAGCTTGCCCTCCAAATTGAATGTGATGAGATAAAATGGCCTGCTACATGAAACGTGCACATATTGACAACACCATTGTCAGTGTAGTTTGTTTCTCAGAAATGAATTATTCTTATAAACTTGTACATGCAGCACAACCAGTGTAATTCTAATCACAAACAAATGACTCTTTTGAGTGGGTCCTTGTGATGAATCGTTAAAAAAACTGACAAGCTTTGATTCAGTTTGATGAATTCTAAATCCAATTTAGCGGTTACTGTATCAACATCATTACCATTACCATTTACTATTTAAATGGATATTGTAACTTACAAAATAAACCTTATAAATCAGAATCAAATCAGGAAATGTGTATCGATACCCAGCCCTACTTTCGGATACTTCTGGCTCAAGCTTCACTTATAAGCAAGGTTCTTTCCCTGATTAATTTTTTTTTTAAACTAGACATGTTAACATCTGATTCACAAACTAATGGTTCTTATAAAATTGTTCTTTTAAGTAAATCAAAACCTTGCGGCACTATCAGTACAGTGTGATTTGAAAACAAATAACTCTTTGAGCGAGTCCTTTTGATGAATCATTAAAAAACAACTGACAAGCTTAGGAGTTTGAATCAGTCTGATGAATTCACTGATTCCAACAATGCGGTTATTGTGTTAACATCAAGATACCATTACCGTTAATATTTCTAATTTAAATGAACATTGTAATTTAAATATACCCATATGAATCAGGAAATGTCTACCCAGCCCTACTTAACAATATTCAGGTTGCCTCATGAAAGAATGAATATTAAACTGGTTCACTTTATTTGAATACTTCTGGCTCAAGCTCCACTTGTAAGCGTGGTTGTTACCCTGATTTGTTCTTTTGAAACTGGGCATGTTAACATCAGATGTGTCTGTAATCTCCATCCTTAATCAGTGTGGCCTCCTGGGCTTTAAAGAAGCGCCAAAGCAGTTGAAATGTCACTGTTGGTAAATCATGAAGGATTGTGAGAGCTCTGTCCAAGTTTTAATGTTGCTTCTGTGGAAAACCAAGAACATTTTATGATTTGAAATATGCTGGGTTTGTTTTTGCAAGTGTTAACGCTTCTGGCATATCTGCAAATGGGTAGAAGAGCAACAGAATCTGAGTGTTGAATAGAAGTACACACCCTTGCTCTGCTGCTATAGCCACATGATATCATTTGCTTTCCTGTGGTTGCATCAAGATCTCAGTCTTTTACATCCTCCCACGGTCCGCCAGAATGTCCACATTTGTTTTAGATGTCCGGGCAAGCGGATGGGCATCAAATGCTCCACATTTTCGCCGAGTGAGCAGGAGCAAAGCATTTCCCAAATAAGAGGGGATCTTCCTGAGCAGGTGATGAAGTGGTTCCTTTGGGGAGGTCACTGCTTGCGTGGTGCTCAGATGGTGTGTGTCCTGAAGCGTGAACCCCCAACTCTCACCCCACCTGTTTTACTGTAGCATTCCTTCTCTGGCCACTTAGACGGCGTATGCAAACTATTTGAGTCTGAAGCATGCCTTTGCGAACATTTGTTGTTTCAGCCTAACTCCCTCTCTTTAAATTCCTTAGCCTTTTTTTTTTTTTTTAGGTGAAGCATGGGTATATATTAAAGATTTATGCAAAACTCTCACTGTTTTAATCTGTGGTAGTGTTGACACTCAGTCTCTAAAGACTGATCAGTCTTGCACATGAAATTGAAGATGTTTATGCATAAAGCTTCTCAGTACAAGCTGGAAAATTCTTTGTTTTATAATGGAATTTATATGAATATGTTGATTACATAAGAATATTTGGTCACACTTCATTTAAGGTCCAGTTCTCGCTATTAACAAACCGTTAACTATGACTTTTGCCTCAATTAACACCTAATTTGCTGATTATAAATAGTTTGTAAGGTTGTTAAGTTTGGGTATTGTGTAGGATAGGGATGTAGAATCTTGTCATGCAGAATATGTCCTTTATAAGCACTAATAAAGAGCCAATATGTTAATAATAGGCATGCTAATAAGCAACTAGTTAGTAGTGAGATTTGGTCCCTTACTAAAGTGTTGACCAATATTTTTCTTATTTGAACCACATGAATGGGGAATGGAAAATTAATGTTTCAAAAAGGCCACAAAAACACCATAAGTATCAAAGTGGTTCATATGACATATGTTATACTGTAAGTCTTGTCTTCTGAATCCAGTATTTTATGTGAGAAAATTTAAGTTTATTCGCTTAAAATTCTTGACATCTTGGCATTTTTATTATTTAGTTTTATATATTATATGAATATATTGAAATTGTATATTAGTGTTCAAAATTCTGGGATCACTCTTTCAATTAATTATTTTAAGCAAGGATGAGTTTAATTGAAAGTGACAGTAAACATTTATAATGTTATAAAATATTTACAGGATTACTTTATTTGTCCCTAAGATAATTTGTCTTGGACATAAGGGCTACTACATACAAGTCCTCACACCATTGTACAAAGTTTATAACCTACAGAGTATGTCCATATCCATAAGTCCTAAGATGGCAGTGTCACAAGAAAACGTAAAATAATAAAAGTTAAAACAATAAAAGTGCTAGGATAACTACTTAATGTAAACAAAATCGGACAACTCACACATCCTTGTGGAACACCTGTGCTCATAACTTATTCACTCTGACCTGCTGGGTCCTATTGGTCAGAAAAGAGTGATTCCACTTAATGAAGTATGTTTCACAGACATCTGCCTAAGTTTACTAAGAAGGATGTGTGGCCGCAGAGTGTTAAAGACCACAAACAGCAGTCTATCATAGGCCTTGGGGTTTTCAAGATGTTGCAAAATAAAGTGTGTTATAGTTAATGAAGCATTGTCTGTTTCCCGATTGTCTTTACAGGCAAGCTGATACGGATCTAGCTGTCCCTGAAATATTTCTATTTCAAATAAATGCTCATCTTTTGAACTTTGCATTCATCCAAGAACACTGAATAAAATGTTTCCACACACACAAAAAAAAAGATTGTGCACATGCATTTTCAACATTGACTATAGTAAGAAATGTTTCTTGAGCTTCAAATCAGCATATTATAAAGATTTCTAAAGTATCATGATACTTAAGACTGAAGAAAATTCAGCTTTGCCTCACAGGAATATATTAAAATGTAAAATGTATTAACATATTAAACAGTTATTTCAAATTGTAATAATATTGTATTGTATTGTATTGTAATAAATCACTGTTTTCTCTATAATTAATAATGCAGCTTCAGTGAGCATAAGAGACTCCATTGTAAAGAAAATGAGTGGTAGTGTGGGTATAGATAGCCATATAGTTTCAAAACAGCACATGATGACAGAATTTTAATTTTATGGCTGAATAATCCCTTACAATCAGCAAACAAAGAAAGTTGCAACAGTTGTAGAAAGTCGATCCAGCCCTGAAAGCAACTTTCCCTGTTTGACCTCTCACCTTTAGTGTCTGTCCAAACACTGACTCACCTGTTGTCTGTTGTCTCAGACCGACACACATTATCAGAGACCCTCGTGCCTTGCTGTTCTGTATTACCTCTGTGGATCTGGCATGAGGATGCACATTAATCTGACATCAAAGTACAGTTCCTGAAAACAGATCCAAAAGCCTTCCTCAAACAGGCGAGTCGGTTTAAACAGTATAAATCATACTGAGAGTAGACCCTCTTTCGTTTACATTAGAGACCCTTTGGAGAATCAAAAGCCCAGAAGACTGTCACAGTACTGTTCATGTTAATTAATATCCTCAGGCTCAGATAAATAGGTTTTCTGCTGCATTTTAGTGTTGCTGAAAACCTCAACGTCTGTGTGTTTGGCGGTTTTCCAAATGAAAGGATTGCATAACCAGCTATATACAGAATTTGCAGAACTGTGTTCCTGGATTGATTGGGTTTGTGGTCCTGATTTAAAACACTCTGTGCTAGTTCATCATTGGTACTGAAGTAAAGCGTAGGTGCTGGACAGAGAAGGTATACAGTATGGTGTTGCTATAGAGCCAGAAGTGAATGTGGCCTGTATTTGCACATTTGGAAATGAAAAGAGAGAAGGAATATACCTTTTTGCAGACTCTACTACTTGTATAGCAGCATATAAACTGTTTTTCAAATTCTATTCAAATCTAATTATGAAAATTTATTTGATTTAAAGAGAAAATGTAATTAATTAAAAGAAAATTGTTCAAGATTAAAAAAAGAGACTTAATGCATTTTATACATTAAGATGATTGAGCACATTTTACTTGTTTGCTAGAATTCCCTGTATTGTAAAAATGTGATGAAAAGAAATCAATCCACAATTGCTGATACAAACTAACGTTATGCCTCAGCCAATAGTCATATTGATTTCATTTTTAAATGCAATCTATTTTATAACGGATGCATGTGGCAGAGGTAACGATTTTTATAACAGCAGCAACAAGTTCAGCTCCAACTGTTCAGAGCAGCGAGTAGCACTACACAACACGGCTTTTGTACAAGAGTGCAAACAAAAGGCAATTAACAAGAGATGCTATGGGGGGCCAGCGCTGTACAATAGACAATGAGAGTTCAGGGGTTTTTGCTTGGCTTGCTGTTTTAGCACTGATTGTATCTTGAAGAGAGGAGTGAATGCTGCTATCAGGTCTATTATGCAGTTTATGGGCTTCCTGCTGCTGGTTTAGCCACTGCTCTGTGAGAGTGTGGTTCTATAGAGACTGAGATACTCTCTTGTTTACCCCACTTATTTATTTATTTATTTTTTTATTTATTTTTATTTATTGGGTGTATATGATTTAATATGACATAACAATTTTTAGTTAAATTATTGTGAGTAAAAGTTACAATTACATGATTAGCATGCTACATTTCCAAAAAAAAAAAAAAATTGAGTAAATCCTGTCCCAACATTTTGGACCATAGACATGTAACCACTATGGAAAAATGGCCTGTCCATTGTAGTTTTTTTTTTTTTTTTTTTTTTTTTATATATAATTTATTTACTTTATTAATATATTTACATGTACAACGTTGTTTTAAAATATAAAACTCCCAACAGAACTTGAGGGTTAAAATTAGTTTTTGTTATATTTTATCAAATATATTTGTATAATTTCTTAAAATAACCTTTTTAAAATTACCAAGATATACACAAAAAACTGTTTATTACATTTGTGACACGTAAAGAGTCACCCCCAGGGTGCTCTTTTCACCTACTCCATTGGATTCTGGGGCATTTCTTTTGAACAGGAAGTGAGGAGGATTATGTACATATCCCTGCTAAATCAACAAGTCTCCAGCGACTGTGGGGTGGCATTATTCAGCTGTCAGCCTATCCGCACCTCGCTGCTTTGCTACACAATTCACATGCTCAACAATAGATGTTGTTTCCAGCACTGGGCCCTTTTAGGACTCTTAACAGCTGAAAGTATATATGAGTTAATGTCCTTTAGACTTCAGCTCACTCTCAAATTTTTTAAGCCTGCTCGGGGATTTAGCCCATGTATTTAACACAGCCTATTATTTAGAGAAACATGCAGGCCGCAGTACGGCTGCAATGACGCTTGTATGTATTGCTCTAATCCATCATCGTAAAGACGTCATCAGAAATCCAGACACGTCACCATCTCATATTGTTTAATGTCACAAGTTAGAAAAGACAAGCTTTTTCTTTATGTTTCAAAGTGCACTCTTGTACTGCCACCACTCTTGAAGAAGGCTCTGGCAGAAATTACAGTCCTAATTAGGATTAAGGAAGAGGTCAGTGTGCTTGTACTAGAATGTGAGGCATTTGCAGTGAGCGGGGATGACGCCATCTGTGCTGAAAGCAGTGAGCGGCTAATTCTGGAGCGGAGTGCGACACGATTTACAGATTTCGGCTGGAGCCTCACGGCGAATACGGGATCCTCCGATCAGCTGATTTGGGAAGCTAAATTAGGGCCTTTTATCGCTGATGGAGGAGATAAGCATAATCTAAATGTGTGCATGTATGCAAATGCATTTCATATCTCTCATTATCAGTTTCTGTGAAAAGCAGTTGTTAAAATGGCATCTGAGAGCCACGAGGGTGAAAAATAAGCCTCCAGTAGATCTTATCGGGGGACGGTCAGTGCTCCCAGCTGCCCACAAATGGGATGGGAGGAGATGCACAGCTCTGACTTACCTGCAAATGCAACCAATTAGTATTCCGCGCAGTCTCTGCCTGCTGTTGACAACTGCTATAAATAGCAAAGGCTTCTCCAACTGTAACCTGTGGGAAATAACTCATGGTCTTGCAACGTACAGCTGCCCTCTGAATAATCACTTACCTGTGTTGGGAGACGTTCAATGATGGTGGTTAATTGAGGTTGCATTTTAACCCTCATGTTCTGTGCGGGGGGTCTCTGAGACCCCAGGGCCATTTAAATAGCTTGAAAAGCACTTACAGATCAAGTTGATACATCAATGCTTTTCCTATGCTTACTTATTATGAACAAAATAAAAAAATACATGTTAAAAAGTATATTGAATTACTGATGATTGGGGTCTCTGGGGCTTTAGATTTGTGCACATGTTGTACACACTTTAGATTTATTTTATTTGTTTTTTTTTATTTTATTGTATTGCATTGTATTTTTATTTTATAATTTTGTTTTTTTTATATATAAGGTTGAAGTGATGCTGGAGCATCTCAGACCGAAGGCAGAGAAACATCATGGAAAGATGGCCATAGTACTTTTTATTTTAAAATGTTATTTTTTATTTCATATGTATTGTTTTATTGTATTTATATATATATATTTTTTTTACTTTAACAGTTTTAAAAGTTAAAACAGTAAATTCAATTTTAACAGAACTTAATTTTCTAATAGGTCTATATATATTTTATCAAATATTTGTATTAAAAAAAATTGTGAAATTGTGTCACTCAAAAGTGATCCGCCTTTGTACTGTTGCTATCAGGAATGCTTTTGTTCTGCCATCAGGCCCTGTCCCGATTAATTTAGTATTCATTCACTCCCACTGCCTGAAACTGTGTCACAAAACAAAGGTTTCGATTGGTGTTCATGTGGACTTCAACCATGTGATGTGTGACACTGAACAAGGGGTCTATTTTTATTGGGAAAAAAGCTGTGATATAATCAAGCCCAGTTATTTCATGTGACTGGAATGTGAGGTGGAAAGTATTCCTAATATGACATCTGTGAACTGAATTTCCCTGTACTGCTTTTTGATGCCAAAATACAGTATTTCCAAATGCAATCAACTGAAGCCATACTCATTAATTTTGATCTTCCATCACTAAATCATACCTGACTGTCAAAATCTCACCTCATTTGAAGCTTGTTGCCATGCAGAAGGGACATAATGGGATACAGGACAGAGATGTGGAATGGGAGATACGCACACCGGTCCTGTGAACTCCAGTCGGCTGGAGGACAAAAGGAAAGGGGGCCTCCTGCAGTAACTAATGCTGACGCAAAGTGACATGTACTCAGGCATTCTGTGACACCGCTGCCCCTCTCTCACTGGCTCAACTCAAGCTTAGTCTTTGACCTGGCTAGATCAGAGGGGAGCTCGGCTGGAGTCTAGCCCTCAAATACCTCTAAGAGAGCCTATAGCATCCACACGTGAATGCAAAAATTACAAATGCAAAGAGCAGAGCCTCTGGCAAAAAGTGAACTGTCACAGACCACCAAATTTAGAAGTAATGCAAATAAATCCTGTTGCACGTGACAGTGCAATCTAGTCTAGTCTACCTAGATTTACCTCATCTAAATAAATAAACGGCTTCAGGATAGCTTCCATCCATCTTTAATTTGTTTAAAAAAATTGTTCTTTAAATTGTTTAATTTGGATCATTTTAATATATTTGTGTATGTATTTATACTGTATAATGTGTCATTTTATCCATCCATCCATCCAGATAAAAAAAGAAATTATATTTATATATTTAAAAAGGTGTATGTATACATATACATATTTATATGTGTGTGAACACAGAAAAATGGTGAATGTGACAATTTTTTTTAGTAGAAAAACTGTAATAGCATTTTCATGTAAAACAGACTCCAATCTCCAAAAAAAATTATATATATATTACAGTATGTTGCATGCCATTTTCTGAGCGTCCCGCCACATGTGGGTGTTTCTAAGATGCTGTGTCAATTTAAAAATCGTCAAACTTTTAAAAAGGTGTCTCAATTCCCCTGCTTTGTTTCGTTTCTTTCGTTCTTCGTCCACTTGTTTATGAACACAGGAACACTCCTTATGTAAAGGCTCTATAAGAAATAAGTATAAAAAGTAAAAAAACAAAAGTCATTTTAAAAAGGTTGCACATCTTCACAAAGAATATGAAAATCCCTCCTAATGTAGACCGCAGCAAGTCAGTGTTGTGTTTTCGTCAGAGGTGCAGTTCAAGAGGAATGCCTGCTTGTTCTACACTTGCACTTTGAAGTGACGCCTTGTGACATTTGCTCAGCAGCTGAAGGAATATCAGAGGTATTTTCGTTGTGGAGATTGCCTTATCATTGCTGAACGCTACTATTTTTAGTCTTGGTGGAACAAGAAACAAACCCATTTCTTCTGTGATAGAAATCTAGCAGTTCACAACAGAGCAATGGGACTTTGGGAATATGTTGCATAACAGAATCTTTCCTTAAGTGAATAAAAACCAGAGAATACAGATAGATCCAACATGAGGGTTAAATAGAAATGAACAAGATGTACAGCCGAAGTAATGACTGTGTCTAGTTCCCTGAGGTACCTTCCTCTCAGCTTTCATTATTAGATGTATTCACTTGAGATTAGATGAAACTGATGAGTCTGAGAGCAGAGCAAGAGGTCATTACTGTCATTTCTCCAGCAACTTGGGAGTTTTTTAGACTGTAAGCGACTGCATATTCAACTTCAGACCTTTAAGAATGAAGATTTTCTCTTTAATCTTATGTACTTATGCAAAAGAGTCTTTGTTGAGCCTTTTCGACTTGTAACACCCATGCAAATAAAACCATAGCAGACCTAAATATGTAAATAAAGGAGATAAAAATGTAGACCGTTGAGGTAATTCATTTGGGCAGTGTTATGAGAGTAAGAGCCGTCCACAGCTGCAAAAACACCAGCATTACTGACTCAAAGCTTAAACCTCTACACTTTTGTTGATGCCGTTGTTTTCATGAGTTCTGAGAGGTCAGCTAAGCTACTTTCCCGAGAGCAGGTGGGATGTCCTACGCAGGATTATTTGTAGAGGGGGTTTAACACTGCTATGTCAAGTATTGAGGTGACTGGCTTCACAAGTAGCCTTATCTCAACAGAAATGCATCTCCACGTGGAATTTTCCTCTTGTAAATGTATGCTTATTAGACAATATTGGAATACAGTTGGCATTCATATTTTTGCATGGAGTTTCCTTTACTTTCCTATATATATATTTAAATATATATTTATTTATTTAGCTTTGGGGGAAAAAAATCCAAGATGGCAGATGAAATTTTGATTCTAACTATAATTCAAACCATTTTACCCAGAATTTGTCTGAATATGGAGTTGCTGCTCTTTGACCATTAAGATGCTCCCTTAGAAGCCAGCTGCCTATGTAGGCGGTAGGAAGCCCAATAGAATTCAGAACAGAGCCTTAATTCCTCCTGTCAGCGTCAAACAAAAACAAATGCCAAAATGCCCATGAGACGACATGTGAATTTAAAACATGTTGTCTCCTTTGTTATTTCTCAATGGTTTAGAAATCCAACACTCAAGTTTATACCATGCCATCCACACAAGTGTTCGTACAGGCTCGGAGGGTGTTGTGTAAGAAACACACTCCTCAGCGAAGTCACACTGGGAATATTGCTGTACAGTTATCCATGTGTCAGTGGAGGAGGATTTGCGACCTCTTGCACATCATGAATTGTTCAGGGCTACAAACATGCAGATCATTTTAAAGCTGCGGGGGCAGAGCCCGAGTTCGGCTCTCCATGTGATATCGCTCCTCCAGCTTTAGAATCTATTCCAGTTGGATACGATCAACATCCAGTCAAATCCCAGTGAAGTAGACCCGGGATGTGTAATGAATGGCTCTGTGGGCATCTCTTTCTCAGCCAGTGAACAGCCTCCCCTCCTCCCTCCCCGCAAAATGAATCAATGCTGCAGTTTAAAAATAACAAGGAATATTATCCACTTCATGCATTGCTGAGTGAACCGCATGTGTTGAATGCTCTCTGACAGGCTGCATCGGAGCAGAATGTGTTTCGGCGTTTCTGCACGCCGGTCGCAGATCACGATGTAGGGTGTGGTGGGGTTTAAACGCTGCGCTGTGGAGGCTGTCCAAATAGCCCCATGATTCTGGCCGTATAACTCATTTCTCTGTGGTGTAATGTTTCTCCATAAGCCGTCATGCTGAGTTAGGTGTCGATGCCAGGATTAGAAAATGGCCTCCTCGAATAGGGTGACCTCTTTGTTGACCTTTTTCACCATCGTGCCGTTTTTGAGTTTAATTCCAAGGTGGTCCATTCGTGTGGTTTTGAAGAATCATTCCAGGCATGATTTTGATTACTTCAGAATATTAATTTGGACTTGTTCCAACTTTTCTTAAAAAAAAAGAAAGAAAAGAAAAAGTGGGAATGATTTAAGAGCAGAAATGTGAAGCTTATAATAATAATAATAATAATAATAATAATTAAAAAAAAACACTAGCTCTATTGTTCAAAAGTTTGATGAGATCTTTCAGTAAGATTTAGTTTTTTATATATAAAATTAATATTTCTATTTATCAAGGGTGCAGTAAATTTAGCAAAAGTGACTAAGACGTTTTTGATGTTACAAAAGATTTCATAATCAGTATATTGAGGCTGCTCAAAATTCAGCTTTTCCATCACAAAAAAAAATATGTAAAATATATTAAAATAGAAAAATGTTATTTTAAATTGTATTAAATTGTTTTTATTTATTTATGTATTTATTAAAAAAAGATCACATAAATACTGCAGTGGTGAGAATAAGACACTTATATCAAAACATATTACTAACCCCAAACATTTGAATGGTGTGTGTGTGTGTATTTTATTTATTTATTGTTAAAAACATAACTTCATATAACTTCACACATAAAATATTTCTTAGCATTTTTTCACAATCAAATCATGTTAAAATGCATATTGTTTACATCTTGTGGCTATACTTTTGAAACAGTATTTTAGTGTTTACAGCCCAATTCACTTCCAATTCAAGTACCTCACGGTTAGCAGAACCTTTTTTAAAAAATAAATAAGAGGCATGAGTGGAAATACAATTTTGTGATAATCAACATTGTGCCACAAATACTATCCATTGCATTTTAACAGCGTACAGATGCATTGTGTAGATATGGAAATTAGGCTAAGTCAGGAATCTCTCTCTCTCTCTCTCTCTCTCTCTCTCTCTCTCTCTCTCTCTCTCTCTCACTTCCGGTGTGTCTGGGTGCGAGTTGACGGAGTGTGTGAGCGTGACTGGAGGGCTTGTGAGTGAAGCTGTTTTCTTTTTTTTCCCCCTTGCTGTTTTTCGGGTCTTTTCAATTTAGTATTTTTTTGTTCTTTGTTGGGCCGCGTGCTATCCACTTTATCGGGGAAGCATGTCGGCCCCACGTGTGCAGGTTTTGAGTTCACTCACGCGGCGTAATGCGGTTAAAGTAGCCGCCGCGGTGAGTGTGGAGGAATGTTGTCTTGCCATTGGTGAGGTTGTGGGGCACGAGAGCGTGCTATCCGCCTCCAGAATGAATAGTGCCATTGTGGTGTTTCTTAATAGTGTAGATAAAGTCAATGAAGTAGTCGAACATGGAATAGTCATTGGTGGTGATTTTGTCTCTGTTCTTCCTCTTTCGTTGCCAGCTAAGAGAGTCACGTTGTCAAATGTTCCACCATTCGTAAGTGACGAAATTTTGACACAAGCTTTATCTCGATATGGAAAATTGGTATCTCCGATTAAAAAGATCCCAATCAATAGCGAATCACCTCTATTGAAACACATTGTTTCGTTCAGGCGATTCGCGTATATGATTATTCAGGATGATGTCGAGCTAGACATGACGCTAAATTTTCGAATTGACAATTTTGAATATGTCATTTTTGTCACTACCGCGAAATCTAAGTGTTTTTTTGCGGCAAATCTGGACATTTAATTCGTAATTGTCCTGAAAAAAATTCAGAAAGGGAAACAAACGTAGTTAATGAGAGTACTGGGGGTGATGGTGGTGCGTTTGGTGTTGCAGACGCAGCTGAGGAGGTGTTGCAGGGGCCGAGCTCGGCTGTGGCGGTTACGGCTACGAGTGTTCCCGGTGAGAGTGTTGTTGCTTCGACTTCACTGCAGTGTGAACACTCGGGCACGATACGCGCCAAAACAATTTTAGAGGCTAGTGCGAAAGATTTACCGAGCGTGGCACAGTTTTCTGAGGATAAAAGAGATGGGCAAAATGAAAGTGCTTTAGAGAATAGTTCGGTGGTATTGCAAGAAGCATGTGTGACGGATTGTGTGGAGGAAGAGCATTTTTTCAAAATGCCTCATAAAAGGAAGATGATTAAAAAAATATTTGATGCCAAAATAAGTAAAACGAGTGAAGTGCAAGACGATATGGATCAGGATACAGAAAGTGATGGTGGGTCTTCTGACTCTAGTATGACACTTTCTCAGGGGGAGTTCATTGGTCGGGATTACGGACTTGATGATATTAAGTTATTCCTTAGATCAACAAAAAATAAAAGAGGTGTGCACGTGCAGGAATATTTTCCTGATGTCAAACAGTTTGCTGAAAAAGCAAGAAGCCTAATGGCAGAGAGTTGCTTTACTAACAAAGAAGTCTATCGACTTAAGAAAATTGTGAGGAATCTCAATACTGCTAAAAACAATGATGTCTGTTAATTTTAAAAGTAGAATGGCTGATGTTTTTTGGCTATTTGGGTGTTTTTTCTTTTCTTTTTTCTTTTTTATGGGTGAAGTTCATGTAGCTACTTTGAATGTTAACGGTGCAAGAGATTCTAGAAAAAGAGCTACAATATATGAAGTAATTAAGCAGAAAGATATTGATGTTGTTTTGTTACAAGAGACTCATAGCGACTTGAAAAATGCTGCTGACTGGGCGAGGGAGTTTGATGGCATCCCTGTGTTAAGTCATAACACTTCAATAAGTGGGGGAGTTGCCATTTTATTCACAAAGAATTTTAGTCCTATTTCTTATGATGTTGATGAAATAGTAAAAGGTAGGCTTTTAAAAGTTAGAGCTGTTGTTGAAAGTTATGTGTTTATTTTTATTTGCATTTATGTTCCAACTGCACCAGTTGAAAGAATGGTTTTTTTAGACATACTGTGTTCAACTCTACAAAACTGTTGCCCTGAAGACTTCTTGTTCCTAGGTGGTGATTTCAATTGTACTGAGCATAATTTAGATCGAAATCATATTGAGCCTCATTTGGCTTCACGTAAACGTTTTATTCATATTATTAAAAAGTATGATTTATGTGATGTTTGGAGATCTTTAAATGATAATGTGAGACAGTACACTTGGGTTCACACACGTGATAATGTTATGTCATTAGCTAGGCTGGACAGATTTTACAGTTTTAATCACCATCTTAGTATTTTCAGTAAAAGTTATATAACACCAGTAAGTTTTACAGATCATAGTATGGTGCACTGTAAGCTTATTTTAAGCTCAATAAAACCAAAAAGCGCATACTGGCATTTTAATACTAATTTGTTAAATGATAATTTTTTTAAGGAATCATTTAAGTATTTCTGGGAAACTCACAGAACAAAGAAGTCTTCTTTTTATTCATTGCAACAGTGGTGGGATGTTGGTAAGGTAAAAATAAGACAATTTACTCAACAGTATACTCTCAACGTTACTAAGGAGTTGACTCGTTCTTTAGAGTTTTTGGAAAGAGAGATAATTGAATTTCAAAATTTGGCTCAATCTACAGGTGAGATTCATTATTTAGAATCCTGCTCAAAGAAGAAAGCTCAGTTAGCTGATCTACTGGGGCATAAAGTACAGGGGGCTCTGGTCCGTTCACGTTTTCAAAGCGTTAACCAGATGGATGCACCATCCCAATACTTTTTCAATCTGGAAAAAAAGAACGGGCAGAAACGGTTTATTCATGGATTGCGCTCTGAAGATGGAGTGTTATTGGTGGATCCTGCTGATATTCGGGGAAGGGCAGTACAGTTTTATCAAAATCTGTATAGGAGTGAGCTCAAGTCAGAGTGTTGTGTGGACAACATTTTCCTTGACAGCCTACCAAAGGTATCAGAGGAGGGTAATCATGATCTTGAAGGAGTGCTGACCCTGGAAGAGCTCTATAAGGCCTTGCAAAGCATGGAGTCTGGGAGGGCACCAGGAGTGGATGGCCTCCCGGTTGACTTCTATAAGGCTTTTTGGTTGGAGTTGGGTGTAGATCTGCTGGAAGTACTGAAGGACAGCTTGTCAAAGGGCGGGTTGCCTTTGAGTTGCCGAAGAGCGGTGATCACTCTTCTTCCAAAAAAAGGGGACCTTACAGATATTAAGAGCTGGCGCCCTGTCTCGCTTCTCTGCAGCGACTATAAAATACTTTCTAAGGCATTGGGTAACAGATTGGCTGGAGTGTTGGGTCAGGTTATCCATCCGGACCAGACATACTGTGTCCCTGGTAGATCTATATTCGATAATATTTCTTTAATTCGGGATATTTTTTACATCTCTAAATTGTTAAATTTGGACTGTGGCTTGATATCTTTGGATCAGGAGAAGGCGTTTGACCGAGTAGAGCACTCATATTTGTGGAATGCTTTAACAGCTTTTGGTTTTAGTAAAAAATTTATAGATATGGTTAGGGTACTCTATTGTGACGTTGAGAGTATGCTGAAAATAAATGGTGGCTTATGTGCTCCTTTTCAGGTTCTCAGGGGTATCAGACAAGGTTGCGCCTTGTCTGGAATGTTGTATTCCTTGGCGATTGAGCCATTGCTTCAACAGATAAGAGGTCAATTAAGTGGTTTGTTTTTGCCAGTTTGTAATAATAAGATTTGTTTGTCAGCCTATGCCGATGATATTGTGGTGATGATCAACAGACAAAGTGATGTGCAGATTTTACTTAATTTAATTGAAGAATTTAGACTGTTGTCTTCTGCAAAAGTTAATTGGAAAAAGAGTGATGCTTTATTGTTGGGACAATGGATTGATGGTAAACCTTGCCTTCCTGATGGTTTGTGTTGGGGGAATGGGGGTATAAAATACTTAGGAGTTTATCTAGGGGATGACAGTGTGTTACAAAAAAATTGGGAGGGGCTGATGGAAAAAGTTAAGGGGCGGTTGGATAAGTGGAAATGGTTATTACCGAATATGTCCTATAGGGGGCGAACTCTCATTGTTAATAACTTAGTGGCATCTTCACTTTGGCATAGATTGGCCTGTGTAGACCCTTCACCACAGTTTTTAGCGGAAGTTCAAGCTGCTCTTGTTAACTTTTTTTGGGACAAACTGCACTGGGTCCCACAGAGTGTTTTATACCTCCCCAAAGATGAAGGCGGGCATGGTTTGATTCACTTAAAAAGTAGAATGGCTGCCTTTCGGTTACAGTTTTTAAAAAGACTACTTGATGGTTCTACAGATTTCAGCTGGCGTGCTGCGAGCTGCACCATTTTGCACACTATTGGGGGTTTCGGACTGGATAAATCCCTCTTTTTAATGGATCCAACCAAATTGGATTTATCGGAACTGCCTGCTTTTTATCGAAATCTTTTCAAGGTGTGGAGTTTTTTTCGTGTTCACAAGACTGAGAACTCATTTTCTCTACACTGGCTTTTGCAGGAACCACTGATACTTGGGGCCCGGTTGGACATTGCTACTCACTGCTATTTGCCGGGGTTCAGCACCATATTTCAGAAATCCAAGGTTTTTACATTGGGACATTTGTTGACTTTAACTGGGCCTCATTTTGAAAATGTGGATGTTGTATCCAATCATTTAGGAATTAGATCTGTTCGTTTATTAACTTGTTTTTTTGTTAAACTCAAATCATGTTTTACATTTGAGGAAGAACATTTGTTAAGAGATTTTTTTACAGGGGTTTGTACTCCTGATGTTGAGGATCCTTTTCCATGTTTGATTATTAAACCCAATCTTGAAGAGGGTATAGGTTTTTTGCTGGAATCAGGTGAATCTTTACTTTTAGATTTCTTGTCAAGTGAAGGGAAAAAACTGTATAGAGCCTGTGTTTTGGTTTTTAATAAGAAAGTGTTAGAGAAAAGAACTGATACACCATGGCGTTCTGTTTTCAAACTGAGAAATGATGTAAAACCTGAATGGAGATCATTATATAAGCCACCATTGTCTAAAAGGGTTGGTGATATACAATGGAGAATTCTCCATGGTGCCATTGCTGTCAATTCTTTTATTTCGATGCTGAATCCAGAAGTTAATTCTGCTTGCCCTTTCTGTCTTCAAAGGGAGACTGTTTTTCATGCTTTTATGCATTGTTTTAGATTAGAACCTTTGTTTGTGAGATTAAAAGAATTGTTTTGTAGGTTTGATGAAACCTTTTGTATTGAGACTTTCATTTTGGGTTTTAAGTACTTTCAGAAAAAACGTTTTACCTGTCAACTGTTGAATTTCATTTTAGGGCAAGCAAAAATGGCTATTTATATCAGCAGGAAAAATAGAGTGGAACAAAAGTGTAGCGATGATGTGAATGTATGTTTTTTAACTTGATAAAATCTAGAGTTTGATTGATTTTCGGTTTTAATAAAACTATGAGAGATCTTTCAAACCTTTGAATTGATATGGTGCAGTCATGGTGCTTTGTGTGCAGTTTGTGAAGGTGATTTGTTTTTTTCTTTATAATTTCAGTAGGTTTTAGTATCCTCTGTGTAATGTGTTGAATGGATTATATGGTTAGCTTATTGTGAAAAGATACTGTTAAAATTGTAAATAAGTTTTTTCAAAAATCAAATCTCTCTCTCTCTCTCTCTAAGACTCGCTGCTCGCGCGCTCGCTATCTATCTCTCTATCTATCTATCTCTCTTTCGACTCTCTCTCCCTCGTCATCTCTCTCGATTCAGTCTCTATCTCGATCGTCGCTCTCTCTCTCTCTCTCTCTCTCTCTCTCCTCTATTATATTATTCCGTTCTGTAATGCCTAGGATTTTACCGGGGCATTACACCAAGATTACTGAAGAGAACCAACAGTTATGCCTCTAAAGGAAGAAGTGGAAGATTAAAGCTTGGCTAGGATTGTCACATCTCATCCAGCTGTGCTCTCCAAACAGAAAGAGAGAGGTCAGGATATGTAGGTCATAGAGCACCTGCCTTGTTTGAGGGCTCAATTATTCCTCAAATGGCATCAGACCACAGAGACTTTACCCGACAGGACAGACCTTACATCACTGGTGAGGTGAGGTGTACGGAGGCGAATATTACTGACACTAGCTATGGTTCTGGTAGTGCGAGACCCAGTCTCCTATTTGATGATATGATAGGACAGGATGTGGCAGGCAGAAAAAGGAGACGGGAGACATCGCCACCACTTCCTGCCCGTCTAGAGTGGCTAGTGGCCTTTGTGTCCTCCATATGGCTGGATATGATTGTAAAAGAGGATGTAAGCATGTGTGGATGTGTTTGTGTATGAGGTGTGTATGTATTGTTTTTGTTGTTGTTGTTTTGTGGGGCACATCCTGCATCTTTTCCCATTACATCATTGCACTGATCTGCACCTCTTCTAATATTTAGTCATGCCTAATTGATCTATCTGACTAAAGGAAAAAGACAATTTTTAATATTTTAAAGTATCACATCCGTCGCATAATGTTTTATACAAAATAAACAGCATTGTTTTAGCCCTTCAGTCTATGCAGGGCCCTGGTCTGTCACTACAGTGGTCACAAAATACAGCTAAAAATATGTGACAATTATTCAAAGTCTAGTCTGGAAAACTTTGTGCATGCTGATTTCATCATAGTAAACCGTTCTTATTATCTAAAACTAAAACAATTATTCTATGGTAATTGAAATGAGAATAGATATGTAAGCTGAAAAACTTAAACTTGTAAAAAATTAAATGAAAAGTAGAAATGTTGCCTTGGCAAATAAGTGAAACAAGTTTGAAGTTGAAGTACTAAAATGATTCAAGTAAAAGTAAATGTGAGCTAAATAGAAATAATGATAAAAAACTAATAAAAAGATCAAAAGCTTATAAAGAAGTGACTGAAATTAAAATGAAAATATAATCATTCAAAATATGTATCAATACCTTAATAGTATATAAATAATACTAAAATAACACTGAATCCTTCTAGGGTGTGTGCGCACAGTGTGAGTAGTAATATCCCCAGCCATTACGAAGTCATTTTTCATTTGTGTCTTGTTCGAAATGAACTGAGAATTGTTACTGTGATGTAAAGTTTTGATTTGCGAGAATTACATCAGTCTGTTTACTCTGTGGTTGTTCCTGTGTCAATGTACATAAAAATGCATATTCACAACGCAGTTATGTTGTGTAAATTAATAATGGTATTCAGGAACAAAAAGAAAAAGCATGGATATTTCTGACAGCGATCTTCGCCATACTGTCTGTCTCACTTTTTTACCACAACACACTGATGTGGTTTCTCACTCAGATTTGCTGCTACTTCTGTTGTATTGCTAGCCTTGTTCTGTGTTAGATGGATGAATTCTCAAGAGCCTTGGCCCAAAATACAATCATCAAAGATTCATAAAAATTATCCCTAGCAATCAGATGGCCATTAAAATTTCAGTGCCCTGAATATATGCTCTTTCACACAAAAAAAAAACAATGTTTTTGATATTTATATGGAAGATTATGACACAAGATTATCTTATTCCAGTAGCTGATTATGAATGGTGTTCAATTGCTTTTACCCAACCAGCTTTTCATAGGGAGTTAACCTTTAACCTTTTAAAGTGGTAAAGAAAGTGATAAGGTTTATAGGTCATGTTCTATGCAGATATAACAGTGTTTTGTCTTCCTCTGTGAACCTTCATTACTAGATTCATTTAAATTCTTTTAAACATTTTCTTGATTGTTGGATAAAAACGATGAGACACCAATTTCTAAAATTAGTATGAACTTCAAAGTTGACCTTTTTGATTTAGCATGTTTATTAGCGACTACATGCACTTAGCGAGCCCCATGGCCTTCACTTTAAAGCAGCCAGCTGTTTTTCATAACAGAACGGAAGACTGCTTGTCAATTATTTGCGGTGGGACGCTTTTACATCAGTAATGTTTGTTGTGAGAGTGAAACTAAAAATGGCTGGTAACATATCCGTTCACAGCTCACAGTGATGCGAAGAATGTGTGCTGTCAGGATAGAGGGTTTGGCCACTGGGCTCGACTGTTAATTGAGTTTCAGAAATCTTATATACATTGGTACCAATATTATTTGTGGTTTAGACCGTAACGATACCCCCCCCCCCCCAAATGTCAAGTTGTTAGTTCAACGTAAAACTGATGTTTGTTTGTGTCTTCTCATTGCAGGCTACATCAGCACCTTGGCAGTCATCCTCAAAACGTCGAATGCTAAACCGTGGGTCAATGAGTTTGAATGTAAGGCTGAGTAATTTGCTCTCCAGCGGTCGTTGGCTGCTGATTTTAACATTAAACAGGCCATTGGAACTGCTCATGAGCTCTTTCCTTTTCTCTCCCTATGTAGCGATCGAGCTGTCCTGCATGATAGAGTCAATCTCCACTACTAATCCCAGAATAGAATGGAAGAAGATTAAGAAAGGAGAGCCAAGTTATGTATTTTTTGAAAAAGAAATAGCAGGTAAGCTATACAACACTTTACTGAACACTGTGCTATACAACACATTGAGTAATGCTTTATAATAAGGTTCAAGTTACTAACGTTCAGTTGACAAATTCACTTGACATGAAATTGCGGTATATTTCTACAACATTTAATAATGTTGGTTAATGTTAATTTCTACATAAACTGCTATTAAAAAATGTGGGGTCTGTAAATTTTTGTGGGAACAATGGTAATTTTTTTTCAGAATTCTGTGATGAATAGAAAGAACAGCGTTTATTTGAAATATAATTTTTTTTGTAACATGAAAAATGTTTTTATTGTCACATTTGATCAATTTCATACCTCCTTGCTAAATAAAAGTATTAATTGCATTAAAAAAAAAACATAAATTAACAGTGCTATAAATAAATACGATTGACCAATAAACAATAATATATTTATACATTAACCCAGATTATGATAAAATATGGTAAAACTAAACAATACATTTAAGTTTGTTAACATTTATACTAACAGTTTAACATATTTAACTTGAATAAACAATGTTGAACAATACCTTTAGAATGTTAATTTGTACATAATATATACTAATACATTTTTAACACTTAGGGTTTAAAACTTATAAACAGTGAATAATGTAGTATTTATTATGTTCTATATTAGTTATTTAATTAATGTTGTATTGTTTATTGTTAGTTCAAGATAGCTTAACTTTTACTGTTATCAAATTGAAACTTATTATAAAGTGTCCATGTGTTTAGTTTATTCAGCTAATGTTTATAAATTGAAACCAATTGTGTTTTCTCACATTCTATCAGTGTTTAATAAGGATTTGGACTTTTGGAGTCTAATTTAAAGTCCCACATTTTATGAACGCCACTTTGTGGCAGCTTTTCCTTCACCTTTTCAACTGTGAATCGTCTCAATGTTTCATTTTTTCCAGGTGACTTGGAAAAGAGAGCGAAGATTCGAGAACCTGCGACCTTAGTCATTCTCAACGCAACAAGAGCCGACACTGCTGATTACCGCTGTGAAGTCACTGCCCCAAACGACCAGAAGTCCTTTGATGAGATTTTGATATCACTCACTGTAAGAGGTGAGGGTTCCACTCAGATAATTCTACATTCATTAATTGCTCAGTCCACGATGTGCTGTAATGTGTCTTTAGTATACATACTTTTGAGAAGAATTTTGAATTTGTTGTAGATGTAGCATTGTTAGTACTTCCCAACTGCTATGATGTAACATGAGACGGAGCGGCGGGCCAACGCACCCACCCTTGGCGCACATTTGAGGATGCTTGCAGCTCTAACTCTACAGGGTGTGTGCAGGGCTATATGAGGAAACCTCTGAAACTGCATCTGAGTTTAATCAGGGGTCTAAAAGGGGAAAGAGCAGCATGTTCAGTTGGCCAGGATGCTTGCAGTTGGAGTCACTAAGGTGCATGTGTGCGAGGATGCTTTCTCTTCTCTGAGATGATCTCTTTTGTGCCATGCAGTGAAGCCCGTCGTGCCCAGATGCTCTGTACCCAAGTCCGTCCCGGTAGGCAAACCCGCAGAGCTGCATTGCTTGGAGGAAGAGGGCTACCCAAAGTCCCAGTACCAGTGGTTCCGCAACAAGGAGGAAATCCCAGAGGATCCCAAGAGCAGCCCAAAGTTCTTCAACTCCACCTACACCCTGAGCGGAGAGACGGGCACTCTGGTGAGTTCGGAAAAAGAGGCGATGGGGTAGGCGTAGGGATATTTTTGGGGAGCCAGTTGATGTGCGATGGGCTCAGCCATGAAGGGAATCTGCTGCCCTCATTTGCACATTCCAGAGTGCCATTCTCCGCCATTTGTACTCTGTGCCCTCGTCAACCTTCACACCACTTTTTAAAGTCTGACCTGCGCTGCAGTACAGCCTCTTCCCCCTGAGGAGACAACCTCTGAAGAGTTTACTGTGTGTCTTTTAAGATCTGCAAGAGCCTCATCCAACACATTTATAACATACGCATACACAAAGATGCTTCTAGGTTTCATTTTTTGATGAGAAGGTCCTTTAAATTTAGTTAATATTTCATATTCATTCATTTTAATCAGTTTTGGCATCTAATTTTAAGTGACTTAAAAACATTTTAGTTGATGGAAAATTTAAAAAATAAACCAAATATTTAAACATTTAGTATATTAATTTGAAAAACAAGTGCTCACACTTTATTTTAAGGTCCAATTCTCACTATTAACAAAACCATTAACTAAGACTTTTGCCTCAATATACTCCTAATTTGCTGATTTTTAATAGTTAGTAAGGTAGTTGTTAAGTTTAGGTATTAGGGATGTAGTATAAGATCATGTAGAATGTGTGCTTTATAAGTACTAATAAACAGACAATATGTTATTAATAGGTATGCTACTAAGCAACTAGTTAATAGTGAGAATTGGTCCCAATACTACTGTCACCAAAAAAGTTTAGTCCACAGAAACATTTTTTGTTTTTTCTTGACATATTTTAGCCATGATTAAATGGTTTTTATTTATTTAAAAATTCACAAAATGTTTAAAATGAATATTTCGAAAAGAAAGTTAAAGAAAAATGTAATTATTATTTGATACAATTTCAATTACAATTACAAATACAATTATTATTTGAAAAACTATAACATTCTAATTTTTTTAATCCATTTAATGCATCCTTTGCTAAATAAAAAAAGAGATTTTTTTTTAATCATACTGAGCCCAGACATTATGCAAAACGAGTCGTCAACTTAAACCACTGTAATTTATGATCTGCAGAAATTCAGTGCGGTCAGGAAGGAGGATGCTGGAGAATACTACTGCAGAGCCAAGAATGAGGCTGGGTTCTCTGAATGTGGAGCGCAGATGATGGAAGTTTGTATGTATTTTGATCCCCTTTTCACATGTGATAAGGACACCCTGCAAAGCCATGATCTCACGCTTGGCCTTTTTCTGTAGATGACATCAACATTGCTGGAATCATCCTGGGCGTAGTGATTGTGGTGACGGTCCTTCTGTGTATAACAGTGGGCATCTTCTGTGCCTATAAACGAGGCTACTTCACCAGCCAGAAGCAGACGGGAAACAAGTAAGCACACGACTTTGACAGTGACTTCCGTCTGAGTCACACTCTGTCCCAGAGCAGTTTTATGGCTTTTTTCCATTTCATCACCCAAGGAGCTCCTGAATGTTTCCAGCTCAGTCCTAACATCACATGTAGTCTGTTCAGATATTTGAAATACAAAAATGTTTTGCAGATGTAAAACTGACAGGTTATATTTTTTCTCCTCAGTTACAAAGCTCCAGCAAAAGGAGATGGAGTGGACTATGTCAGAACAGAGGATGAGGTATGGGAAAATAAAGAGATGTTATTTTTTATTAAGGCTTCCAAGAGCTTAAGAAATCTCTTGGAAAGTCTAGCAGTTTAAGACAGGGAATCAGTTAAACCTCCTTTACTCAATCTTCTCTCTTTCAGGGGGATTTCCGACACAAATCCTCGTTTGTCATCTGAGAGGAGGAAGACGGGTGATGGAAGAGATGTGGAATTACGTTGAAAGTTATTATTGGCGCTATTATACCTCGCAGACACAAATCCCCAAATGAGGACATCAACGTCGGAGCTGCCATTGCACGTGCCTCGCTTTACGGCACGTCTGCAACAACACGATTTGTATTTGCCAAAGGTGACAAATAATCATGTCTGATCACTGTTTAAAGACACTAGATGTTACTTGTTATTTGTTTAATTCAACTTTTACAGCCCCTTTTTACTAAAATTCCACCTATTGTAAAATTTCAGTAGAACCAGATATACAGCAAGAAAACGTTTTCCTCGAATCTTCTGTCTTTTTAAAACATTTATTTTGTACTAGGTAAATTTGTCAGACTATTTTTGATGGAATATATTTTAAAATGCCTACAGAAAAAAAAAAGTTTTACTTTTTTTAAATATTTGTAAAATACTAACCTGGAAGCCAGTACTTTTTTTTTTTTTTTTTTTGGTTGTGAAAGAAACCATTTCCACCAACATCCCATCCTCTGTTTTAGTCATTCAACAGACAAATAATGTACAAGACCACTCGATGTGTGGATGTTTCAAATCCTTTCAATGGTATATCCAGCAACACCGGCTTCAATCAAAGGTCTTATGTACTTACCATACTGCTGGGATTTCATGTTAATAGTGAAAGGACGTTCCATGTTCATGTTTGTAGATAGTCTTAGACAGTGAGTATCTTCAGAATATTTTGAAAGACCAGTGCTGCGTATCTTTGATTTTAAGTGTCCTTCTATGCTAGCTGTTTATCTTGTATATAGTGAATATACTGTCTAGGTTGTTTATTTTTTATTATAATTTTTTTCTTCTCTTTTTCTCGCTCTACATTTGAGTGAGAAACACTCTCCATGTTACTTTTTAACATAACAGGGTTTGTTTGTTGGCTAACTGTTCTGGTTGTATATAGATCCACTGTGAGCTACACTGTGCATAAGAAGTTTCTGGTTTAACCAAACGTTGAATGAGGCAAATATGACACTCTTTCCATGGAAAAGTGAATTGGTCATGGTAGAGAGGGGATCTGCCTTATTAAATGCATAAAAGAACAATCTGGAACAATGTACACTTCCATAGCAATGCTTAAGGATAAATTTGGACTATTTACACATACTTTTGAAGATGTTAAAGGGTGCAATCTGCTGAAACTAAATGCTATTGATAATGTTTTATGAGTAAAACCATTTTTTTTTTATTCTGCAATGTTCTCAGAAAACTTCTGAAGCTAACTTCTGAAGAGAATCATAAATCATTCCTCTTAAGTGCCTTTCTCTGTAGACGGTGACAGTAATGCAGTTTTCAATCGTTAAATGCTGTAGCAGTTAATTGGAATATGCAGAACAATTTTTCTAATTCACATCCAATTCATCGCTCTTAAACCAGGTCAATCATTAGAAAATAACAGGTGTTTGAGAGGAATGATAATGTTCTGTGCTCACTGTTTTGGTCACACATATCTAATATTATATATATTTTTTTGTAAATAGACCTGTTGGTGTGCATTGATTTGGGGATTTTTTTTTTTCATTGACGTAGATATTCTATTATGTATTAGTGCCTAAATGTAGAATGAAATCATGTTTCAGGCGGACAGAGCACTAGTGTTAATTCAGCAGATGGAATTGGAAATTTATAGTTTCACTAGACATATGCGATATATTATTGATTTATATAGTAAGTTAGAAAGTGAGGTATAGCCTATATTATGGGTCACATGCAGCCTAATATACCTGCATATGTCACTAGAGTACTGTGAGGGAAACAGAAAAAATTTGTGGTTTGAAAGAGAGGGAAAAAAAAAAAAAAGAAGGGAGAGCTGTACCAAATACTGACTGCCAAAAGAGCATTTTCTACAATTCCAGTATTATTCTGCTCCCAGTTCTCTTTCTTTTTTCTTTTTTTAATTTTGTTTGTAACTCTTGAGCAAGATTTTTTTGGAAGCTGAGTTCAGATGTTTTTCACTCATTTTAGTTTCTGTGGAGTTTGTGGTTGTTTTGGAGACAGCTGGAATTTTAAGTGAAACATATTTCATTCACTGAATTCATGTAATGTCCCATTGGTTTGGGACCGGTACAAATCCTGTGTGAATTCTTGAACAGTATGCTTGTGATTAATAAAACTTGCTTCTTAAATTCATTATGTTGTCTTAATGGTTTTTAAAACAAATTCTCTAAAATAGAAATGACTGTAACAGGTAATAAAAGACAGAAATTGTGGAGTACTCTAACTCGGTTAACTTACTGTTGATTTTTCTGATGTAAATAACATAATATGACTATTCACAAGCTGTTTTAATTACGGTATGAATGCTTGGAAATAATATTTAGCATTTTCTAGTCCATTCATTGTAGCATGCAAGCCACCCAATAATCACAATAAGCTTTGTGCTTTGTTACTTTTATTTACTTTTAAAGTCTCAGCCTTCTGTCAATTTTAAGATCAAATACAAAAAATAAATTTTACGCTCTTTTATTTTTAGTGAGATTACTATATTCGCATCAGTTTAAGCGGCATGTGAATCAATGATATTTTCCTCTTTAATATCTGCAGCACAAAATAAACATGAATAAATATTTGAATGCATATTGAAAACAATCAGAACAATTTAATACAAATGAATGTCTCATGAAATTGATTAATTAGAGTTTCAAAAACATCAATAAGCCTATGTTTTATTGCTGTTTTTCGTGTTAAATGTGAAGAATGACAAGTTGGATGCCACAGACTTTTTTCTTTGGGCCGAGTATAGATGTAATTTTCACATTAATTTCATACAATATAACATGATGTTATTATCAATTTTGACTTTATTCTTAAAATATTATGACATTAGTCTTATTTATTTGGTTATTTTTTCAGAGTGGCACTAAAATGCTGCTAAAATCGCCATCTCCTCTTTAGAGAGAAATGCATCTTTACGGATTACATAATGAAAGAGTTTTTAATTTTTGATTTGATTTATTTTGTTTTAAAATAGCAATTTATAGCATTCTATAAATATATTTATCATGTCAGTGAGGCAAGCATTTGCTAAATTTTGGTTCAGTTTTTGTGAAGCTTTCTGCGCAAGACTGACTGAAGAAAGCCACCATTTTCTTTCTTTATTTTACAAAAGCACAATGTTTTGTTGATATTGTGAGTGCACACAAATAAAAGTAGACACTTTACTTCGCAGTTCCGAATGATGTATACTCTTACCTTTATGAGGAAAAATTATGGCGTATTTTAAGTTTCCACTCTAATTAAGAAAAAAAAAATGCAAGTGACACGCTGGCACCGCCGTGTCCTGCAAAGCACGCTTAAGCTTCCACTCTTCTTACAAACAATTGGATATTTATCACACATTTATCTTAAATATTTACATTTATTGTGAAATGCATTAAGTTTTTTATGTCTCAAATCATGTTTATTTGAGAAGGCAAAACTGATCAAACAAATGTTCAACTGGCACTGGCCGCTTGGTATTTTAAAAAACAAAAACTTGAATTGAACTTGAAATTATAAGTTTCTATCTGCATTCTGAGCAGTTTTGAGATATTAAGCTTCAAAGTTTTTGAGTTCCATAGACTTGTGTAGATAGAACCCTTTTTGTTTTCTAAAAAAAAAAAATGCCTAAACATGTACACACCTTACAAAAGAAACATCACATAATGTAAATAAGAATAAGAATATGTGAATAACTCCATTTTGACAAAAACATCAGCTAGAACCTAATAATTCGAAGGTGATTAAACATAAAATGTTTCAGTCATGTTTCTAAATTAACTTAATGAAGAAACGAAACAAAACAAAATATAACCACTTTGCCATTAAAAACCAAACTGAACTATTTTTATGGCTGCAACAGCAGCTGTGTAAAGGGACAGAGAGAGCTTTGATTTAAAAAAAAAAAAAACTTTATTACAAAATATTAACACATTATCCAGCTAATCAAAAGTCAAAAAATTGAAAGATTAAAAAAAAAAAAAGCTGATTTAAAAAACCTCACACAAAGCTCCACCACAGCACCAAATCGAGTCGAAAGAAAGATCATCCATAGCTTTCAAATAACGAAAATCAATGAGAATTCTAGATTTTACTGAATAAAAAAAAAAACTGCCAATATACTATAACTCATTTTGTTTCCTAGTAACATAGATAACCATTTAAGCTTGACCTAATATTTTTTTTTTTTAAATCGTTTTCTCTGAACATATTTAAAACCACAAATAAAAATCCTAATAGAAAAAGTCTCAACAAAACACAAAAATAAATTCTGTAAAACAGTAAACAAAGGCTTAAGTCTAGAACATTACATACAGTTTCTCTCTGCAGACAGAAAGGGCAATCATGACCAACGTCAGGATTTAAAACCGAGATAAAGGCATTAACTGCAGTTACTAGTTAATGGTGACTTGTACAACGCTCTCCATTCAGGGTACTTGTCCTCTTCCAACTGTAAAATATTACACCAGGGAGTATCCACTCGATTGTTTGAAAACATTTTGCTTAAAGGTTTAACACACATTTTATACATTTCTTTTCCAGAGGCTGGCTCTAGGCCAAATAGTGTCATATCTTCACAGTGCAAGAAAACACCTTTACAATCTTCTAAATTCTTCTGAAAAAACAGGGAATGGCTCATCACTGTTTGGAACAATTCGCCCCTCATAATAGTCCTCCAGCAACTTGATTTCTTCTGCTGTGAGAGCAGCTCTCCATTGCTCAAGACGTTTAGCAACTGTACGTTTTGAATGAAGGCCCATATGTCCAGCAACTAAATCAACATTTTTTAAGTATTTTCCAGCTGCCTGTAATGCATGTTACTGTAAGCACCCAAGAGTTGTTACTTTAGAAGAGAAAAGAATTCCATGAGTACAGGGTAAGGGTCTTCAAGAGATATGTCCTTGCGTGAACCACAGACTAAACGTTCTTTCCTGCATACCCAGACGCTACGCCCCTGCCTGACATACTTGTTATTAATATTGAATGTTAGCCATGGAAATACTTGATTTCAGATCAAAAGAGGAATTAAATGGTATCGCCAGTCCAAAATGTATGGTTGCTAACGCCAGCTCTTTTCTCTAACCACGTTTTATTAGTCTTATAAACGTGTCGGGCACAATCCACTTGTTACACCCAACAGCCGCCTCAAACAGGATTTGCAGGGTAACCTGATTAACGAGTTAACCCGAATCAGCAGCCCTGCCGAAGGGTCATCACTGCTGAGGGCTTCACCTCTGATCCACTGACCTCTCTAGATTAATCTAGTGGTTGTTTGGACACTGAACAACCCCGGATCAATGGACAGAAATGAAGTGTGCTAACCAAAATTTGGTAAACAGCGCACTCTTCTGGTGCAGAAAGAGCCATTTTTCCTAACAGTTTGGCTGTACGACAATGTACAGTATGCTGTATGGATCCTTCAAATCCTTTAATCTCTGTGTGTAAATGCAAGTAAATTGCATTGTCCTTGATGGGATTTGCAGATATATATAAGATTAGGATTCTCTAGGTCTATGATAGATAGATAGATAGATAGATAGATAGATAGATAGATAGATAGATAGATAGATAGATAGATAGATAGAGCCAATACACACAAAAAACAAACAAATAAATTACATACAGCTGGTTACTCACCATTACATAAAGGGATAAATAAACTTAAATCTGAATGCCATCTGTACTTCATTTAAGAAATAGAAAAAGAAGAAAAGGGATCAATTCTGAATGTAATGAACTCTGGAGTAAATTCTGTATATAAAGAAACATTAACACTATGTCCATCCTTGTAGTATCAGCCCAGTTGATGGCAGTATAACTCTGATGACCACTAAACAACAAGAAAGGAAGAAAACACTATGTTGCCAGATCCCACTAGAAAAATAATCAATCTGCCTAGTCTGACAAATCTGCAGAGGGTTCCACAATTCGAGAGAAAATAAAATAAAACATTGTTTCGTGGCATTTCAAAATAATTTAAACTTGTATTCAAATCCTTAAAGCATCTGAAAAAAAGAATGATTTTAACTCTCTAAATTACTTGCAATATTTATTAATTAATCTCCTTCACTCTAATACTCTAATTTAATTTGTTTTAATTTGCTTTCATATATTATATTAAATTATTATTATAAATTATACAGTATTTATTATTTGAAGTTTGTATATGTGCGTGTGTGTGTGTGTACATACACATGTATATACTTATATATTCTTTTTCAGTGTATACTGCTTAGATATTGTCATGGTGTGACGCAGTGACGCAGTAACGCAGTGACACTTTACAATGAGGTGAAATGCATAAATAACAATTATAATTTAAATTAAATTATTACCCTCATGGTATTTAAATGGTTTAGCAAAGGTTTTTTAATGAAAATCAATCAAATTAAGCGGACATGGCAACACTGGAAGAAACCATCGTTTAGGCAGGCGCCGGGTTTTCTCGCGTGATTACACGTTCTGACGTCATACTTCTTTGCGTTAGTCAAGGGAACTGCAGAGCGATTTCACCTATATTTCTATAAAGAGCGTTTTAGTTCATTTAGTATATTATCGTTCATGCGTTCCCGATTAAACACATATTTTATGGCTGTAATAGGACGTTGCAACGGATACTTTGGGTAAGATCTCATATGCATTCACTTACCTTAAATATATTCTGCAAGATACAGTCTATGGCTGTGTCTCAAAACCCAGTGTTCTGCCTATCTAGACAGCATTTTTGGACATCATAAGCGACCGACATAGCAAGGCAGTCTTGGTAAGCAGCTCTCTGGGGTCATGCATACATGTAAATGTCTTGCTGCATCACAGTAATGCTCAACAGAACAATCGCAGTTCTACTGCAGCTTACCGTTAACTTACTTCTTTGGATAAAGAGCAGGGCCAAAGCGAACTCTCATTTCTACTTTATTTTGTTCATACTTGATTATGATAAATTATTCTAACATGCCCACGCACCATATAAAACACTTGTTTTGTTTTAAAATATCAACACTGTTAATAACAGTAATGTTATTTTTAAATGAGACAATTCAAAAACAATTTGGTTAATTGAAATGAAGTTACATATTTTCATATTAGATGAAAAATAGATGAAAAACTCAAATAAAAAAATACAACAGAATTCAAATAAATGTATGATAGATAGATAGATAGATAGATAGATAGATGATAGATAGATAAAAATTACAGAACATAACAAAATTACTTAGACTGAAAATCAAAAAAAAAATAAAAGCAAAATATTAATACATTCTGTAATAATATAAAATTAATAATATCCAAAAAAAAAAAAAAATTGTCACATATGTTATGTTAAAAAAAAGACAGGTTAAATTTTTACATTGACTGTAATTTATACTCGTCAGTTATTTTATTAGTTAGGCTGGCTTATCAATATTGAAGTGTTTCTTATATAAAACTTAATTTAATAGGGTAACTTCTTCAAATCCTTCATCATAGAGTTATAGAGAGTTTTGTTTCCTTTTGGGAATTAATTAATAGCAAACACAAGCAAATATTGACTCACAGAATAAATAATCTAATCTTAGATTAACTAATAATTTGTTGTATGAGCAGGATGGGTTGTGCAGACCTTATGTTATAGCTTGCTCTGTGTGGACATCACCGCCACCGTGGAAGAAAACGGCAGCTCATGGCACCAGGCCTACACAAACTCGGGCACCAGCCCCCTCCCAGCACCACCCGAACACTTGTGCAAGGCCTGCGGAGGCCAGTTTGACACCGTCAGAACGGTAATCAGGTTACATCTACTCCAGTTCTGCTGTTAAAGGGATGGTTCACCCCAAAATGAAAATTCTGTCATTAATTACTCACGGTAATTGCTGAATAAATTATGTTATTTTTGTTTTCTTTGCGCACAAAAAGTATACTCGTAGCTTCGCAACACTCACATATGGACGGTTTTACTGATGTCCTTGCTACGTTTCAGGGACTGGGAACATTGCAGTTGTGTTGCTATCTATGCAGGGTCAGAGAGCTCTTAGATTTCATCAAAAATATATATTTTTGTGTGTGTTTTTGAATTTGTGTTTTGAAGAAGTTACGGGTTTGGAACAACATGAGGGTGAGTAATTAATGACAGAATTTTCATTTTTGGGTGAACTAACCCTTTAAAGCAAAAAAAACAGATAAATTCTAATTGGATTTGAGCGTTTTTGCCTGATTTCAATCCATTTCATAGCATGTCTGCGTGGACTGCAAAAACAACTTCTGCAGCCGCTGCTCGGTGCAGATGGACCTCCGGCCGCGGATGTGCCACACCTGTCAGCGGCTCCACTGCACCTTCTTTGAACGGGCAGAGTTGATGAGGCTGAAGGTGAAGGACCTCCGTGACTATCTCCACCTGCACGAAACCCCCACGCAGATGTGCCGAGAGAAGGAGGAGCTGGTGGAGCTGGTGCTGGCTCAACAAACTCCCAGGGGCAGCGGCAGTGCCGAATCCCGATCACAGCCGGCTGCGCCTTCCCATCCTCTCGCAGAATCTGAAGCCCTCACGGAGGAGGAGGACGACGACGAGGATGAAGAGGGTGAGGAGGAGGAAGAAGATGGAGATAGAGATGGAGAAGATGAAGAGGGCGAAGAAGATGATGAGGATGATGAGGAGGAGGTATGGATGAAACATGCTGTGCTTTTGTTTATAGTAGAAGCCTCTTGTCCAGATATAATCATGTTTTATCTGCGCTTCACTTAGTCAACAGACAGTGAGGAGACGCTGGTGCACAGCAGAAGAGCCTCTCTGTCTGACCTGAGCAGGGTGGAGGACATCGAAGGCCTCAGCGTGCGGCAGCTGAAGGAGATTCTGGCACGGAACTTTGTGAACTACCAGGGCTGCTGTGAGAAATGGGAACTAATGGAGAAGGTCACCCACCTCTTTAATGATCAGAAAGACCTTCACAACCTTGGTACGTCTTCCTGCATGAACACTGTGAAACCATAATTAGTTGTAGTGTTGCCTAGCGCTTAAAGACTTGGACTAGTAACACAAAAATTGCAGTTTTTATTGTTTTAGAAAAATATTATTGTTTTTTTTTTCTTACAAAATATTCTTAACAAAACAAAGTATTTAAATGGATCACTAAAATGACAGCATCATATTGGAATAAATGTACAACTAAAAAATCATCTTAGTTTATATACACTACCATTTGGAAGTTCAGTAAGATTTTTTTTATTGTTATTGATGCTTAATACTTTTATTAATAATTTGCATTTGATCGAAATTGATATTAAAGACATTTACACTAGCAGTCAAAAGTTTTTGGACAGCAAGATTTTTAATGTTTTTTTAAAGAATTCTCTTCTGCTTACCAAGCCTGCATTTATTTTATCCAAAATACAGCAAAAGCAATAATGTGAAATATTTTTACTATTTAAAATAACTGTTTTCTGTTTAAATATATTTTAAAATGTAATTTATTCCTGTGATTTTAAAGCTGAATTTTCAGCAGTCATTGCTCCAGTCTTCAGTGTCACATAATCCTTCAGAAATCATTCTAATATTCTGATTTTCTGCTAAAAATATATATATATATATATATATATATATATATATATATATTATTATTATTTTTTTTTTTTTTTTTTTTTTTTTTTAAACAGCTGAGTATAATTTTTTTGGTTTCTTTGATGAATAGAAAGTTCAGAAGAACAGAAAAATAATACAAATATAAATATTTTGTATTATACTGTAAATGTCTTTCTGCATATAATGTCAAATCAGCATATTAGAATTATTTCTGCAGGATCATGTGACACTGAATTTATTTAGCATTGTCATCACAGGAATAAATGACATTTTAAAAATATTTAAAAATATATTTAAATAGCAGTTATTTTGAATATTAAAAACATTTAACAATATTACTGCTTTTGGTTTTTTGGGGTAATAAAAATGCAGGCTTGGTGAGCAGAGGAGAATTGTTTAAAAAAAACAAAAAAAATTAAAAATCTTACTGTCCAAATCTTTTGACTGGTAGTGTATAACATTACAAGATTAAAGTTTGAGATAAATTTTGTTCTTTCTATTCATCAAAAACAAAAATCCTGATATAAAAATATATTATAAAATATATCATAGCATGACACTGAAGACTGGAATTTATTATATTTGTAATAATGTTTCACAGTATTACTGATTGTACTGTATTTTTGATCAAAATAAATGCAGGCTTTGTGAGCATAAAAATTCTTACCGATCTTTTGAATGGTAGTGTAACTTAAATCATCATAGTGTATACTGTTGTTCTTCAGTTTACTGTAATTGACGTTTTTCCACTTTCTTTTTATTTTCAGTTTCAAATACAAAAACAGAAGCAGGTATGTTTTATAAATACCATGGCGATTAGCCCCAAAATGCTATATAAAATCTATTTTAAAGTAAGACAATCATTGAATTTGTGACTGATAATTGAATCTGTCACCACTCTTCCAGCTGATCCTGCTGAGCCCAGCGGCCAGGAGGAGAACCTGTGCAAGATCTGCATGGACTCTCCCATTGACTGCGTTCTGCTGGAGTGCGGCCACATGGTCACATGCAGCAAGTGTGGGAAACGCATGAACGAGTGTCCCATCTGCCGACAGTACGTGGTTCGAGCCGTGCACGTCTTCAGATCGTGAAATTCGAGTGCAAAGAGACAGACTGTCCCCTACAGGTTGTTGCTTTTTCACACACTGAGCATCATTTTCTCAACATTTTGTCAGTTTTTTAAATAATGCTCCATTTTGCTGCTTTGTTTCTAAGTTTACATGATTAAATGTGCACTTATTTGTTTCTTCATTGCAACAGTGTTAAGGTGTGGCTTCAAAGTTGTGTTTAATTTATTTGTTGGCTTTTGCACTTTTTTTTTATTATTAGGATTTTTTCTTTATATCCATCCTGCAACATTTGCATTATTGATATAAAAAATATATAATAAGCAAGCAAGGTTTAATGGCAAAAGTTGCATCAATGATGAATATTTATTAGAGGATAAGACATTAAGAAGTCTGTATAAAGAACACATTTAAATAGGTGGAATACACTTGGAAATGTCTAGGATGTGAAAACAGGTTAAGATGGTTGACTTTAATTTTTATTTGGAGCTCAATTCTCATGTTGTTTCTGTGTTTAAGTCTGTATAATAGTTCACCACTATAATGTGACCACTTCAGGGGTCATTCCACTCTTGGTTAAAGAAATAGTTTGCTGACCCTTAGGCCATCCAAAATATAGATGAGTTTGTTTCTTCATCAGAAATGATTTGGAGAAATTACATCACTTGCTCACCAATAGATCCTCTGTAGTGAATGGGTGCCGTCAGAATGAGAGTCCAAACAGCTGATAAAAACATCTCAATAAATGCCATCAAATAATGTTTTGTGAAAAGCTGCACATTTGTAAGTAACAAGTCTATCATTAATGATTAAAGTCCTTTATCCATCATATTGCTTTCTTTGCTAAAAAAGTCAACTTGTTTGAATTTAGAATTTCAGATCAAGCACCATTTACAAGCAAAATCAGTCTAAAACAGTTCTAAACAAATATGTCAGTGGATTTTGATGTGAGAAGACAACAGGGGATGGACTTTTTCACTTGAGGAAGCTTTATTATGGATTATAGACTCATGTTTTGACCAGAAGCATTGGTTTACAGTTAAAAAGCCTTAATGATCATCAATTTGTTTCTTACAAACATGCAGCTTTTCTTCACAAGATGTTAACCGAGCGACTCGAGTTGTGTTGTGAATTATTGTTATGTTTTTATCAGCTGTTTGAACTCTCATTCTGACGGCACCCATTCACTGCAGAGGATCCATTGATGAGCAAGTGATGTAACGATACATTTCTCCAAATCTGTTTCTGTGATGAAACAAATTCATCTACATCTTGCCAGGCCCGAGGATAAATACATTTTCAGCAAATTTTCATTTTTGGGTGATCTATTCCTTTAAATCATTACGCACTCTATCAGTATTGGTACTTGTTTCAAGTGAGTAGGTGCTATTTTCCAGGCTCTGTGCACTTAGAGATCACAAACCTTGCCACTGTGTCATGCTTTGGTCTTGACTCCATATCTTAGGCAGAACCAGTACTTCCTAACTGCCAAGAAAGCTTTTCTGGCTTGACTTTTGCTTCGGTACATTGTTTCTTTTATTACACTGGTGGCTAGTTCTCCACCATTACTAGTATTACTAACAAGTCCATGTGAGTCACAAGGTGCTCATTACTGCCTACATTTATTGTTGTATGATAAAGTGTGTTAACCTAATAAAAAGTTTTCTTGGAGTGATAAAGCCAATCATAACTGTACGTTTTTTCCAAAAATTCTTGATTTTTAAACTTTAAAGGCTCACACTTACGGAGGTACGATGTTTTAATTATTAAAAAATTATGATTAAAATTGCAAGTGTATGAATGTATCATAATTGTGGTTATATAGGAATGTTTTCATTTGAATTGATTCCTTGCTTTCTTGAGTTGAATGTACTTGACACCGAGATCTTTCTAAACCATTATCACATCTTTAAAACACAGATGATTTCTAAACAAGATATCTGGCTTAAAAGGTTCAATCTTTTGGATTTAATCACTTATTATAGGAGACTTTTGACAGGATATGCAACCTATTTTGATAGCTTTGTGTTTTATGTATTTGCATATTTATCAATCAAACAGCCACATGATAAAACCTAAAAGATCTCAGTTACTCACTGTCTTTGTTTCACTGGCCATTGCAAATGTCTAGTCAGTCCAAACCCAGCATGAACGTCCATAACCTCCCCACAATATATTAAAAAGTTAATGATGAACAGGCGCGTAGCAAAAAAATTAAGCGATGGGTGTAAACTTCTGCTCAGTTCATGCGGTGCTTGGAGCTTTCATTTTGTGCTTTAACAGCTCTAGTTAAAAACAAATAAATGGGCAAAATGAGATTTAAATGTTAAGTCAAAATCCAAGTAATTTATGTTATTTATGTAATAGCAAAGGTGCCCAAATATGTGTGTGTATGTGCCAAGTGGAGTTATATCCCTTGAAATATCAGTAGGTTGTGCTGCGGTCTGAAGATTTAAATATCTACAGAAATTTAGAGAAAATAAATATGATCTAAAGCTCAATTAAAACTTAAAAATATGTGAAAAAAAAGAAATATAGCATTATTTGTAAGCTAAAGTGTCTTTGCAAATATATCTTCATTGAATGCAGCACTGAGAAATTGTGTGCAAAGAGAAAAAAAGTAAAACATTGGATGTGTATCAAGACTTATGAAAAAAAAAAAAAAAGACTATGGGGGGGGGGGGGGGGGGAAATAAGAGCTCTGCATGCATGAGCAAAGAAAAAGATTATTGAAAGGTGCTTAGAAATGCCTGAATGAAGTTTTCCAGGTTGAGAGGAGGCACTGGATTTTGTATTATCTTTTATGTATTGTTTTGTAAATTGTTTTGTTTTGTTTGTTTTTAGATTCTTTGCGACTGTGGCTTTATTTTGAGCTGTATGAAATATAATCGAATCAACTGATAACTCAAAAGCTGCTCCGGATGTAGTAAACATTTATCATATAACTAGCATGTCAGATTGCCAATATTGTCTTTAATATGCAGTGAGCCTGATGTGCTAAATGCTTTATTCCTGCTAAACACTACACTGGAAGTTGATAAGGTTTATAATTATCGAAACATTTTTATATTTTTAAATTTTGTTACTATATATGGTTGTTCTTGTGCAAATATTTGTTTTGTTTTGTTGGTTTTTTTAGTATTAATAAACAAACCTACAAGAGCTGAATATGTGTCACTTGGGATTTATTTTAATAACTGTTCGGTTTTGATTTAATGGTCCAGTTATTGAAATGAGTGTTTTCTGACTGCATTACAGTTTGCAGCTTTTACAGCAGGGGGAGACACAGGGCAGGCCACTAATACCAAAAAAATAAAATGAAATCATACAACACAGGGTAAAGTTAGGCTTTCATCTCGACAGTGATGATTCAAAACACTTGCACTTGCACTCAAATTAGAAAACCTTTTTAAACCAATGGCTGTTTAGCGCACGCGCTTCTGTTTCTGGTAACCATAGAAACTGTGACCGGTGCAGATTCAGAAGTCTGCTGCTGTGATTTACTTTCTACTGGTGGACATTTATAACTATATTTACATGAAGGTGGATTAACAAACTTACTAATGATATCGTCAAGAAAGCGGGAGAAACCTAAGGTAGGTCGCTAAACTTTAAGAACTGATTTGTGGTAACATGTTATGAATGCTAACGCTAGTTTTAACCTTCAGAGGCTGCTGAGAATCCCGCATGACTTTACAAGTTTCAGTAAATTGTAATAATTCTTCTCGCCTTGTGAGCGATTTTGATGTGATTTGTAACTAATTATTCAGATGAGCCACTGTTAAATATCTTAGGAAAAAAAACTTTTTTATATATTATTGCACAACAAAAGCAATAATTTAAATCTTACCAGTAGACTTAGTATAGCTCATTTAACTGTCTACACATTATTTATTGTTTAGATTATCTGCTATTATCCATGGCTCGAATTGAGAGGGGTGGCAAAAAATGACAAAAAGCATCCCCTCAGTAAAACCACCACCCCTCCTTACCATCCCATTTGGATTAATAATGTGTATTATGTAAAACTTATCATGCAAATGAAATGTTAAAATGATCTGTTTAAGATGATTCGCAAATAACGGCGATTGGCCAATCAGAACTCGGTTCTGTAACAATATGCGCACAAGCGGAAGCAGGTTTTCGTCATTTTTAGCGCAGAATGGTTCAAGCGCAACTTTTGAATTACTTTAAAAAGAAGACAACAGAAAAGGTATGATTTTTCCTTCATTAGAATTTAAAAACATTCCCCTGACATAATGTTATTGTGCTGTATGTGTGACTGACTGTGAGGGATTGAGAGACGATAGGAGAGCTGACATCGAGTCACCGAATTTGCAAAAAAACAAACAAAAACACGTCTGGAGAGTCCAAAAGCATTCACTGCGCGATGAAACCTAATGGAATTCAGGTAAAATAACCTTATAATTCAAGCAATTAAAGAAAAAATAGCAATGTATGAGTTATGTTTTTATATTCATTGCACAAGCAATGTACTTTTCTAGATATCGGTAGGCCTACATGCGCGAGCACAAATGTGCTATTAATTTTACACAACAGTGCATAGTAACACGAAAAGGTGTTTCGTTCCTTGAATGAATCAGTTTTTGAACGAATCAAGTGAGACAGTGATTCAACGGGCCATTCAGATGGACACCTTCCCTGAGTCCCAATGTGCATACTATCCAGCCTATCTGCCCTAAATAGTATTGAAAATGACTAATATCACAGAATTTAGGATGGATAGTGTGCACATTGGGACACGCAGGCTTGTTTCGTTTCTAACTGAATCAGCCGTTTTGAACGAATTGTTTGATTTAAACGATTTAATAAATCATTTATCAAAACAGGGGCTTGCTGCCACCTCCTGGTGTTTTTATTGTCATCATTATTTATCCATGACAGGCCTAAACCTATACAGTCTATGGCCTAAACCAGCCAAGTTTTCAGCACAAAAGCACATTTAGCAAAAGATTGTTTAATTATCAATATTGACCAAATTTCCTCAATTTCAGGCCCAAGAAGAGGGGGAAAAGCTTATAAATAATAGTGATCTTTGTGCCATATGTACACTGCACAAAAGCTGCATACAGTATATACCATGCATTTATTTAAAGTCTGCTTAATACCACACAAATATAGGTATATTTTATATGTGACAAATGCATTTACACAGGAATTACAATTGTAGAAATAATGCTTTGAAATGTATTAAATGTTTTAATCCCACTAATAAGGTTTCAAAATTATAATAAATACTTTTTAATTAATAATAATAATAATAATAATAATAATGGCATTATTGTTATTATTATTATTTAAAAAGTCTTTATTAAAATTTTTGAAATCTTATTAGTGGGCATCCCAAGCATAAAACAAATATGTTGTATAGTTAAATAAATGAGCTCTACCAAGCCTGTGGCTTTTTATAATTTAAAATGAAATTTATCTTTTTTGTTGTGCGATTTGTGGTGTATATTGTATAACTGATAATGTGCTGTTTTTTTTTTTTAATTAGCTGATCATCATTTAAAAAAACTTTAAGATTTAAAACATTTAACAAAATCCATTTTACAATTTAATAAAATCCATTATTACAATCCAAATGCCATTATTATTATTATTGGCTATTTAGAACCTTGTTTTTCCCTCTCAGTTGCAATTCTTACAGCAGGGGGAGACACAGACATTTAATTAAAAAATAAATAAATGGATAAAAAATACACAAAATATGCCCTAATTGTAGATGTATCTTTTTATCTCTATAGTAATGGTTCTGTAACCAGAAGAAAAAAAGCTAGTTGTTATAAGTTTTTTTTTTATATCAAAAAGTGAGGCAGAAGCAGGAAGCATGAGGCAGACAGGAAGGATGTGGTCTAATGGGGCTGTACACAATGAAGCCAGAGTAGACTGCGAACAGAATTTCAGATTTCACTTTATGATTTTTACACATTGTGGTGTGGTGTTGGTTTTAAACAAAGATGGACTGCAGGGTGTGATATCCAGGCTAGAGCACCTCTTCTGTCCTTTGCGTTCAAGAAGTTTAATTTAACTTGAAATGAGTCGCGTAAGTCAGAACAGGTATAATGTGCATTTCACGGTCCCAGACCACGGTACTTTAAAGCGCAGAATCTAAAAAGACAGAAAGCAGCCGACATAAGCTCAAGCGTCTCCATAACGACCGTGGAGCAGCTGCTGCGGACGCATGCGCATTACCTCTCTCCCCATCCGCGTCCACCTCGTATCCTGTTTCAGGTCTAGCGAGCTAACGGGGTGGCACATATGGCCATCGCCGTGGTGGATGTAGTTTCTGTAGTTTCCTTTGTTTACCTCAGTTCCACCGATATGCGGTTAAAACGCTCTCGCTGACCGTTAACATTTCCCCTCGCGCTCCTCTCACCTTGATGAGAAGTCGGAAGAATGATCGCATCCCTGTCTAAAGGAAATCTGCTTGACGTGCTGCAGGAGGGTCCTAATGAGGTACTGAACTCATAAACCCCCATGTCTGTTTACACGTGCATTCGTCATTTCATTTGCTCTTTAAGGTTCTGTTAAGTCCAGACGCAATAAAAAGTTAAAAGCGTTAGCTGTCGCAACTTATGAAGCGTTTTATTTACGCATGAAACTCCGAAGAGGGCGACGGCTTTGTATTGTTTGCACCTTCTGTAAGTAGTTACTGTAGAACAACAGATACCAGGTTCTTTTGAATGTAACTTAGTATTTCATGCACTAGAGCCAAGTAAGTTTACAGTCATTGACAGCTGAAATTTCATAGAGCACATGCGGACTAAAATCTTTGTGCCATATGCACAGAATCAGAGAGAAGGATTGTCCTGGCAGCTAATAAACAATGGGAGACACAATCCTATTAATCCTAATTTAAAGAGACTGTTTGATGCCACACATACATAAATAGGTTTATGTATGTGGTGTGTGAATGCATTTACATGGAAATTACAGTTAATAATAATGCTTTGAAAATGTTTTACATATGCAGCTGATTGAAATTGGTGGATGACATTATGAATTAAGTTAGACCAGTAAACTATAAATTATGGCATAGATACCACTGTTTACTCAATAAATGTGATCATTTCTGTAGTTTAATAGTAGTAACGCCAGTGAAAGTCTATAAGAAACAGCTGTTAAGCAATGGGAGACACAATCCTATTTATCCTGCATTTATAGAGACTGTTCAATGCCACACAAATATAAATGTATATTATATATGATCTAAATGCATTTACAGATGAATCACAATTGCATAAATATTGTGTTGAAAATAGTGCTTTTGAATTATGAAAATGTAGAGAATAGGAAATTATAAATATCGAAACAGGAAGTGATAAAAAAATTGAATAAAAATAGGAAGCCATAAATAATGCCACATGTACACCCCAGTTTGCACAATAAAAGTGATCATTTCAGTTGTTTGTTAGCAGGAAATGTCAGTAATAGTCCTAACAGAGAAAATGATAGACTTGACAGCTGTTAAACTATGGGATACACAGTCCTACTGATGCAAAAATTGATTTTTTTTTTTGTGAGCTGCCAACCTTGACAGCATTTTTGGGCTAGGCTAGGCTTTGAGACACAGTCCGCTATTGTGCTCTACTGTGCTTACTTTGATATATTTTACAAATATCAGTGTAGTGCTGGATTACTTTGTATTTTCATTAGAATAACATCATAGGCTTTTAACTTAGAAGTTCTATGCAGGAACCTCTAAACAAGTGTTAAAGCCCTTTTAACCTGCGGAGATTACTATATCATGCTCTTAGAAATGGTGTTAAGTGTGGGAGGAGGTGTTAAGCATATTATGCCATTTCTGTAATCGTCAGACATTCCCTACTGATGTTACCTAAGACTGAGTGCTTCTACATCTGCCTGCCCTCCAGCTGTAACCATTAAACCGGCAAGCACTGTTCTCAAACCATCATTGATTTTTTGTTATGAATCCCAGCTGTCTTAGTCTCTACAGATATTTCAGGTCCACCAAGAATATAAGGTGGGAATACAGCAAAACAGCAGGCTCCAGTGATGGAGATGTATCCTTCTGTCAGGTCACTGTGGGAACAGACAGCTCATCAAGCTGGTTGCGTGGGACTTTTGCTACCTTCCAGTTTTACGGCTTGGTCAGCATCTCACAGTGCATCTGTGCTGAAAGCTCTTAGTGTTTGTTGTTCTCACTGGGAAGCCTGTCACTCTGGGCCACTGTTAGATTGAAGTGAGACAGATATGCTTCAGACAAAGCTTGCATTGTGTTAGTCAGCCCACCATATGGCAAATCAATAAATGCATCTGTGCATGGGTCCTCATGAAAAACATGCAGAGCTCATTTTGTTTTCTTTATTTTGGTGTGCATGTGTTTTACTGGACTGTGCACATGTTGGCATTTGATGTGAACTACACGTTGGTTGGGAGGTTGAGGCCCAGGAAAAGTTTATGGTCTTCCAGATTAATAAGAGACTGTGTTTTGTCAAGGTGTGGCACATGATGTCATGAATGACTGTTCAGTTTCATTCAAATGTTTGGGGTTTGCAAAGTTTTAAATGTTTTTCAAAATAAGTCTTATATTCTTTCATGTTAATTTGATGCTCAAGAAACATGCTTATCATTATCAATTTTTGAAGACTCTTGTGCTGCTTAATATTTTTGTGGAAGCTGTGATACATTATATATTTGATGAACAGGAAGTTGAAAAGAACAGCAGTTATTTGAAAAATAGCTCTTTTACACCATTAAAAAAGTCTTAATTGTCAGTTTTGATCATTGATCAGTATTGTGATTAAGTTTTGATCAACTTAATGCATCCTTGCTGAGTAAAAAAGAATAAATCTTTCAAAAATCAAAATCTTACTGAATAATGTGTCATATATGCAAATTGTTTAAAAGAGTAGCTCACCCAAAACTTCAATTTTTGGCTTCATTTACTCTTTAATTTTAATTTTCTCCCCCAAAAAAAGAGAGATTTTGAACTTCTATGCACTTTTTCAATATATTTCAGTGAACAGACTTCAAAAAGGAGCAGAAAGCAATATAAAATTGGTCCTTATGACTGCATTAAACTCCAAACATAATATGATAATCTTGACATCTGTCCTGTACTTATTGGTCATGAAATAAATAGTGATCACCGACTTGTGAATGGAGCAGTATTTTGTTGGATCGGTTTTTTTTTTTTTTTTAATGAATCAGTTATTCTGGTTTTGTCAAGTCAAGTCACCTTTATTTATATAGTGCTTTTTATAATAAAGATTGTGTCAAAGCAGCTTTACATTATTAAACAGGAAGTGTGTCGATAATGCAAGAGGACAATAGTAAACGCTCAAGTAAACGCTTTCAGTTAAAGACAGTTCATCATTGATTCAGTGATGTCATCGTCCAGCTCAGTTCAGTTCAAGTAGTATAGTTCATATAATTTACAATATTGGAACCGAATGATTAATTCACAATTACACTGATCTGGTGACTCCTGTCACATTGGTTTACAGCTCACTTGTGGGGAATATTATCAGTGAATATGTAAATTTTGGTTCATATCTCTGACAGAGCCATCGTATGGCTTTAGAAGACATAGTGAATGTAGTGAACGAGTCATATGGACAAAATTTCTGATACTTTTATGGTGTTCTTGTGTCATTTTTCCTCTAAGGTATTGGACTCATTTAGTATAAGTAAATGCTATTTCCACATGCTGTATTTTTTCTGCAGCCACCCCACATTCTTCAGCATTTATCATTTTTTGCCAGAACTGCGGCAAACCTCACTGCAGTCTTTATGTGTTCCTGCATGTATTTGCTGAAGAGGAAGCGTGAACGTGGGGAGTTAAGCTGTCCTTTTGTGACATGGCAGAGAAAGTGCAAGTCAGACTAATCCACACTGTTGAACCCCGGTGAGGCTGACCGGCCAGGGTGAATGAGGAGGGACTTGTTCTGTCAAAGCAGGTGCATCTTGAGCACTGAGGCATAAATTTCTTTTGACAATGGGTATCCTAGTGGGTATCAACATAGGCATATCCTACATAACCTCTCCATCAGGACTGTCAGCACTTATGATAACTGGGGAGGTATGCAGTTTAATTCAATTCAAGTTTATTTGTATAGCGCTCTTCACGATGCAAATCATTGCAAAGCAGCTTTACAGAAAATTAAAGTTTCTACATTATATTTAGTTATAGCTTATCAGTATTGACTATCTCAAATTGATGTCCATGTTTTTTTTTACTATGGACCAAATAAAAGCAACCATGGTAAAATATAGCATAAAATATAGCAGTAAAATATTTGCAAGCAAAAAAAAATCAGAAGTACAATCTACTCTTAAGCTGTAGACTATAACCAAGTTTGCACTTACCTGATTAAATGTTTGTCTTTCAAGCAGCAACTGGCTGCCTATGTGTCTTGGGTTAATGCACAGCTGAGAAAGAAGCCTGGACTGAAACCTGTGAGTGATCTACGGCAGGATCTCAGAGATGGTGTGGTTCTAGCACACCTCATTGAGATAGTGGGTAAGCCTGTACATCATATTCCATTTTTATTGCAGGACTGTGTAATAGCCATTGTATTGAGATGTGTTTTATATATTTGAAAGCTGGTGAGCTGCTGGATGGCATTCATTATGTGCCACGTGATGACCAGGAGAGGAAGCAGAATGTGGAGAAGGTTCTGCAGTTTGTATCATCCAAACGGATCAGAATGCCACAGACATCTGCCAGGGGTGCGTTACAAAGCAGGCACTTAATCATGGTTAAGCTGATAAAACTGCTTATTTAAGATCTCTTCTTTCTCTCTGTACTCAAAGACATTGTGGAGGGGAACCTCAAATCTGCCATGAGGCTCATACTTGCTCTAGCTGCACATTTTAAACCCTCCGCATCAGCCAGTCACAGAGCTGGAGCTGGCGTAGGCAGGAGCTCCACTGGCTTCTCGGCCAATCACAGACCTCATTCCACCATGGCCATGGCCCAGAATGCAGCAGCAGCACTGGCAGCAGCCAGGCAGGATGCCTCTCGGCCTGGCCGCTCCGTTTTTCATCTAAGGCAAGATTGGAGGTACATGTAGCTTCATTCATCCCTTTACCTCCTTCAAAAGAATTTTGTAAATGTCTATTCATTTAGGTAGAACTGCTTCCATAGAGTAGCTGTTCCTAAATCTCCTTCTCATTTTATAGGGATAGTTCACCCAAAATTACACCATGATTTACTCACTAGCATATTCTCACTACACCTACATCCTACATCATCCGCTGGAACACCACTCTCTCATACAACAGTTAGTGGAACCTAGATGACTGTTTATAAAGTTTTAAATATGGATATTTTTCTTACACAAACGCATAGTTTCGATTCAGAAGGCATTTATTATCCCCCCAGAGCAGTGTGGAGCATTTTTTATGATGGATAGATGCACTTTTTTTGGGGGGGGGGTGTTTCAAAATCTCTACCCCCATTCACTGGCATTATAAACTTTGAAGAGTCAGGACATTTTTTTTTTTTTTATGTAACTCCAATTGTATTCCTCAGAAAGAAGAACATCATATACACCTAGGAAGGCTTGAGGGTAAGTAAATCATGGGGTACTTTTCATTTTTGAGTGAACTATTCCTTTAACTCTTTCCCCGCCAGAATTTTTGAAAAAAGTTGCCAGCCACCGCGAGCGATTTTGATGATTTTCACTAAAATTTGATGGCCACCAGTATATTTTGCCATATGAATATTTGAATATGCAATACACCAAAATAAAGATCAGAGCGCCTACTTTAAAAAAACAAAAAATCACCATGTCAAGTTTATGAACAAATCATCTTCTTAAAGGGTTAATTCACACAAAAATGAAAATTAGCCCAAGTTTTACTCACACTCAAAGCATCCTAGGTGTATAATGACTTTCTTCTTTCAAACGAATCCAGTAGGAGTTATATTGAAAATTATCCTTGCCCTTTTAAGCATTAGAATGGGAGAAGGTGCGTGTTTTTGTTCAACAGTCCAAAAGAAATCAAATAAAGTGTGCGCATCTATAATAAAACATGCCTCACACAGCTCTGGGGGGTGAATAAAGGCCTCCTGTAGAGAATCGATGCATTTTGTAAGAAAAATATCCATATTTAAAATGTAAATACTTTTTTCTTGCTTCCGCTGACTATGATATGTGCAAGCTGTTTTGGTGGATGATGTAGGATGTATACGTCGCGCACGCGCCGGTGATTAGTGACTAACACGGAAGCGCGGAGGAGAGAGTAAAACAAAATGCTGGTCACGAATTAGAAGCACAAAACAAGGATTTGTAAAGAAAAATGTAGGAGGATTTCAATATAAGCCAAGAGTAGACTGGTTTTCCTTTGCTAAAGTAAGAAAACTTTGACTTGAAATATTAGTGCTTGTAGTTCTCCTTTTGTGTTTCAGAGAAGAAATTTAGTGACATGCGGTAAACGATGATAAAAAAAAACGGATGAATCATTGCCCTCTTGCTGCTGTAATTAGGAATTGCAGCACAGTTCAGAGGTAGCATATGGATAATCAGATCTACAGATCTAAACATGTTTCATCTGCAACTTAAGATTTGATGTCACCCCTAGCAATAATCTTTAATGTGCTCTGTTGGAGGTTTGAAATGGTTTGCATGAGTCTGAAACACTGCAAAATCATAAAAAAAATTATATTCAGAGAGAGTTGTTTAGTTTACAAATGAAAAGATCATCCATACTTGAAACAGCTTTTTACAGATTCTAATTTCACTGTATTTTTTGCCCTTAGTCATGGCTGCAGTGGCGAGGAGGACAGTGAGAACCCCTGCTGGAGTGTCCGAGCATTGGTTCAACAGTATGAGGGACAGAGAGGGACATTAGAAGAGGAGACAGGAGCAAGATCTACTGGGTAAATTCTAATAATTTCAATACTAATATTTAAGATCTAATAATCAATCAATATTTAAACAAAAGATTAGTGAAAATGCACATAAATAGACAAAAAGACGCTGATGTAGGCCTGTAAGTTGAGAATACATTCATCTGTAAATAATTTGCTTCAGTTTTTGTAAAACACCTCTTGAAACCAACCAGCTTCCCAGCATTCTCATCTCGTAGTTACAAAAGATACACAAACATGTTATCACAACCCCTCTTCTTTATTCTCTCTGCTTTTATGAGAGGAGAACACACAGATAGCCTGGAGGAGGCTGTCACAAGGATTTTCTCACTGCTTGTTTTGTAAGGCCTGAGATGTTCCTGCCCACAGGCTTTCTTTAAGGCGTCATCATGCTTTGCCACTGAAAACCAGAAAATGTGTGACTGTTCTTTTATGTGGGACATCGGCTATGATTTTATCTGGAGGAGCTGATTCAGTACCTGATTATCAAAAAGAACATCATTTGTACACTTAGTCATTAATTCTGGTTTGGGAGATGAATGTAAATGTCTTTAAAAATGTTATGTAAGAAACCATTCTAGGACATTGTCAGGTCAGTGACTTGTTAAGAGGCACTTGATCAGTGATAACTTGACAGATCTGGATAGCTCACTGCCCTGTAGGCTACATTTGGGTAATGCTTAAACTCAGAAGCTTTAATACATCATTCAGACTTTGTTACTGACCATTTAATATATACAACCCCAATTCCAGAAAAGTTGGGACGTTTTGTGAAATGCCATAAAATCAAGAATTGATTTACGAATTCCGTGTAAACATAAAACCATGTCTGCATTTGGGATCGGAGAGACGACAAACAACAAGCGCTACTCTACACTGCTCAAAACTCGCGTTTGAATCATCAGCGGCAAATTCTTTAAATATGTAAATGTACTTACAGGCTGTGAGTCAGAAGCACCAGACTGTCCTTGCAAAGTTAAAATTGCCCCACTTTATAGAAAGAGCCTTTGTACACAGAAACATTGTAGGCTACTGGTTCAGGAAACAGTCCACGTCCTCCGTAAAATGCGCTGCACACATCTGAATATTTGGGTTGAACTGTTCTGGAACAGTGTTGTAAATACAACTTAAACACTGATTTCTAGTTTTGTCCTCTTTTGGAAAGTAGTTTTCACAATGAAAAACACAGCATCTCCACAACATGGTGGCGGCAGCAACAGAGAGACTAAAAGTTACGCCTTCTTTCTTTGCATGAACATTTGGGTGCTGTTATGCAAATTGTCCCACATCGTGATGTAGAGATGTGGGGGCGTGTTAGAACGAGCCGTTTTAAGTAGCCATGGTTGACTTTTAAAAACTTTTATAAACTTTTATAAAGAATATCTCTTTGGGTTTGAGACTTTAGTCTTTGCAACTTTACAGATCTTCTTTATGCACAAAGAGCTTGTAACACTCCAAAGAGAGAGGAAAAATTTGAATTGCATCATATGACCCCTTTAACTGACTGAAGTGCAAAGAAAAATTTTCAATGTTTTCACTGACCAACTTTAATTGTATTTTGTAAATATAAATAAATTTTGATTTTAATGGCTGCAGCACACTCCAATAAAGTTGGAACAGAGGCACGTTTAACTGTCACATCAACAACTTTCCTCTTACTTACAATTTTTCATTGTTTGGGAATTGAGGATATTAATTGTTAAAGTTTTTCAAGCTAATTTTTTGTCCAATCTCGCTTGATAAAAGTCTTCAGATGCTCAGCTGTCAGTGATTCTCCTTTTAATGACTGGTCAATCATTTTTAATTGGAGACAGATCTGGAATGCAGGTAGGCCAGTCTAGCATATTCACTCCGAGTCTATGAAACCATGCTGTTGGTCCAAAAATAACAAAAATTACGACTTTATTCAGCATTGTCTTCTCTTCCGGGTCTGTTGTGTCATAATTTTTTTTATTTTTGGACCAAAATGTATTTTCGATGCTTCAACAAATTCTAACTGACCCACTGATGTCACATGGACTACTTTGATGATGTTTTTATTACCTTTCTGGACATGGACAGTATACTGTACATAAATTTTCAATGGAGGAACAGAAAGCTCTCGGACTAAATCTGAAATATCTTAAACTGTGTTCCGAAGATGAACGGAGGTCTTACGGGTTTGGAACGACATGAGGGTGAGTCATTAATGACATAATTTTCATTTTTGGCTGAATTAAACCTTTAAATAAAAGTTAAAGAGAATTAACAAATCAGGGATTCTTTATTTTATTGCATTTTACAAAACGTCCCAACTTTTCTGGAATTGGGGTTGTAGATTGTAAGGAGAACTACTGAAAATATCAAAATAGTGATTCTCAGCTTCTTTATATTCTTATTAGGTTGGTATTTCTGATACCTCTGCAATCCATCTGCACAGAACAGATTTTTCTGCCATAATTGAACGCTTTTTGCATGCATTGTGCATACTTTTATTGATTTCTGCAGAGATCATTTTAGATTTCGTTTCCCTCAGAGGTGTTGCAGTGGTAATGTTCTGGCTCTTGACATAAGTTTACGTGAGTGACACTCGTTCAAGTTTGGATTACACAATGTCACGATCATATTCTGTTCACTTTAGCACAGTACTATTCCATTATCTTTTCACAGTACTGTTTAATAAAGAGTAGTGACAAACAAATATATGAACTAAGCTGATCTGTGTCTGCTCTCCTGTGAATCATTTACAAAATCTACCAGCAGCCCAATCAATTGGCAATACACACATTTTCTCAAATACTGTGTGAATTTTTAGTAAAACAATATGTAAAAATGTTTAAGTGCACATTTAAATTGCCATAATTATATAGTATTGGCTAATATGGGCAAAAAAATAATGTCCATCCCCTGTGGAAGAAAAACTTTTTATTCAGCCCCATTTATTCAGGAACAAGGCATTCATTTGTGCAAAAGTGACAGTAAAGACAAGAAATGACTGCTCTTTTGAAATTTCTACTTATCAAGTAATTGTAAAAATGTATTGTGGTTTTCACAAAAATATTAAGCAGCAGCTGTTTTCAAAATTGCTACCTGAGCACCAAATTAGCTTAGAATGATTTATGAAATTCATGTGACACTGAAGACTGGAGAAATGGCCACTGATTTGCCATCACAGGAATAAATGGCATTTTAAAATGTATATTAAAAAGGAAAATTGTTACTAAAATTATTATTAAATTGCAGATTTTTTAAAGCAATCAATGTAGCCTGGGTGAGCATAAGACTTTTTTTAAAAAAAAATTCCCCAAACTTTTGAAGCACATACACAAAGTTATGTTAGCTAATCCTTTGTAATTATAGCAATTTTATAGTAAAATGTTCAGAAATCAGAAGTGCATTCTATGCTGTAGCAAAGGTCCAGAGCAGATCTGTGCCCACCTACAAGCCAGACAGTCCCGTACCAGCTCCCCCTCTGTCAAAATACCGGTCCTAACAGATGGGGAGAGAGGCAGGACAGAGAGAGAAGACAAAATAGAGGGAGGGCTGGAGGGGGAGGGTAATCAGGGGAAGGCCGGACTGAGTCTAACATCTCTGCACAGAAAAAGAGGAGCTAGTGAGGGAGGGACGGTGGGAGCGCGAGAACTAGACAGGGACACGCAGATCTCGGCGATGGAGAGCTTTATGAAGTGAAGGAGTCGTCTGTGAACAGGCTGAACTGAGAAGAGGAATTATTAGCCCAACTCCCAGCCGGAGAGAGAAGGAGAGGAGGGGGTGTAGGATGCAGCTGCCTTGGTGACAGAGCAGTACCGCTCTCTCCTGTCACCGTTGATGGATTGAAAACAGGATTTCCATATGGACAACGACGGGTGCATCTGAAGAGGCTTTGAACTCACAGATAGGATCCGCTGTCAGTTCCAAATATGGTGATTAAGAGGAGCTAGTTAGCAAATGAGTGGCAATGCAGTAGACACTGCATGCTGAGACAGGACTCTAAAGAAGTTGTCTGTAAGAACGATGCTGATGTCTAGACTTCTTTATGGTCTATGGATGAATAAATGTGGTGCAGAGGGTTAGAAACTCTCGTGCCAAAATGGGAGCCAAACAAATCAAATGGTAAGATTCTATCAAAGCATATTTGTGATGTTTTAAAGGAATAGTTCACTTAAAATTGAAAATTCTGTCATCCTTATGTCATTCCAAAATACTTATTGAATTTTTTTTCCTTTGTGGAACATGAAGATACTTTGAGATGTGTCTGTTTTTTTTTTCTTTGTGTTTTTTTTTCTTCTTATTTTTCATACAATAGGAGTCAATGGTCAGAAAACTGTTTGGTTACCACATTATCTTCCAAAAGATTTTCTAAAACATCTAAAATGTGTTACCAATATATCTTCTTTCGTGTTTTGCAGAATACAGGTTTTACAACATCAGGGAGAGTAAATGATGACAGAATTGTCATTTTTGGGGTAAATTATCGCTTTAGTAAAAACTTTTACTGTTGATAGAACTATGACAAGCAAGTATTTTTTAGCATTTTTATATATCTGTCAGTCAAGTTTGAATCATATAGATTTCACTCTCTGATTCGCTTTTCTGATGCTGTCCTATACGTTTTGGGGCTTCTCAGTAGATGTTTCACATTGACAGTTATTCAGCAAAACAAAGCTTTCAGAATTCATTTATTAGAAGGAGATTTGGCCGACTGAGGGGATGTGAGCTATGTAAACCATTGACGATGTGATAACATTGTGAAAGGTTCAACTTTATGCAAATTCTTAGCAACACATGATTTGCAGATACAGCAGGAATGTCTACTTAAAGCCATCAGGACAGCGACTTACTGACTTCCAGCAATTTAATGGTTGTCAGTTAGAATGCACCTGTGTTTGTTATTGTCTGGCTGTGAATGACAGCTGTGACTTCTTTAGAGATTCTGACCCAGTTTTCTTTTCTACTAGCTCACATACAAGATTTTGAATCATGTTCTGTACTGTAGAAGTGTCAGTGCCACCTGTGCTGTGCTTTAGGATCCAATTTTGTGTAAGTGTCGTTGACATACAGCACAATATTTCACTTTGAAGTGCCTTGAATTCATATGGATATGACAAGAAATATTGGAAGAATGTTTTGTTGTAAAGCAGTTTGTTTTTCTTCTCTGCCTTTTCTCTCGAAAACAGCCTCCCAGATGTGAAATAATTCTCGAACTCCCACCCTTGCAGCCGAGAATTTCCATTATGTTGACGTTTTGCATCTGCGGACCTTTTTCTTTAAATAACACTGGCTCCTGTGCCCAATTACTGACACTGGAGCATAAATACATTTTAATGAGCTTCCTGCCATCCCACCAAATGACTCCTGGGTTTGTGACAGGCATCTGATGAGCTCTCATGAGAATTATCTAATGACCCTTCAGACTGAATAATCTCGTGTGAGAATCTCAGAGCAGAACATGTTTATTTGCGTTGGACCACTTGTTGGTCATTTTTGCGGTTTGATATGCGAGTGTGTGGGAGATGTGAGAAACAGTTTTGAGATTCAGTCATATTTATCAGGGGAGAAGATGTTTTGGGAGGATCACAGCGAGTGCTGTTAAAGAGATTATTGGGTTTACTGCTGCGATTCTGAAGCCAGACTGAATTATCAGAGCAGGCTTCACCATACAGCAACAGTTTTGTATGTTCCCATTGCATTCAATCAGTGGTTATATAAAACCCAGTCAGTGCATGCTGCAGTAGCTTATGAAAAATGGAGCACATTTTACTTGTTTCTTTTTGTTTTGCATTTCAAAAAGAATGGTGAGAACACTTTGCATAGGAAGGATCTTAGCACAGGCACATGTTTCATCCAGAGAAAACAGCCATAGCGGCTCTTTATTTATAACTAGAAGAATGCTTTGTGGATTTGCTTTGATTCCATCCCAGTGGAATCAGTCAGTCATTCTCTAGCTGTCGTTTTCCATCCATCTTTGCTATGAATAAAGGATGTTTCAGCAACAGCATTTGCTGATATTGTACACTTCAAGGCCATTTGAAATGCTTTAGCACTTTGGACAGTGCTGGATGTGTTAGATTTCATGTCCTCTGGGCAGCTAGTTAAACCATACACTGAATCTAAGGTTTTTGACATCTAAAGGCCAGTTCACAGCAAGGACAATAACAATAATGATAACTATAAAGTTGTAATAATTCTAATTCTGTGAGAAATGGGGAAGTCATCACACACCACAAATATAACAGCACAGGGGAATGATATCTTTGGAATCACTTTCAGAATGATTCATTTTTCCAGCTGATGTATGTTTAAAACACTGATAATCAGAATCCATTCTACTTTAAAGTGCTTGGGCATTTAAAATGTTTGTGTGGATGTTAATATAGTTATCGTTTTGCAGTGGTTATCTTTATAGTTATCATTCTTGGTGTGAACAGGCCTTAAAGGAATAGTTTACCTTGAAAATGAAAATTCTGTCATCATTTACTCACCCTCGTGTCATTCCAAATCTGTTTTAGTTTCTTTTTTATGTTGAACGCATAAGAAGATATTTTGAAGAACCACAGTTATTGGTCCACACGCAGGTTGCCAGATTGATGACACAAACAGGAACGAGTGCACTTGACGATGAATTAAATTAAACGCGCTGTGTTTCGGCCAACTGGCAACCCGGGGTGCCAAAATACAATTGGATAAGCTGGCAGTGGGTGGGTTTCACAAACCAAAACAGAGACCGCCATTCCGGCCCAGAACGCACATTTTCAAAGGAGAATAACTGACTGTAGCATTGTTTTTCAGATAAACAAGTATGATCATACTTTTGTTAAACATCCATGTGTAACCAGTTCTGGACTTGGCATGCACAATATATTGGTACCATATTTTAAAATGTATCTGTTTTGCCTCGTATTGCATATTTAATTATGCAAGTTCATGTGTGCTAATTTTACACATAGATTACCTTCACTGTCATCTAACACTCATTTGAATTAATCTCTAAAAAAAATGATTTAATAACAGTTGAATGTAATCTTTTGCGAATCTCAAGTTAATATCCATTTTTCATGTTACAATTTTTTATGTAACGTCACTAGTAGCATTTAAAATGATTATTTACAAAATAATATAGTATTTTATTATCAGAAATATTTTGGTTATCAGCAATCATAATTTTTTTTTTACCTGGCTCAGGTAAATGGGTGAAAATATTGGGGATTGGTGAGGTTTTTTTTTTTTTTTTTTTTGTAATGTTAGTCTCTTATGCTCACCAAGGCTGCATTTATTTGTTGAATAAAATAATTAATTTCTTTAAAAAAAAAAAACATCATACTGACCCCATACTTTTGAACAGTAATGTACGTTAGAATGACTTTAGTCAAATCTAGGGATCAGAATATTGTAGAAATGTGGAGATGGGACCGTAAACAACTACCCTAGAAGCCTTAGAAACCACATCTTAAAAAGCACCTTAACAGACAAACGCCCTGGCAACCACCCTACAATTAATTTTTTGCTTGTTGGTACTCTCTTTTTAATAAACCCTCTGCTTTAAGTCTTATGTTGTATGTTGGAGTAGCTTTCACATCAATACGGACATTGGGCTTCATTCATGAAACACGAGCAGAACAAATTTTTGTGTAAATCGTTCGTAAAGCCTTTCTGACGTAAACTTTCAAATTCATGAAAATGTTTGTATTTCAAAATGTTAGGTGATACGAAAGAAATGTACACCTGCTCCCTACCACGTGTAAATGGTGCGTTAAACGTTCTGTGTTCTTTTTGGTAAACGACACTGAATTTTGATGCACTGTCATAATAATTACAAGTTCATTTGCCCTTGCCCTCTTTTAGAATTTTTTTATTTTAATTTATTAATTTTTCATTAATTAATTTTATTATTATGATTTTTTATTTTATTTTTTTATATTTTTGCAGCTGAGTTGATCATTGTAAAAGGCAGCATTTACCCAGTCGTAAATAGAGGATAGGCAGAGCCGCGGGACAAATACCTAAACATCCTACTTGTACAACGATGGAAAAGTCAGTATTACTGGTTACGGCTTTATTATATTTAGTAAAATTCTTAAAAATTAGATACTAGCAGGTAGGGGTGTTGCGATATACCGGTATTGACGATAACCATGATATTCAAAGCAACAATTATCGATACCGTGTTAATTTAGTGTGTGACGATATACCGGTATTAGCGATAACCGCAATATTTAAAATGAACAGTTCTCTTATGATAACACCACATGTAAATGCTCCAGCGCCAGTACCTGGTTGAGCTCCCAGGTGGCAGTATTGTGCCTTAATGCTAACACTGTCAGCAGCACTCACAGCAACGCAGCGATTGCAGTTACTCTGAGGAGAGCCATGTTCGTCAGAGTAAGTTGCCATTATTTTACTAGTCATAGAATGGGAAACGTTATATTAACCTGTTAACAGCGGTTTTCTGTGTTCATATATTTAAGTAAAGGGTGATTATTTTAATAAGTACTGCATTTTCTTTACTCATTTTTGTATTTGCAGTCAATACGGCCTGTGCTTAGTAACTTATTTGTTCATATCTTTTAACAGTTACACGATTAAAACTAATCTTGTAAAACTGAGCGAGCACATTGCTATATTAAACTCTGTAAAATGTTACGTTGGTCGCAGTGCCGTGCACTTAATGCCTCATCTGCGGTCATTCTTCAGTAAGGTTCATTAGTTAACATTAGTTAATTACATTAGTTAACATATATAAATAATAATGAACGGTATGTCCACAGCATTTATTAATCTTTATTTATGCATTATTAAAATCACAAGTTGTGTTTGTAAACATTAATGCACTGTGAACTAACATGAAAAATGAATGACTCTATTTTTATTTACATTAATAAAGATTTAAAAATTGTGAAATAAATGTATTGTTCATTGTTCATTCATTTTAGTTAATACATTAATGTTAACAAATGACATCTTATTGTAAAGTGTTACCTAATTGTAAATGAGTGTGCACGAGTCATTATTTTTTTTTTTTATGAATGATTGGAATTCATTAACATACACATGTTTAACTATCAAATTGGACGTTTACAAAGAGTTTGTGAATCCTGAGGAGAGTTTTCGGGAAGGTCTGAATATTTATACTCATATTTACGCAAGTTTCATGAATGATGCCGATTGTTTATAGAGTCTTGTTTTTAGACCACTGGTTCAAAGATCAGAACAAAACTCTTAATAAATTGTGAGGGGTTTTTCCAGTTTAGTTTAGATCACGAGTGTCAGTTCACTCTGTGTCCATCTGTTTATTCTGGTGTTTTTTTTTTTTTTTTTTTTTTTGGCAAATGTAGCACTGAAAGAAGAAAGAAATGGTGGACACTGAACTGAATAAGTGAGGGTCTTTTAGTGTCTGTGTGGGTCACAAACAGGAGGGGGTCTAGATTTGGTTTTGAAAGAGAACAGTCCCCTCAATTCTCCCTCCCCACAACGTGAGAAAAATAAAACAAAGCGAGTAATGTGGAGTGCGACGGGCCGTCCCTTTCAGGATCTCTGCGCTCCGCAGCCTGGATTAGGACAATGAGAGCCAGCACAACATACACAAAAAAAAAGAAAAAAAAAAGACAACAACAAGCACTCTGTTCCTTTCGAGAAGAAGCATTGTTGCTTTGTTAAAACGACAAAGCACATCAGCCTTGGCATTTTGTCTTCATCCATCACATAGAATACAAATCATTTACAGAACTCAAAAATGTTTGGAGATGTCCAGAAATGATATGCTCGGCCTTTATTTTATTGAAGCGCTGCACCAGATCCACACAATAATAAAAAAAAAAACTGGCATGGAGAACCCCGGGCCTAAATCTGTCTGAAAGTAAACATGAATCCTCCAAAGGTCACCCAAGTAGGATCCATTCGCTCTGTGTTGGTGGAAATGTCACTGTAACTGAATGCAACATGAGGTGGATGGGATTTATTCCCCAATATATAAGTCCAGTATTGATAATGACAGCATTGTCACACTCTGTCAAATCTGAAGGTCAATTGTGTCATTTTTGTGACTTGGATTGGAGGACAATTGATGTGGGAGGGTTCAAATCTGCATGCATCAAGATAGCAGACTGAGAAAGAGTGAGGTTGTTGGAGCTGCAAGCTTTTACTGTCCCTTCGCAGACAAATCTGCCAGGGCTGCACTTGGATTGACCCATCATGAGCTTAGTTTAGATCCGTGTCCTTCACTTCAGGGCTTGAAAGACATTGTGGTGTCAAGCCTTCACTCTTCCACTAGAAGTCTAATGCATGTGGAAAACTGAAACTGACAGAAATATACTCTCTATTCATAGTTTTCACAATTTCCTTCTTACAAATAAATATCATGTTAAGGTGCAAATTGTCTAAATTTTGTTTGGGGAAAAAATATTTTCCATTATCAATAGTGAGTTTTCACACAGAAGTCACTTTCAAACCAAGCAGCTTTCTGTTGGTCAGCGCTGCAAATTCACGTGATCAATTTGAATATGAGCAAAATCTGCATGGGGAATTTTTTCGTTTCACTCAAAACACTGATCGCATGGATTTCAATTGAAATGACTGGAATTTGTTTTACAATCTGACGCTATAAACAACTCTTATCTTCTAGTTCTTCAGACCATCTATGGCTGTATTTATAGAAGCCAATACGCTGATCTGGAATTTTAAGAGTAATGGTAAAGAGTTCGTTCACCCAAAAAATAAAAATAGTCATCAATTACTCAGTCTCATGTCATTCCAAACCCATAAGAAAGTTTATTTTCAAAACACAAATGAAGATATATTTTATGAAACATAAGGAAATTTCTGACCCTCCATTGAAAGTCCATTAATCCAAAACTTGGACACTTCATGAAGTTCATAAAGTCATTGTAAATAATGTGAATATTGAAAATGGAAACTCAGATATGCATTTTTGATGCAGAAGTATGGTATAGTTTCTATTTAACTTAGGGTTGCAAAGGGATGGAAAATTTCCAGAATCATTCCAAAGTTTTCCAAAATTTCTGGAAAATTTGCACCTTTTTGCACCCCTAATTTTACCATATTTGGTGTGCTCTTTATATGTGTTTTGATCAATGTTCGTGTGTGAAAAAACACCTAAATTAAATATTTTCTTTACATAAAACAACCGTGTCCGCTCAGGAGACTTGAATTAAACCTCAGTTCATGTTATTTGCTTTTACAATGCATTTGAGTTTTTTGAAGCAAATGAGTCATTGAAGAGCCTGTATTTTTAATGCTCTATATTTAAGAACATATGTTTGACAGCGATACAGAAATGCTGTATTGCATATTTCAACCTGAAGGTGTTATCATTTTCATGCATGCAAGACATTGGCTCATGATCCTGTGCCTTTGAAACGGATTAACTGTGCATTATTGATAGGGCATCAGATCAAACACAAGAGCAGATCCTGACAGACTTGGCTGTTCATATCTGCAAAAGGTCTCCATGGCAACTGGTTTTAAAAGGCACTTTCCTCCTTTGCTTCAGGACTGTTTATTTTTATAGAGCTCTGCCTTTCTGAGAAACCAGATGCAGCACCTGATAAACATAAAAAACAAAAGCATCTGTTTTTGTGATATTCTAACTCGCTCTTGAAACACCTCCATGATAATTCTGCAATAAGTGGAATTCTATATATATATATATATAATGTAAAAAATACAGTACAATTAAAAAGCCATGTGCTAATCAAAAGTTGACTTGGACTATAATGTTTAGCCCTATATCTAACAGTAACTGTATGTTTTTGTATTATTTCCACAGCCTCAGTTCATCAAGCCCCACCCACACTCCCAAAGACTCGGTCAGCCTATCAGACGTGAAGGCAGGACTGTTAGACACCTTGTCCAGGGAGAAAACAATTAAGTCAGGTATTGATTCCTTTCAATCAGTCAGTTGGACATTGATGGTCTCATCCACATAACACTGTCATGATCAATCTCGGTTTGCCATTAGAGGACACAGTGAAATTGCCCCTGTGTGACCAGGCCATTGTCTCGGGGCATGATGGTCTAGCTGATGGCTGCACCTGGGAGGACAAACTGTGTGAGCAACAGGAGCAGCTGGAGAGGGAGATGCAGGAGGCGCGGAAAATGGTGTCTAGCCTACAGGTGACACTAACATATATCATCTCCTTATTTAGTTTGAATTGCTTCTAGAGGCTTATAACAGATGTTTTTGTGTGTTTTATAGGCTCTCCTTCTCCATGGTTCATTACCCGAGGATGAGCAGGAGGTGTCGCTCAGTCTGGGTGAGGGAGTTGAAAATGCGGAGCAGCAACTGGTGTGTATCTTTATTTCTGTCCTGATTGTGTTTTACCCCAAATTGGCCTCTTTTCTTCCATATCCTGCATATCCCTCCCTCTTGATAATATGTGACTTCCTATGCCCCTCCCTCCCCCCATCTCTCTCATTCTCTCCTCCTCTTTCACTAAACTCTGTCAGGGCAGATCGTGTTACTCTCACGGTGAACTTTGCTTTGTTTGTTGGAAAGACGCAGGTTTCCATTTCTCTCCTTCTCTCCTACAGTGTCTGTTTCTCTCTTGCATTTCTTTTCTAGGTTGTCGTGTAATCTAGTTCTTTCTGTATTTAGTGTTTTGTGAATTGTAGTTATGGTGGTTTTGTTTTGAAGTAGCAAAAACCCTCTGTTTTGGTGCTACAGGTTGTAATACGAAGTCGCCTGGACCAAAGCATGGAGGAGAGTCAAGAACTAAAGGTGGGTATTTTTGTTCTGGGCTGTTTTCGTTTTGTACGTTATTGAGTGTGGCGAGATATTTATACAGGATTTAGTTTTTTTTAAGCAGGATAAATAAATTCAACAATATGTGTAATATAAATATTACATATATAGTAGTGCTGTCAAACGATTAATCGCGATTAATTGCATCCAAAATAAAAGTTTTTGTTTACATAATATGTGTGCACTGTGTATATATATTATGTATAAATACACACACATGCATGTATATATTTAAGAAAAATGTTACGTTTATATATTAAATATATTTATATATGATATAATTTATAGAACTATAAATGTATACATGTAAATATTTTCTAAATATATGCTGTATGTGTCTTTATATATATACGTAATAAATATACACAGTACACACAGATATATTATGTAAACATGTATGTATTCAATTAATCGTGATTAATCATTTGACAGCACTAATATATATATATATATATATATATATATATATATATATATATATATATATATATATATATACTGAACAAAATTATAAACGCAACACTTTTGTTTTTGCCCCCATTTTTCATGAGCTGAACTCAAAGATCTAAGACTTTTTCTATGTACACAAAAGGCTTATTTATCTAAAATATTGTTCACAAATCTGTCTAAATCTGTGTTAGTGAGCACTTCTCCTTTGCCGAGATAATCCATCCACCTCACAGGTGTGGCATATCAAGATGCTGATTAGACAGCATGATTATTGCACAAGTGTGCCTTTGGCTGGCCACAATAAAACGCCACTCTAAAATGTGCAGTTTTACTGTATTGGGGGTCCGAAAACCAGTCAGTATCTGGTGTGACCACCATTTGCCTCACGCAGTGCAACACATCTCCTTCACATAGAGTTGATCAGGTTGTTGATTGTGGAATGTTGGTCCACTCCTCTTCAATGGTTGTGCGAAGTTGCTGGATATTGGCAGGAACTGGAACCCGCTGTCGTATACGCCGATCCAGAGCATCCCAAACATGCTCAGTGGGTGACATGTCATGTTTAGTATGCTGACCATTCAAGAACTGGGATGTTTTCAGCTTCCAGGAATTCTGTACAGATCCTTGCAACATGGGGCCGTGCGTTATCATGCTGCAACATGAGGTGATGGTTGTGGATGAATGGCACAACAATGGGCCTCAGGATCTCGTCACTGTATCTTTGTGCATTCCGAATGCCATCAATAAAATGCACCTGTGTTCGTTGTCCATAACATACACCTGCCCATACCATAACCCCACTGCCACCATAGGCCACTCGATCCACAATGTTGACATCAGCAAACCGCTCACCCACACAACGCCATACACCCTGTCTGCCATCTGCCCTGTATAGTGAAAACCGGGATTCATCAGTGAAGATAACACCTCTCCAAAGTGTCAGACGCCATTGAATGTGAGCATTTGCACACTCAAGTTGGTTACAGCGATGAACTGCAGTCAGGACGAGACCCCGATGAGGACGACGAGCATGCAGATGAGCTTCCCTGAGACGGTTTCTGACAGTTTGTGCAGAAATTCTTTGGTTATGCAAACCGATTGTTGCAGCAGCTGTCCGGGTAGCTGGTCTCAGACGATCTTGGGGGTGAAGATGCTGGATGTGGAGGTCCTGGGCTGGTGTGGTTACACGTGGTCTGCGGTTGTGAGGCCGGTTGGATGTACTGCCAAATTCTCTGAAACGCTTTTGGAGACAGCTTATGGTAGAGAAATTGTAACCTTTGTAACCTTACATTTTATATAGTGCTTTTCTGGGCACTCAAAGCGCTTTACATAGAAGGGGGTAATCTCCTCAACCACCACCAGTGTGCAGCATCCACCTGGATGATGCGACGGCAGCCATATTGTGCCAGAACGCCCACCACACACCAACTTATTGGTAGAGAGGAGACAGAGTGTTGAAGCCAATCAGTGTAATGAACACTTAAATGAACATTAAATTCACACGCAACAGCTCTGGTGGTCATTCCTGTAGTCAGCATGCCAAAACTTGCGACATCTGTGGCATTGTGCTGTGTGATAAAACTGCACATTTTAGAGTGGCCTTTTATTGTGGCCAGCCTAGGACACCTGTGCAATAATCATGCTGTCTAATCAGCATCTTGATAAGCCACACCTGTGAGGTGGATGGATTATTATGGCAAATGAGAAGTACTCACTAACACAGATTTAGACAGATTTGTAAACAATATTTGAGAGTAATAGGCCTTTTGTGAAAAAGTCTTAGATCTCAGCTCATGAAAAATGGGGGCAAAAACAAAAGTGTTGCGTTTATAATTTTGTTCAGTGTATATATATGCATTACTGTGCAAAAGTCTTAGGCCATTAGTATTTTCACCAACAAAAAACGCCCAACTGGTTATAAGCCTATTATTTCTATCTTTTGTTGTACTGTTTCAGCAGGAAATAACATTCCTTTTGCCATTAATTGTAATAATCCTGTGAAATTTTTGTATGCACAAGGAGTCTGACAGCAGCCAGTGCTCCACACAGAGATCTGATCTCACCATCATCCAGTCTGTCTGGAATGACATGAAGAAACAGAACAAACTGACAGAGTAAATCCAGAAGAAATGTGTCAACATCTCCAAGACACTTTAAGAAACCGACCTGCAAAGCTACCTGAAAAACTATGTGCAAGTGAACCTAAGAAAAAAGCTGTTTTAAACAAAAAGGGTGGTTGCACCAACTGTTGATTTGATTTAGTTAATTGATAAATCAAATCTATTTATGACATTATTTTTGAAAGCATCCTCAGTTTACAACATTTTTACACAAGTGCCTAAAACTTTTCACAGTACTGTAGCTTTGCAGGTAGGTTTCTTGAAGCATCTTGGAGACATTGCCACATTTCTTCTGGATTTAGTCTGTCTCAGTTTGTTCTGTTTCTTCATGTCATTCAAGACAGACTGGATGATGGTGAGATCAGACCTCTGTGTGGAGCACTGGCTGCTGTTGTGCAAACAAAAATCTCACTGAATTATTACAATTAATGGCAAAAGGAATGTTTTTTCCCGCTGACACACTACAGCAAAAGATAGAAATAACAGGCTTAAAAACAGTTGGGTGTTTTTTTGTTGGTGAAAATACTAATGGCCTAAGACTTTTGCACAGTACTCTGTGTGTGTGTGTGTGTGTGTGTGTGTGTGTGTGTGTGTGTGTGTGTATATATATATATGGATGTATTCACTGAATTATGTGCTGACCTTGTCAAGTCCTGTTGTTTTTTCTATAACCAATATATTGTGTAAAGTCTCTAGAGTTATTTTGTTTATTTATATTTACATGCAGAGGGAGCTATTGAGGTTCAAACAGGAGGCTCGCAACCTGCAGGGGGTGAAAGTAAGTCTTGTATACCTCCAAACTCTATAAAAGGGCCTATAAAATAAGACCCTCACATGCACATTGCTAAGAATTTAATTAGTCACAGACTGATATAAAGCAGAACAAATTAGATAAGCAAGTTTAGATTGATTGACTGTGATTTGTCATCACTCAGGATGCTCTTCAGCAGCGTATGGCTGTGCAGGAGTCCTCAGTCCTGCAGCTCAAACAGGAACTCCTGCGCACCAGTATGGCCAAAGACGAGCTGGCGGGACAAAATGTGAGCGCATGCAACTGAGACCTGATATTTTTGTTTTTATGCTATGCATATTAATTTAATTTCAATTATACCATATATTATGTGTGTGTATTTTTTTCTTAGGCCGAGCTACAGAGGAAGCTAGAGGAGCGGAACAGGCTTCTCAGTGAATATAAGGCATGTCTTGTTTTGCAAAGTATAATCATATTTATTGCAAACATTTTTCCACAATATATAGTATGTATTCTAATTCTACTGTTCATTAGAGTTTTCAGTTGTTTTTATATAAATTAGAGTTTTGTAGTTTTATTGTTATTTAGTAGTAATTAATGTTTATGTTGCATCCTTAATTGAGATCCTTGTTGTATATGCAAGATTATATTAATTTGTTCTGATTGCTAAATGAATAAACTATTATCTGATATTTATACATTTAGAAATATATCACTTTTAAGCATCAGTCTTGTTACTAGTTTTTGTTACTTTTTTTTCAAAAGGGTAGCTTGACTGTAGTTGTGCTTTAATTTATGAGTAGATTATAACTTGAAATTCTAGAATTCCTCACATCAAAGAATGCTTTTTCTAATCAAATGCTGATTTTCATCATAAAGCTTTGGTATTTATACCACATCTATTTCTATAATATATTTAAACTTACTATCTTTATACTGTACAGAAAGAACTGGGCCAAAAGGACCGGCTTCTGCAGCAGCAACAGCTGAAGCTGGATGAGACACTGCGCAAGCTGACAGACAGCAGCAGTCAGCAGGTACGACATCAAACACAGCCCTGCAGACTCAACTCTCAACTAGCATAGCAGCTGTGAAGGAGAACTGCATGATGGGAGTGGAGATGCAGGATAGTTATTCATTTGTTGTTTATATAATGTACAGCTATTGTTGCTAATTTTCATATGTATATATAAAATATTTAATAATCTATAATATATAATAAATAAAATAAATAATAAAAATCGTTATTGTTGAGCCCTAATAATGAATCTGTTTACTTTTCATTATGACTGAAGGCTTCTGCACTTGCTTTTATAAAACAGTTGAGTGTGAATGAGAATGTTTGTGTGTTTCTCAGGCTTGCCTGCAGAGGGAGCTGGAGCACAAGGAGAGTATTCTCAAAGAGTTAATGAGCCATGAGACAGAGGAGGTAACAGGCCTATAAATAATACACAATTCTCCCCACAGCTGTTTGTTTTCACACATTGCAGATTATGTTTAGTGTTTCCATTATTTCCTCAAAATTTCAAGTAAAGACACCCTGTCGTCTGTTTCAGCTTCCTGGCTCGCAAAACAATGGCTATTCACACCCACCCGTCACAGCATCAAAACCACACCATGGGGTAAATAAGCCTGAAGACTTTTTTTCCTCAATTATCTTGTATTATATCTATAGAGATATATGTAATTGTGTCTCTTGTAGGCTGAGGAGCTGCAGTTAGTAAGAGATGCTCTCCGTAGTCTGAGGAACAGCTTTGGAGGTCACGACCCTCAGCATCACACTTTGGACACCCTTGAGCAAGGTGTGGCCAGCCTGATGGATCGCCTCTATGACTTGGAAACCCGCCACAAACAGGATAGGAGGGTATGGTGAATGTTTATCCATTCTCAGACAGCAGGTTTTGCACCTGATCTACATTCTGTTCTCAAATCAGTCTGTTTCTTTGTAGAGCCGAGGCAAATCTCCAGGTCATAAAGCGTCTCACTCAGATCGAGACTCCTGGCCTCCTACTTCAAGTAAGCATACATCTTAATCCCAAAACTACGGTGACCCAGTAGCGCACAACACAACAAAATTGCTGCAACACAACGAAATTAGCACAACACAATGGAAACAAGCCTCCAGGTAATGGAAACAAGTCACACCACAACGAAAACAAGCCTCAATACAATGGAAACATGTCGCAACACAATAAAATTAGCAAAACGTAATCAAAACAAGCCACAACACAATGAAATTATAACAACACAACAAAAACAAGCCCCAATACAACAGAAACAGGCCACAACACAACGAAATTAGCACAACACAACGGAAACAAGCCACAACACAATGAAAACAATTCGCAACAACAAAAACAAGGTAAAAAAGCCACAAAACAATGGAAACAATTCGCAACACAACAAAAACAAGCCTCAACACAATGGAAACAATTCGCAACAAAACAAAAACAACACAATAGAAACTAAAATTAGCACAACAAAAACAAGCCACAACACAACGGAAACAAGTCAGAACACAGCAAAATTAGCACAATAATGAAATTAGTCCTATGCGTTGTGCTGTGGCAATTTCGTTGTGTTGTTGAGATTTTGTTTTGCACTACTGGGTCACCATACAAAACACCTCAGTACAGAAAATGACATAACCATTTAAATATATATGAATTTCATTTGTACTTGTCAGGTTTCACTGTGGGAATATTGCTGCTTATTTAAAATACTACTAAAGTGATAAATCTCCTCTGCTGTCTTACAGAAATGGCTCATTCTCAGAGCAGCCCTGCGTTAAACTCATCAGCATGCACCAAAGTCCTGTACTTCACTGACCGCTCCCTCACGCCATTCATGGTCAACATCCCCAAGAGGTCAGTCAGATCATTACACATATTACACATATATGTGGCTTGAGTGGATCTTTAGCCTTAAATCATTATAATGTAGTATACTTTAGATAAGTGACCTTGGACCACAAAACCATTTTTTTTTTTAGGATAGAATAATATTTGGCTGAAAAAAAATCTAAATATAGAGAAAATCACATTTAAATTTTTCCAAATTAAATCCTTAATGCATATTACTAATTAAAAATTAGGTTTTGATATATTTACGGTAGGAAATTTACAAAATATCTTCATGGATCTTTACTTAATATCCTAATGATTTTTGGCATAAAAGAAAAATCGATAATTTTGACCCATACAATGTATTGTTGGCTATTGCTACAAATATATCCATGCAATTTATGACTGTTTTTGTGGTCCAGGGTCACGCATGTGCTATGAGATTTTTTCATTGTCTTATGTCAACAGGCTTGGGGAGGTCACCCTGCGAGACTTCAAGGCTGCTGTTGATCGGGAAGGCAATTATCGGTACCATTTTAAAGCGCTGGATCCAGAGTTTGGCACTGTGAAGGAAGAGGTATTGCCACATTATCAGTCAACAGGATATTTTCTCAGTACATTCAAGCATCTAAATCAGTGGTTCTCAGTCAGAAGGCCAGTGCCCATTAGGGGACCCCAGCAAACTTTCAATTATGAAGGGGTTCTTTAAATATTTTTTGAACAGTAGGGACTTTTACAGGGATAGTTCACACAAAAATGAAAATTTTGTCATTAATTACTCACCTTCATGTCTTTCCAAACCCGTAAGACCTTTGTTCATCTTCAGAACACAAATTAAGATATTTTAGATGAAATCCAAGAGCTTTCTGACCCTGCACAGACAGCAAAGAAAATGCATGTTTCTTAAGGGTTTGGAACGACATGAATTTTTTTTTTTTTTTTAATTTAATTTAATTTAATTTAATTTAATTTAATTTAATTTAATTTAATTTATGCATTTAACAGACTCTTTTATCCAAAGCGACTTACAGTGCATTCAGGCTATCAATTTTTACCTATCATGTGTTCCCGGGGAATCGAACCCCCAACCTTGCGCTTCATAACGCAATGCTCTACCACAATGCTCTACCACTTGAGCTTTTTTAAATAAAAATGAAAGGTTGCATATAATGTATAAAAATGACCCATGGCTTCACCCAGGTGTTCCAGGATGATGCAGTGGTGCCCGGCTGGGAAGGGAAGATCGTGGCCTGGGTAGAAGAGGATAATGGGCAAAGAGGGTACTGCACGCATCTATACAGCAGGTACTACATCTGCTTGTCACCATTTGAAGCTCACTCTCCCTATTTTCCTCGACAGGACCTAACACAAGTCAGCAAGAAGCTGTCTAAGGAAATGGAGACGTCTGTGCCAAAATGAAATAACATTGATTTGTAACTCAAGTGTACAGAGGATGGAGCTTTAGTGCCCTATGAAAGTCCCACCCACCTTTACTCTATCCTGCATGAGCTGAACAGCAGAATGAACCTGAAAGGACGTGGAGGATCATCGTAAGGAGCACCAGATTGAGAAAGTCTCATCTTGCGTCCTGTCCAGACCAGTATTACTCAAACATAACTATACAGAGGATGGGAGGACAGGATTTCTGATCTCTTTTAGAGGTCTTGCCATAGAACAGACACCCATTCAAATGCTTTACTAGCAGACAAACTCTTCACTGTGACGGAGGAGCCTTTTGTTCAATTCACCTACTTTAGAGTAGGTTCTGCCAGAGTACTTTTTTGTTTAGTTCGATGAACCAAAATTTAATTTTGTATTTTTTTTTGCTGTGAATAGAGAGAAGTAGGTAATCTCGACTGTCAAGAGTACTTGTGTGAATGTGGTTATGAATCTTAAGAAAGCAGCAGTAAAAGTATGCGAGTATAGAGCAGAAAGGAGTTTGACGTCTGCTGTTTCCTAGCTGAGATTTTTTTTTTTTTATCTTAGATAAAGAGTTTCCCTAAAACATACGTTAGAAACATTCTTTATGAAGTTCTGCAAAAAAGACTTTCAGTCTTCTCCAAGGACCAAAGTGTTTTGCTTGTTTGATATAAGATGTCATTCAATACGTCTTTTTAAAGAGCTCTTAGGTTTAACATTTAAAGAGATTGATTTTTTTTTTTGTATGCATGCCTTCTAAGAGTCGGCACTGAAGATTTGACTGTATGGTATAAATGTGGTGAAATTATAGCTCATGATTTTGACCATGGCACAACATAAAATGTAGTACAGATAAATTGCATTATCACTGCAGGCTTTCAAATGTAATTATCTATCTTTCAGATGTCAGCTATCAGATATTTGAGTTTACAGGAAAGTGCCTGGAATCTGCTAAGAAAGAGGTTGCCGGGGTTTGCCTTTTGTATTTTTGTTGTATATTTTATATTTATGTAAATATGTTAATATTTCAGAGATAGAGCGAGGCATAGTGCCTTTACACTGTATAAATGATGTCCTATAAATGCTGAAAAATATTTTAAAGATATGAAAATGTCCCCTTGTATCCAAAAAAGGCACATAATCCCTGTCATCAGAGAAGCCTGGAGCTAACAAGAACCGTATTGATGGAGATACAAGTGACTGTATGCCATGAATGAAATTCTGCTTCACACTCCCGATTACTGCTGGCTGCATTACTGCTTTAAGAAGAATGTTATTTGGTTTGCAAATAAACAGTTTGAAGCAGTATACACTGTGTGTGTTTTTGTTAAATAAACTTTATTAAATGTATTATTATCATTAAGTATTTTGCGTAACTTAAAAAACATACACAGAGATCCTTAAGGGACAAAAAGCCTTTCAAAAAACTCATAAAAATATATATATATATATATTTTTTTTTTGTATCTAATGCATTTTTAGATGGAAAACTGTTTGCTCCAAGTGGACGGTTCTGTGAAGACATGGGTATTTTATTTTATTTTTTTAAGGTATGCACAGGTGAATTATTAGCTCAGTTTCAAGTGTTGGAATATAAGGACTGTTTATCTAATGAAACAAGAGAGATTTTTCCTGTTACGATTTATTGTTATTTCTACACATTGCCTAGTTTGTCTGTAACAAAGTTGACAAATAATACTAAAAAGAAACGTTTTTATTATTATCAAAAGTAATTAGTGTTTGACAGCACAGAATTATAAAAAAAATATATATGTTTTCAATACTATACTAGAAAGATTTTTTGTTAGTGAACTTTTGTTCTTAACTTTTTGAAATGCCAAATGTATCTCCAATTATAAATTCACCCCTTTACATTCAGTTTAGCAACAACATTCATAATTTCATTATTTAAATAAAATATAACCATGAGTGTTAATAAAAACTGCTCAATCCCTCTACCCCATGATCTCTTCGAGTTTAGAATGTAAAAAAATATCAATAAATGTTTCTCACCGCTCCATGTCGTTAGATGGCGCTGATTCGCGTATTCAGCAACGCTCACTGTCAGCAAAACATCTCGCGAAGTAAACATTCACGTGTTGCTACTTGCTACGCTGTTACACGCTAGCTAGTTAACGAAAATGCGGGATAAAAAGGATAAAGAGAAGACACAGATAACCGATGACCCTGTGAAGAATTTTGAGAAATGGAAAAGGAAATACAACAAAACAAAGAAACGAGTCAAACAAGTTCAAAAAACCACCAAGAAACGCGACTATGAGGTGGAGAGAGAAACCATACAGAAGCTGGTGAATAAATACTCGGAGGTGAGATATCATGAGGCTGATATTGCAAAGCATTTCTGACTCCTCGTACATTACTCGTTTCTAGCGATTGGCACGTGTTTACCTAACGTTACCTGTTATGCAGCTGTTGTAGCATCTGGCTTGACATATCAGCGTTTTGACATTTAAAACCAATGTTTACAAGTACTAAACCTTTGGATGTTGTGTATGAAGTGTTGCTGATGGTCGTTTCTGGTCAGGAAGTCTGTCAGCACAGGTTTTTACATAAACATGATACTGTTTATTTGTTGGTCAGTGTTTTTTTATTTTTATTTTTTTTTAGTCCTGGGACAGAACAGGCCACGTAACAGACATAAAAGTTAAAATATCAAGGTTTTGGATTCATTTGATAAAGCATGTCAAGTATTCAGACGTGTTGCAGTGTTCTGCATCTTCTATGTTGTGTGGTGTTGTTTTTGAGATTTATAATAGTCCTGATATTCTTCATCAGACACCTAATCCATCTTAAAACATGCCACCGTGAAGGTTTTGACACGAGTAACTGTTTTTCTAGATCAATCCCAAAGAGGCTGTGAAGTTCTCTGATTTTCCACTCTCAAAAAAGACTCTGAAAGGTGAGCAAACATGATTATTTGCCTGTTAATAAGTTCACATGTGTCTTGTTAATCTTAATGATGCTCTTGATCATGCCATCAGGTCTTCATGAGGGTCAGTACAGGCAGCCCACAGAGATTCAGAGGCAGACGATTGGCTTTGCTTTGCAAGGGAGAGATGTTCTTGGTGCTGCAAAGACTGGCTCTGGAAAGACTTTGGCCTTCCTCATCCCGGTAAGCAATAGAGCAGTGGTGACGTATTCTTGTAGGCCAACTTGGAAGTTAGCATCACCATGTTTCTCTTGGCAAAAACCCAACAGTAATGTAATTAATCGCTTATGAAAAAAAAATCCTTTTTGAAAGAAATCAGCATTTATTTGATCAAAAATATAGTAAAACAGCAATATTGTGAAATTGTATAAAATATTTTGAATAAAAAAATTTTAGAAACCCCATTGAATTCAGTATAATGGAACTGAAAGTGAAAAGACAAGATTGTATTTAATATATATATATATATATATTATATTTATGTCAGTATGTAATATTTACAATATAATACATTATGATATTGAGTATGTTATATTTATGTAAATGTGTAATAAACCTTTTAGAACAACAGGGGTGAGTAAACGATGACCGACTTGATGACAGTCTTTTACTTTTAAATATTTAATCTGCTGTGTTTTTTCAAATTCAAACATCATTTTGAAGCCTCTCTAATGCACTGTGACTGTCTCCAGGTTTTGGAGTGCTTGTACCGTGAACAGTGGACTGCGATGGATGGCCTCGGCGCTCTCATCATCTCTCCCACCCGAGAGCTGGCCTATCAGACCTTTGAGGTGTTGAGGAAGGTCGGCAAGAACCATGAATTTTCTGCTGGTCTTGTAATTGGTGGAAAGGTGTGTTTCTCTTGTCTTTAGTGATTAGTATGGTTCTTGCTTATTTTTTTGTCAAGGTTTTTATTGTGTAATAATTGGTTATTCTTTTTCAATGACTGCAGGATCTGAAAGATGAATCAGAAAAAATCCATCGCACCAATATCATTATCTGCACCCCAGGACGTCTGCTGCAGCACATGGACGAGACTGCCACCTTTCATGCTTCAGATCTGCACATGCTTGGTAAGGTGACGCTTAGAAAGAGTTTTAAATACACTACTCTTCAAAAGTTTGGGGTTAGTAAGATTTTTATTTTGATAAAAGCATTTATTTGATTATTACTTCAGTGTCACATGATCCTTCAGCAATCATTTTAATTGGCTGATTTGGTGCTCAGGATACATTTCTCATTATCAGTGTTGAAAACCGTTGTGCTGCTTATTATTATTGTGGAAATTGTGGTACATTTTTGTCAGAATTCATCAATTTATAGAATCTCATTGACTCCAAACTTTATACACCAAACAGTGGTGTTAATGCATGTGCAGTTCTTATGTCCAGCCCTTTACCTTAAATAACATGCCATACTTTCTCTTCCATGGCAGTACTTGATGAAGCCGACAGAATTCTGGACATGGGTTTCGCCGACACACTCAATGCCATTATTGAAAACCTTCCGAAAACACGGCAGACCCTTCTCTTCTCTGCCACTCAAACCAAGTCTGTCAAAGATCTGGCCAGACTGAGCCTGAAGAACCCAGAGTATGTGTGGGTCCATGAGCAGGCCAAGTTCAGGTAAGCTTATGGTTTTATAATGATTTAGATGTTGGGCGTCTGTGTTAGTCAGCCTGCGCTTAAATAGATGGTTCACCCAGAAATGAAAATTGATACCTTTAATGTCTTTTTAACATCATGGATGGACATGAAGCTCTTAAACACTGATCTTCTCTGCAGTACACCAGCCACTCTGGAACAGAACTATGTGGTGTGTGAGCTGCACCAGAAAGTCAACATGCTCTTCTCGTTTTTGAGGAGTCATCTTAAGAAGAAGATCATTGTCTTTTTTGCCTGCTGCAAAGAGGTAACAGCTCAAACTATTTCTGTAGTACATCTCAGTGTCTGTTTTCATAGAATGGAGTGGGTTTAAAATGTCTGAAACAACTAGTAAAAATTATATAATATTACTCCTTTTTTTTTTTTTATAAAAAAATATAATTAAACATTTTTTTCACATTATATATGAGCTTTATTGTTTAGACTTTCAATTAAAAATATCTTGCACTACTGTTCAAAAGAATCTGTAAAACTTTCATGAATCTCTTCTGCTCACCAAGGTTGCATTTAGTTCAGAAATTTATTTTGCATTTAGATCAAAAATACACTTGAAAACAGTAACATTTTGAAACATTATTTTCATTTGCCATATTTATATATTTATATATATATATATATATATATATATATATATATATATAGATATATATAGATAGATATATATATAGATATATAGATATATATATAGATATATAGAGATATATATAGATAGATATATAGAGATATATATATAGATATATATATAGATATATATAGATACTTTAAAATATAATATATATGATTGGCAAGCTAAATTTGCAGCATTACTTCAGTCTTCAGTGTCACATGATTGTTTAGAAGTCATTTTAATATGTAGGGCTGCAACTAACGATTATTTCGATAATCGATTAGTTGGCCGATTATTTTTTTAGATCAATCGGATTTTTAAAAAAATGTAGTAGAATGTTGATATTAAGCTCCTATCTCTGAAAACGGTCTTACTACTGGCTTTAGTCTCAGCTAAGCGAGTGTGTGAGTTACATGCTTTGTCGGTTCATCGGGCATGTCTGGATTTTAGTCCGGATGACAGCAAGGTTACGTTGCTGCCTAACCCAGCTTTCGTTCCCAAAGTCAGTGATTCAGCTTATAACTGCTTGCTTTGGAGTTACGTGCCTTTTACCCCCCTCCTTTTTCTTCGTCGGAGGAGCGGAAATTGCACACTTTGTGTCCTGTACGAATGTTACACGATTATGTAAACAGAACACGATCGTTTCATGGGCCACTCAATGTAAGGGTAAGCCGATCTCCTCACAGCGCCTTTCCCATTGGATGGTGAAGGCGATTGAATTGGCCTATACATCTATGGATCTTCATTCCCCAGTGGGCTTAAGGGCTCATTCAACAAGGGGTGTGGCTACCTCGTGGGTGTTGTTTCAAGGGGATTTCGGTAGGACATATTTGTGCAGCGGCAAGCTGGGCTTCCCCTCATACATTTATCAGATTTTACCGTCTGGATGTCGCTGCGCCTTCTATGGCTCATGCAGTTCTCAATGTTGGCTCTTTGGAGAATTGAAAGGTTATCTTTCGTTCTTGCCAGGTCTGTTCGGCGACTTCGGAAAACATGCATTTCGGGAGTTGGCTATATCATTCCCATAGTGAGATACCGAGCGATTGTTTGAAAGAGAACGTTAGGTTACTTGCGTAACCCCGGTTCTCTGAGAACAGAGCGAGGTATCTCACCAAGCTTCCCTACACGCATAACACGGGGGAAGAGCATGCTTAGAATGCCGTTTCCGGGGATCACAGCCATAAATATAAGGAGGGGGTGGGCTCCTTGTCATGAGCTGTGATTGGTCCGTCCTTTGGACAGATGTGGTGTAATTGGTGCTTCCATAGTCTATAATGCCTGGGGCATTTCCCATAGTGAGATACCTCGCTCTGTTCTCAGAGATCCGGGGTTACGCAAGTAACCTGATGTTATTCAGTGCTGTAATTTGATTCAACCGGCTGAAGTTGGATGTGCACTGTGGGCAGACCCGACTAATTGATAATGAGAATCGTTGTCGATGATTTTCATTATCGATAATAATCAATTTTATCGATTAGTTGTTGCAGCCCTACTAATATGCTGATTTGTTACGTAAGAAACATTTCTTATTATTATCAGTGTTGAAACCAGTTATGGTGCTTCATTTTTTTTTTCAGAATTCTTTCATGAATAGAAAGTTAAGAAGAACAACATTTTTTTGTAACATTAAACAGTGAATATATTTATAATCAATTAAATGCATGCTTGCTGAACAAAAGTACTGATCAAGAAAAGTTTTGAAAGGTAGTTAGTATGTATATATGATTATGAAATGCATTGGTGTTGTTCTGTATTTGCAGGTTCAGTATCTGTTCCGGGTCTTCTGCCGGTTGCGTCCGGGTATCTCCGTACTTGCTTTGCATGGCAAACAGCAGCAGATGAAGAGGGTGGAGGTTTATAATGACTTTGTCCGCAAGACCTCAGCCGTCCTCTTTGCCACAGACATCGCTGCCAGAGGACTTGGTAATGGAAATTTATTCTGTGGAAAAATGCACATGTTAGCTTTGAGTGACTGAAATAAGTACTGTCAATTTAATATTTGATTTGCAAATGTTTGTGAATATTTTTTAATGAAGCAATATGTCCTGTAAATAATTCAGTTTGATGGACAGCTGTAACTGAAACGCATTTAATGGGTTTTTATTTATGGTCCTAGACTTCCCTGCAGTGAACTGGGTGCTGCAGTTTGACTGTCCTGAAGATGCAAACACATACATCCACAGAGTTGGCAGGACAGCCAGGTAAAACTGATTAACTGTTTTCATCTGTATATTTGATGACGGTTAGTTTTTCATAAAGCATTGTAAAAATCTTAACAGAAGAGTGTTTAGCAAAAGAGTGTTTTATCTGAAACACTAGATGGCAGATTTGAACTGTTCCTCATTGCTTCCATGTTTCTAATACATGTGGAAACAATGCTGACATTGGAATTAAGCTCTTACATAAAATCATATTTAAACACTGTACAGATTTGTCTATTTACACTGGACACGTGATGGATTAACAGCAGCTCAGCTATTTAGTTTTTTTTCTTCTTTTTCATTTTTGGACTCTGGCTTGACTTGTTATAGTATCACCTTGAGGGCACTGGATAGCTATAGAAACATGTCAAGTTTCTCAGCGCTCAGAGTGAGACAGCACACACCTGCCATCCACCCAGCTGCCAGCTTCACTCTCTTTTCCTTGTGCTACACTTGTCTTTTCAGTGTGGAATCGATATTTTCAGTAACTCCCCTTCATAGATCACCACCCTCTGCAGAAAGCTCATGAGCTTAAACACGAACACTCACTGAGCTGAGCATTTAAAAAAAGAGAAACGGTTGTGTGAGAGTCCTGTGTTGCAGCAGACCACCTAGTGTGACCTTAAAGGGATAGTTCACCAAAAAAGGAAAATTCTGACCTCATGCACTCACTGTCATGCCATTCCAAACCCGATTGCTGATGTTATATGGCACAGAAATGAGGACATTGAGTGAAATGTTCCTGTAACACACACATTCACTTTCTCTCTTTCTCTGCAGGTATAAGGAGGGGGGCGAAGCTCTCCTTGTCCTATTGCCCTCAGAGGAGAAGGGCATGATTGCACAGCTTCAAGACAAGAAAGTTCCCATTAACAAAATCAAGTGAGTGTATCTCTCCTTTCCTCTCAGTCTGTGACTGCACGCAGTCAGTTTTGCAGTGAAAATAAGATGAGCCTGGAAATAATGTGTAGTTTTGTCAGTGTTGTAGTGTGTGGCATGTTCATCTGTGTTTAGCAGAGACTGTATGCATGGGCTTTGTGAATAATAAAGGAAGCCACATGCATGCTGAGAATGAAAGATGACAGCTTATTGCATGTGATCATGTTGAGATCATTATGATCAGTGATATCTGCTGTGAGAATGCAGCTGCAGTCACAGTCTCCACAGGCTTGATTTTATGTTTGCTCTTAGTCAGTGTTACTGTATTCACCGAAATGTCCCAGTTTAACCAGAATGCTCAGTTAATTTAGTTTCATTTGTAACTGCATTTACAAACATCAGTGCCTGACTGAATGGGCAAAAATTCCCCCAGTTTGTGTTTATTTATGGGAAGTCTTGGCCTAATGGTTAGAGAGTTGGACTTGTAACCCAAAAGGTTGCGGGTTCGAGTCTCGTACCGGCAGGGATTGTAGGTGGGGGGAGTGTATGTACAGCACTCTCTCCCACCTTCAATACCACCACTGAGGTGCCCTTGAGCAAGGCACAGAACCCCCAACTGCTTCCCGGGCGCCGCAGCAAAAAATGGCTGCCCACTGCCAGGGTGTGTGTTCACGGTGTGTGTGTGTTCACGGTGTGTGTTCACTTTGGATGGGATAATTGCAGGGCACTAATTCCGAGTATGGGTCACCACACTTGGGCACGTCACATCACTTTTCACTTTTTTCACTTTTCTTTAAAATAAAATTTCATTGAAATCCATGTCGGTGTAATGGTCAGGTGTCCCAATACTTCTGCGTTTATTTAGTGCATATTCCATAATTCAACACTTTTATTTAAAGCAATTTATTTCACTATATGTTCAGCAGCCATTTTTGTAGACGTTATATGTTGGACCCTGTTTACATCTTCAGAACACAAATTAAGATATTTTTAATGAATTCTGAGAGCTCTCTGACCCTCCCATAGACAGCAAGGGCACTACCACAATCAATGTCCAGAAAGGTAGCAAGGACATCATTAATATAATCCATGTGACATCAGAGATTCAACCATAATTTTAAGACTTCAAATATTTGTCTCCTCTGTGTCACCCTATAGCTCCATTTTGGAGAGTATCACATATGTAAACAACGTATGCTGTTCTGTCAGCTGCGTCACTCGGATATGTTGTTTACGCTTTGATCTGAACTAAAAGTTGCCGTAGTGCAGCTGACACAGAACAACATACATTGTTTACGTTCATTGGATACTCTCCAAAATGGCGCCATGGTGAGGCGTAGGAGACGTGTTGTTGAATACAGTCGTTATTTTCGTTTTTTGCGCCCAAAAAAGTATTCTCATAGTTTTTTAAAATTACGGTTGACCCACTGATGTCACATGGACTATTTTAACGATGTCCTTGCTACGTTTCTTGATTGTGGTAGTATCCTTGCTGACTATGGGAGGGTCAGAGAGCTCTCGGCATTCATCAAAAATATCTTAATTTGTGTTCTGAAGATGAACGAAGGTCTTACGGGTTTGGAACAACATGAGGTGAGAAATTAATGACAGAATTTTTATTTTTGGGTGAACTATCCCTTTAATCAATTGTTTTAATTCATTCACAGGGTGAACCCAGAGAAGTTGGTGTCCGTCCAGCAGAAGTTGGAGGCCTTCCTGGCACAGGAGAAGGAGCAGAAGGAACGAGCACAGAGGGTAAGGCCTGAGGAGACCTGACTTCCTGTGCAGTCTGTCACACCTCATCTCAAACACTAAAGGTTGATGCTGTACTGTAGAGCAGAGCCATGCTTTTAGGATAATCTGATTGTCTGCCTCACTCTCAGGGCTGAGCTTTGTGAGGCTCATTATAGAGACAAGAACAGCATGAAATGTAATCGGGCAAATTGCTGCCATGATCGCCTGCTAGTGCACTCTCCCTAATGTGTTTATCAGGGATAAGTTTTCAGATTTTATCCTCTGTAATGCCTCTTCTCTTTTTCCCCTCCTCTCAACGGCAGTGTTTTGTGTCCTACCTCCGCTCCGTCTATCTGATGAAGAACAAAGACGTCTTTGATGTTTTCCAGCTCAAACTCCCAGAATATGCCATGTGAGTGGATGCTGTGAAGTAATGCCCAGCAGTCCTCTGTGTAAATGTGTTTGTGTGTAAGCCATGTGTGTCCTCTTTGAACACACTCTTGAGGACTTCAAATGATGTGTCATTATTATACAATTAAATCATCCAAAAAGAAACCATCACCATCTGTTTTGAAAAAACAGAGACTGTTTAATACAGTTATTTTGTTCATAAATCATTATAGTCTAGTGGTTAATGCCCATAATCTTGTCTCTATTTCCCCATATACCCATATCCTGTCCAAAACTGTCTTTATTTATAAAAATTGTCAAAAAAGTGAAAACTATATTCAGTAATCGTTTAATAATATTTAAACAGTTCATTTCTTTTAAAACAGCATGTAACGGTTTTCATTTTTAAAAAACATTTTGAATTTTATTAATGCACATTTTATATATGCTATTATAAATGCTTTATTTTTTTTTACAAAACATTTTATTTTTAAGACTTTTTTTTTAAACTTAATAAAAGTGGCAAAAAGAACTAAAATGGGATTTTAAAAAATGCATTTGATTTGATGTCAAGCTGACAAGTTTGTGTGATCTTGTCATTGTCAGGTCACTGGGTTTGGCGGTGGCTCCGCGGGTCCGTTTCCTAAATAAGGCCCAGCAGCAGAAGAGTGGAGTGATGCAGGACAACAGCGGCGCTGCAGGACACGAGTCTGAAGATGAGCTGAAGAGTTTCAAAGCCCAACTCAAAGGAGAGCAGTCTAAGTCTCAGTCCTCACAGTCTGAGGAAGAAGAGGAAGAAGAGGATGATGATGATGATGTTGATGATGATGAGGATGAGGATGAGGAGACATTAAAGCCCGCAGCTCTGCTATGTGGCTTTAATGAAGAGGATGAGGACGACCAGAAAGAACAGGACCTACTGACTGTCAAGCGTAAAGATGTGTTCAATATCAATGAAGAGAGCCAGGATGATGATGAGGTAAATAAACAACATACATCTGGTGTAATTACAGTTATTGCACATTTCTGATGGGCTGTGCTTTGTGAACACAGGAATTATTAGCAGTTAAGGGGTCCCATTTCAATATAAATGGTTGCCTAAGGCAATTTCATGGCTGTATGTTTGATTTTATGCACCTGCTAGTAATAAGTGCGACTGAAATACCTCAAACTATTAATTAGACAAAAATGTCCATATACTTTTGGCTTTATAACCGAGTAATAGTCACATTTTGCCATGTAGAAACAGGACCTTCCTGAATGCATCATTTGCATCTATTTTAACATAATGCAGGAATTCAATTGAGAATATAGAATCACAAATAATCTATAAAAAGGTTTGAATGCAAATTACACACTTCATCTTCATCCTTAACTTAAAAATAATAATTAATGCAGCTTATCTTTGTGAACGGTGGGAAGGTTGAGTCCGTGGTGCTTGAGAAATGGAAATTTTTTCAGTCATCTTCCTCCTAACGTCTCAGCTGTTGTGACCCATTGCTCTGTGATTCAGAAGAGCTTCTATTCGAGTTCTGTGCATTTTGCGTTCAAAGCGTGTTGTTTTAATAAGCCTCCAGATATGAAGACATGCTAAATTATGTATCTCTCCTCTCAGTATGCCTTTGAGACAGTAAACATGACTCCTGTGCAGACCTGGCAGGTTTATGAGAGACGCGGACCTGCGAGTCATGTCAGAATTGCCTGATATGTCTTGAGGCTCCACAATCAATTACTGCAGTACAGTCAGATATATATATTTTTAAATAATATAAAAAAAATTCAAAACTTTCCATTCAGCTACTTTGCCAAAACAAGGGTCAGTTGTATCAATGTAGCCCTATAATTTATAATTATTATTATTAAAAAATAGTTAATTATTATACATTTGGTATTATTATTATTATTAATAGTATTTTAAAGAATAATGATTCTATTGATCGATTAAATTGACAGAATGTGAGAGTAAAGACATATAAAAAAAAATGCTGTACATTTATCAGTCACGGTTTTCACAGAACTAATAAGCAGCAACTGTTTTCAACAGTAAGAAATGTTTCTTAAAGGGGTCATGATGCAGCTATCCAGCGCGTTGTGATTGGCCGAATGCCTGAAGCGTGTGACGGAAATGTTATGCTTCTTAACATATTGTGATGCCTTGTCCGGCCGGAGCAAAGAGACATAAACATAAAAACCATTAAAACCTGATATAAACATGATTTCTAGTCGTGTCTTCTTTTGGAAGGCAAAAACAAAGTAGTTTTGCTTTCTCAACGAAACAGTGTCACACACCGCGGCCTTGAGTGAGCGAAGGCTGGAGGCCTAGAGTGAGCCGCGGCTGGCTTGAGTGAGCAGAAGCGGGCTGCTTGAGAACGGTGTGGCAGGCAGATTCTACAAATGAGCGTACCTTGGGCTTGCAGCAACCACATGTGACGGCCCCGGGCTGGACTCCACTTTGTCCACGGTAAAAGCTGATTCAGCGATCCACAGTGCAAAGTTGATGTATTTCCTCAGCGACCAGCACGGATCAGCCCCAGGCATTACGAAGCGGATATCGTCCTCTTTTGGAAGGCCAAAGAAAGTAGTTTCACTTTCACAACCAAACACACAGCGTCTATACGACATGGTGGCGGCAACAATAATACTACAATGAGAATAAAAGGTACGCCACCTTTCTTTGCGTGAACATCTGGGCGCCGTTATGCAAATCTTACCACATACTGACATAGATATGTGGGGGCATGTTAGAACAAGTCTTTTCAGGGGGAGCGTACGAGTGTTAACTTTTATAAAGAATATCTCTTTGGATTTGAGACTTTAGTCTTTGCAACTTCACAGATCTTCTTTATTCACCAAGAGCTTGTAAGACTCCAAAGAGAAAGGAAAATTTGAAATCGCATCATATGACCCCTTTAAACACCAAATCACCTGTCACAGTGTTACTTGACACACAACTGTTAAAGTGCAGATTTTTCGAGTTTGCAGAGGTTTTAAGTGGAAAGTGGTTTTCCTCAAGAGCTGAACCTTTTCACATCTCATCAACAATCAACTTTAATGACTACAGAGGAGAAAGGAATATTGTGGAGTGGTGTTGGGTGTCTCAGTGTGCTGGTTGAATGACGGGATCGAATGAAGTGCTTTCGGAGCTCCTTTATGAATTCTCTTTTTTAATCTTGGCCCCAGGGAGGTAAAAATGACAGCTTTTATAATTACATCTGGTTATGTAAAATACATTTTCCCTTTCTTTAGGGCACAGATGCTAATGCCAAGAATAAGAAACAAAAGGAATCCAAATTCAAAGATGCAAAGAAAATACAGAAAAAGAACTTCAAGGTCAACACTAAGAAGATCTTCACTGAGGAGGGAGAGGTTTGTATTATCAGAAACACATTATTGAAGAGTCATTAAAAGCAGTGTAAATTAGCTGTGATGTATGTGTGCAGGTGGTGCAGCAGTGGCCTCCATTGCAAAAGACCGTGGTACCAGATGAAGAGGAGGAGGAGGAGACGTCTGGCATTAACGTGGAAGCAGCCAAAGAGCGGCTTCGCAAGGAAGACCAGGAGTTCGACAAGATCGAGTACCGTCGTAAAATCAAGGAGAAACATAGGGTGAGAGAGACCATACCATCATATTTTCCATCCTCCTGGTTCATGCCAAGTTTATATAGCTCCTCCTTGAATCAAAAGGCTTCTTTGAATCACTTTATTTATTGTGTTCAGCTCCAGGTGTTCAGATTAAAGTAATATTGAAGGAGCTGAGGGCAATGGGCAATCGAAAAGACACTCTGGCCCTGTGGCTGGTGCTCTCGCAGGTTCAGGCAAATCGAAATAACTGAGATGCCTGAGCAGGCAGCATGGCTTGAAGCTCCAGGCATGAGTGCTGAGATTGGGCCTCTGACTTATTACTGTACTTCTGAGTATTGGACAAGCTTTTAAAGGATTGCTCTCCGGCGAAATCAGACCATTTGCATCATTCCAGCAAAGAGAGTTTTCTCGTTGAGAGTAAAGTATGGTGAAGTGCATCCCTAGTTTATGTCTGATGTAGTTTTCAGTTTATTTGTTTTTTTGAAATCGATCGCTGAGAGTGTAGCTCAGTGAGAAAGCACAGAAGTAATGGGATCTATTTCTATAATGGGACATGGAGCAGATGAGCACCATGTTCTTTATGTCCTGTTTTATTGGCCCTTTTTCATTCCAGTTAAACCTAGTGTTAGTTTTTAGTAGATTTTTGCTGTTTTCCACTTTTTTTTTTTTCTAACGATAGAATACAGAAGGCAGGAACTGATTGGAAAAAGAGCAGCAAATATGAGCACCATGGCTTAATATTTCTGCTAACCAGTAGATCAGGGCTTTCCAAACTGTAATTAAATAATAAAAAAAGTAATTAAATATAAATAAATAATAAAATTATAAAAAAAAAAAAAATTGAATAATTTTTATATTTCATCTATTATTTATTTAATAAAAACAGTCAAAATAAAATGCTTACTCAAAAGATTACATGTTTTACGAACAGAAAATTAATCATTAAAATGTAAAATAAAAGTAAACTTTTTTTTTTTTTTAAATTAAAAACTCAAAAACACAAACTGTTGACTGTTAACTCAAAAACATTTAACTAGATAAGTCATCCATTGAAAAACAAATATTAAAGTCAATGGAAAGTAAGATGCAGCAGCATTTAGTTTTGTTGTTGCATGGTATTTCATTGAATAAAAACATTGTTTTACGTAATCTCTGAAACAGCGATTTCTTCTGAAATCATTTAGACTTTACATGTTATATGTAATGTTCCCCAATAACCACACAGCTATTTAACCCATGTTTGGGCAAACTATCATACTGGTCAGGCTCTATTTGTATGTAATGGACACTTTTTTCCAATCAGTACAATCACCGTTTTTAATTTAATTGAAATGCATCAAATTGTGTAATTAAGTTGTGTTATAAACTAAATTCTCTTTGATTTTAATAAGCTGAAACTGAATATTTGGCCCTATTTTTTTTATAAACCGAGAGGTTGTTGTCTATGTTAACCCAGCATAGTACATTTTAAATCTTTCACTTCTCAGCCAAGCAACAACTAAAATAAAACCTGCTGGTGCCAGTCTCTCCTGCCAATTTCTCCTGCCAGTTCTGTCAAGTACTGACATGCAGACTGGCATACAGTAAAAACTGACAATTTTTTTTAATTTTTTTCCCTGAAAGTCACGAGGCAGAAGACATCGTCTTGTGTCTGTGAACATTCCTGTGAAAAGCCTAACCATCCTAATCCATTTTGATTTAGTATTTTGTGCTGTCAGAGACTTTGAGAGGCAGCTACCCAGTAATCCATCAGATACGTGCTCATGCTCATTAATCAGACACGCTAGGCTCGCTGGTGCCTTTGTGTTTCATATTCTTGTGACTATATTCATAGTCTTTATTACTCCAGCAGAATAACATTTATAGCTAAACCCTGAGACTAACATCATGCATTGGGTTTTTTCTGGTCCTTTAAAACCGCTGATGGGGTTTGCTGCATCAGCGACTCAAGATGTGTCAGTAAAGTTTAACTTTAAGGGCAGGGCTAAGCTATTAATATCAAACTTCTGCATTCTTTTAGTGAGAATATAGTTTTATAGAGTACCACAGTGTTCTTGCGCATCTGTGGGAGGATAATAACCTATTTAGAGAGTTTTTAGATAGAAGAATGTTCTCAAATATACTCAGGTCAAACTCGCACTTAAACTTTATTCATTATAACCTTTTTATCTATTAAAGAAATTAAGAAACTGTTATAGTTAACTGAAACTAATGGTAAAAAAATAACACCAGAAGATAAAATAACACCAGAAGAAATACTTTTTAATAAACAGTAGTGAAGTTATTTGAAATTAAGCATTTCTATAAAAGAGCTCTCCAATGATCTCTAGTTTAAATGTTTGGTAACACTTTATTATTACTTACATGCATGTTACTAGCATATTGTGTATTTATTAGTACTTGTAAAGCACATATTGATGCCAGACCATATTTCAGATCCCTTAATACTACCTAACATTAACAACTACCTTACTAACTATTAATAAGCAGCAAATTAGGTCACCAAATGTTTTATGCAATATATTATGACATATATTATGACAACTCACCACTGTCACTGACTTTGATTTTGTGGCACTGATATTTGTGCAATGACGTGTCCAAGTGAACCGATGGATATTAGCATCATTTGACATTTCGAAAGTAATGAAAAGCCAATGAAATGCACTTGACATTGGGTTTATTACACTCTCAGCGCTCTGATTTCCATTCAGTCCTCAACCTCTTAATATTTCCCGTCTTCCAGACCTCTGTGAGTCACTAGTAATGTGTATATTTGTGTCTGGTAGTCTAGTCGCCCCTTCATATTGGAAAATGACACCAGACAAACATCAAGTCCTATTCGTTCTCTCTCCAAAAGAAATGCAGGGCACTGAAGTTAAATTGTGCTTTCTTTTCCCCGAGTCTGTGTAATCTTTTCAACTCCTTGCTGTCTGACATGTTTATGAGATTGTGGCGTGACCAAATATAAGTACCTGAGCACCTATTTATTAAGTCATTTCTTTTTTCTCTCTCTCTTTTTCAACAGGAGAAAAGACTGAAGGAGAAAGCAGCTCGGAGGGAAGCGAGCAAACAGCATAAAGAGGTATGTCAACTATAGCTCAAAGTCATCTTGAAAGCTGGATGTTAATGATGATAGCTGGTATTGTATGTGAATTTTAAGCAAATTTGGGGATCTGAAAGGTCCATAAAATGGTTTATGATTTGAAATGAGGAATTCCTGTCGCAGGAAGTTAGAGGGGAAAGATGCCCCTCGGTTTCTGGCCTTTCCCTCCAGCAGACAACGCATAATTCACAGGATGGCAGCTGTCATGTGTCCCGTCTCTCTCTGCCTGTCCTCGCTGGGGGATTGAGCTCTGCGCATCCATATGGAAATGCAGCTGCTGCTCTCCTCTCGTTTGTCATCTGATCAATGCAGCGGTCTGTCCAAGAACGCGTGACTATTCATCACCACCCTAACAATGAATCTCAGCACTCTTTTAGCATTCACTCATTCCTTCGACTTAACAGCCCGATTGGTGGTCGATCTGTCTGTCATTACACGTGGTCCAGATAAATTTAGAGCGCTATTGAATCACCCTTTTAACAGCATATCCTGTAACAGATAGCAGTGCTGCTTCATTTCCTGTCAATTTCGCTTCTTTTGGGGCTCCTCTCCAGACGTTTGAGGAAATAGATGGACCTGACAGAGTCTTGTTGCTCCATCGGTGAAAGTCATTAATAGAGGCCCGTCTTTGTAAGTATCCTATAGCAGAAATAGCCGGCTGAACATACTTACAGTGTCTTTAAGTGACAGCACTTTCTTAATATTAATCAAACAGCAATAACAAAGAAGTCACTCACTGCTCTTGATTGAATAGCTTTTGTAACTTTAAAAAAAGATTCATCTTTAATTTATATATTCAAATACGCAATGCTGTTTCACATTTCATTACTTTATTCAATTTCTGTACCTAAAAACTAATGTTAGACCTAAAAAACACTGAAAATATGTTTATTTTATTTGTATCTTTACTCTATTGTATTTATTTGTGCTGTTGCTTCATTTTTATTTGACAGTATAGTTTTTCCCTAAACATAGCACATACCGAACCGTACCGTGACTCTAAAAACTGTAATACAAACGGAACTGTAAGTTTAACCGTTTCACCCCTTGTCATTTCAGAGAAAGTAATGCCATTCATTTACAAAAAAAAAAAAAACTTACCTTTCCTAAATTTCATTTGAAGGTTGCCATAGTCACAGAAAACACACCTAAATCAGTTACGCAGTTTTGCTGCCTAAACTTTTTGTGGAAATAGTGATACGTTTTTTATAGGGTTATATGATGATTTACAGGGGACATCAGATGCAAAATTCACTTTAACATTGTGTTTGAACATAAATGTGTGCTGGCAGTGCGTGTACACACCAAGCGCAGAGTAGCGGGGCAAGCAGTAACTCATTTGCATTTAAAGGGACATGCACCGAAATGGGTCGCAGTGAGTTGTTTTTGACAAGGTAAAAAGGGTGTTGTTTTACACTGCCATTGAGAAATTAAGTATGTTATAGACTTTTCATGTTAAGACATAAAGAATCATACCAACTTGTGGAAAATGATAATCTGATGTCGCCTTTAAAAAGTCAAAAAATTTTTATCATTTTAATGTATCCTTGCAGAATAAAAGTATTAATTTCTTTAAAAAAAATACTGACCGGAAAAATTGAATGGTAGAGTACGATTTATTGTCATTTTAGTTTATTTATTTAATTTTTTTCTAGTTTTGTTTTAAGTTGTTGCTTTATTCCAGAGTCTTTTATACTGACCCCCTCTTATGGCTGTTTTCATTCTCTGCCGTTATTCAGTGCACATAGACGCATCTGTTCAGACCGCAGGTCTGTCAGCAGAATTCAAATGGGTCTTACAAAGCATGATTAGATTACAGCACAAGCAGAAGCACCGCTGAATACAGAGTATCCGGTACCTAAAGAAACCCCATATCAGGTCCACGCACAGATATACATGCTCCCCTAACCAAATCTTTAATGGCAGAAGTCTGTTCTACACTGTAGATTATTCTCAAACCAAGTACCACCCACTTAGACATGAAGAATTCAACCTGTAAAGTGACTAACCATAGTCTATTTTATATGATTTTCATTTTGTTCCTTTATCTGTAATAAATTATACCATAATATTATCCTGGCACAGACAATTCAGCCTCTACCAATACGGGCAGTCTGTTTAGATGTGCACATTACTGTAGATCTGTGAATTGACAGTGTGGATTTAGATTTATGGAGTTTTGTGTAAGAAACAAAACCATTTGAACATAGACATATGTTTTTCTCTGTCTTAAACCAAAGAAGAGGAGGTCAGAACACAAGGTCGTGGTGCACACTGTAAACCTTGCCTGAGGGCACAGCAAGTCAGTCTGGAGGTGGAGCAGACCAGTGGGAAAATAAATCTGGTTGTGACCAGCCCAGGGTCTGAGCTGTTAGGTTTTTGAAACTTTTAATGAACAAAGACAGGGCTGGAATCGATTCCTTTACCACTATCGCTGGAGGAAACGGTCACACTTTGGTTGTAAATGATCAAAGACCTGACATATTTAGGGAGATGGTATCCATTGAACAGGATGTGAAGTACCTCTAATGGCCAACAAGTGCATTTATAATACCTAGAGAGATCTATCCATTAGCTTTCTCAATGGCAGTTGCTCAGTTGGTGCAGGACCCCCTCAGATGCAAAAATGTGTACCTTTAGGGATACAACAGCTTGTCAATGGGGCAGTGACCTCAAAAGGACATTTGCACCTTATGTACCCCTAACAGGTTCATAGTAGTACCTTAAGGGTACATATTATTACTCTAAGGTACTAATATGCAGCTTTTAGGAGTAAATATAAGTTACTACATCATCTTCAAAAATTAAAAGGATAGTCCACTCAAAAAAGAACCTTCTGTCATCATTTACTCACCCTCATGTTGTTCCAAATCTATATGACCTTTTTTTTCTTCTGTGGAACATAAAAAAAGATATCTTGAATAATATTGGTAACCAATGAAAGTCATTAGGAATCAAAACTGTTTTTTTTTTCTTTATATATTTTCTTCAAAATATTTTTTTTGTGTACAGTAAATCATAAATTCAGCTTAGTGTTTACACTACAAATACAATGTTCACCTAAATTTCTGACCACAGATGGGATCACAAATCATTTAGCACCGTTTGCCCACTGAGATGGTATGATGTGGAAACAGGCTAGAGTTAATGGGGAAAGAAAATATTAATTGAGAAAGGTGCCATCGTATTATATCATCGTACCATATCAGGTAATCAGTATTAACGATTAATAAGTACATTATATAATTGAAGAATTCTCTCTGTCACACAGGAGAAGAAGAAAGATGATGAAGATGATGACGACGACGGTGATGAGGAGGAGATGGTAGCATATCTGTCAGGTGCCGATGAGGAATTTGACCCCAGCATACTTCCTGACCCTGACAAAGTGCGCAACTCCGAGTCCTCCTCTGAGGAGGAAGAAGGGTAAGAGTAAAACTTTTGCAAACAACATTAACGACTTTCATCACTTTCAGAGGTCGTGCAGCAATTTCATATCTCAAACGTCTAATGAAGACTGATTGAGTTTTTCATGAAAAGCTAGGAGCGTTAAAAAGGCACAGGACGTGGCCTAAAGGATAGTGATCCTCTAAAATACAAAGTTTCTAATTATACACAGCTTCAAATTGAATGCCTGTATTTGAGCGTCGAACCAAATATCATATTTTCCCCTTATCAGTGCATTGCGGAGGTATGCAGGGCTTTTTGTTTGTGGAAAACCATTACACCAGTAAATCAAGCCAATCAGTCCGACACCACACCACAAGGCCATAATTATTCCAAAATAAGGAATTGATTCTTCTGATACTTAATTACTGCCTCGGCTTTTTCAGCTCTCTCTGCTTGTATTGAGTTTGTAGTGTTCGATTAGGCTCAGGCATGCTGATCCGGTGTTCTTTTTGTACTGAGGTCCGCTGCAGAATTGCCTCTCGTAAGAGGTATCCCTCTACAGGGGAGAATGATTCATGATGATTCATTTTCCCCATGGCAGCATTAAGCACAGATCCTTTAGTTGGCTGTAGATAATCTATAAAATGCATAATTACGTCCAGATTTAAAGTGAGAGGCAGGACCAAACGTTACCCTCACTCTCGCTTTTTGTCTTTCATCCGATCCTCTCTTGTAAAACCCAATCACGTCCTCTGTTCTCATTCGCCTTCGGTCTTTCCCATACCTTTATGTCTCTGTTTTTCTGTCATTCAGTCATGTACATGCATTAAGGACGCTCACTGACACACACAAACACAGTGCAGGTGATACGGCATAGACAGCAGCAGCGGCTCTGATTAATGACTTGGTGCGGTGTGTTTACTGCATGGCTACACTTACTGAATGCAGGAGAGGCTCCGGCGCTGTAAATCTGATAAATCTCTCTTTCTTCCTCTTCCTTTGGCTCGCTCGCCCATTTTCCCTTCCGTCATATCGAAGGCTGGTGTTTGGGACCGGAGCCAGAGGCTTCAGTAACCCTGAGCTCTTTCCTGTTGCAGTACCTGTCTTCCTGCTTTCCTGTCTTGACAGATACCTCCCTCCCATAAATCTAATAGGATCTTATTGGCCCTGCCTCAACTCTGCCCCTGCCAGCGCTTTGTGTCCAGAATAGCAAGATGCTATACAAATCTTTGGAAATATTCCTTAAAGCAAGAGTGCAGTTAAAATGAATGCGGAGTTACAGTAAAATGAATGAGTTTGTCCATTTGTGGAGGTTCAGCGGAAGTTTTTTGAATGATGAATCTGTTCAGTGAATCAGTCAATCCGGTCATAAATATTTCTGAATTATTCATTTACAACTCTCTTCTCAATGATTCTGTCTCAAGTTTAACTAACTGACTCATTGATCCCGTCACAGCAGTTAACGGATCATATCGGGAATCCAACAACTAGGGCGGCATAATGTATTGAAATGAAAATTGATATGCAATATATATATTAGTGTGATTATCAAATCGTAAAAACTGTGATTTAATGAAATAAATATTTGCTGGGTGAGTGAAGTGCGGTACTGTGTTTACACACAAACAGCTCATGATCCGGTATTCAGGTTTACAGTAGATGCTACCTTCTCACTCCACTCATGTCTGGATCTGCTCTGAATTTAAATTGCCGCTGTTCTCAACAAAAGATATATTTTAAGGACTTTCTGCACTGAAAATAAAAGCTTGATGCTTAATGTTGATGATAAAGAAATGAAGGCAGCCATAAATATTAGTATTGTAATTCTACACATGTACAGTAAAATTATTATTTTAATTTTATTAAATATATAATTGGTTTTTATTTTATGGTCAAAGTACAGTAGTGATAATTTTTATTCAGTATTTTTTATGCAGCTTATAATAATAATAATTATTATTATTATTATTATTATTATCAGCTGCATAAAAATATAAATATAATTATAGTCATGTCATATATATAATTACAAAATGTTTGTGCCACCCTACAAACCAGCACATCAAACCTGGAAATACACACACACACACACACACATACACACACACACACACACACTCACACTCACACTCACACTCATTTAAAGGGCAATATTTTAAATTGTAGAAAATTTGCAATTTATTTTATTTTTCCCAAATCGTGCAGCCCTTCCCACAACTGACAAGAAGATATAGATTTTCTTATATACACAGTGTTCAAGTGATAGTTCACCCAAAATTAAAATTCTGTCATTTACTTACCCTTAAGTCATTCTAAACATGTTTGACTTTCTGGTTCTCACTATTAACAAACCATTAACTACGACTTTTGCATCAAATTTGCTGCTTATCAATAGTAAGCAAGGTAGTTGTTAAGTTAAAGTATTGGATAGTATTAGGGTTATAGAATACGGTTATAATATGTGCTTTATAATTACTACTAAACAGCCAATATGTTAATAATAGGCACGATAATAAGCAACTAGTTAATAGTGAGAATTGACCCCTACAATTAAGTGTTACTGACTGACTTTATTCTGTAGAACACCAAAGAAGATATTTCAAAGAATGTTGGTAACAGTTTTGTTGCCCATTAACTTCAATTGTATGGACCAAAAAAACTGTGACATGAGTTAATGATGAACAAATTTTCATTTTTGGTAATTTTTCCCTTTAATTTTGATATTTTTACCAGCAGTGCTTTATTTAGCTAGTTGATTTGCACATCCCTAATCCTGAGTCATTGAGCTGGTTGGACATAGCCAGTTATTTGAAACACTATATGACCAGAAGCCCTTAACAACTTAATGATGTGTGCTAGTTACAACCCTGACTGCTATAGACCAGAGGATGGATTCCCCCACCTCCAGGTGGTCTCTGGACAGACCATTAATGATATTAGTTGTCCTGGATGTTCATGAGTACACTAATCATGTATTAACTCACTTAATTAAGTTAGGACTATTTAAGACCTTCTAACTTAATTAAATGCTGTGCTGATCTGTCATCCTTCCTTGTTTCTTCATGGTTTTATTATGTAAAAGAGCTGTGCAACAACCACTTTGCATAAGATCCCTAATAAATAACTTGGGCACAAATGCACTGATCCTTCCCATCAAGTACATATCTCATTACATATAAAATCTTATCTGTTGCAAAGAGTTCAGGAAGGCACAGAAAGTTCTCATCAAAACATGCTTTAAGCAGTCTAGCACTCACAGTGTGCAGTGAAAAACTTGCCACTTTTGATAATTAAACAGCTCAAAATAATTGTGCTGTTGATTCTGCATAACTCCAGAAATTGTGGAAGTCCAATAGCTTTCCTTTACAAAAGAACTGAACTTTTGTTCTTGCTATGAATGTGACTTTTATAGACCAGAGGACAGCTTTTCACACCTCAGTCTCTTGACAGGACCTTAATAGCATTACTTGCCCTGGATGTGCATGAATGCACCATTCTAGCCTCATTTAATTAAGTTAAGAATTGTCTGCATTGGCTATCAAGGTCACCCGCATGGGCTTGTACATTAAAAAACCCATTCACCTCAACAGCACGTAGATGCCTTTAAAATGCAGTGCGCGTTTGTGATCGGAATCGCCTCCTAGATGTATCTCGGATTATTGCTTTTGCAAGCACTTTGGTGCATCAGTGGTCCTGTGGGAAATGTTCAGTGCCTAGTTTTGCAAATGCACGTTCTCCAAAGAAGTTTTAGTCAGCTCAAGGAAGGTCTTTCCTTTCTCAGTGCATATCTGTGCTCTGTGGTCTCAGATCGACAGCTGAAAGTTGTTGTTGTATTTAAAGATCAAGTACGAGTAGCACATCACAGGATCTCTTGTGTTTACAAGTAGGAGATGGGATGGGGTAAGCTGTGCCACTTTTACTCAAGTTGTCCTCTAGGCAAAAGGAAATTAGATGCTGGTAAACAAATATGCCTAATTATATTTCAAGGTGTCTCCCACATTTAAGATGCTCTTTTTGAATTTCAGCTGATAGGATCCATTTAAAAAAAAGTCTTCTCAAAAACTTTTTAAAGCAAGATGTTTTTAAATAAAAGCGAGCATATAAAACAAGCCAACGTTTGAGTATTATATCCATTTCAAATTTTTATTATACATTTTCCTAAAGATATCCATGATTCATCCTAGCAAGCTTTAATATTCAAAATATTTTAATAGTGTACATAACAAAAACTTGAGATGAAAAACATATTTTGCTTGACAGAAAATTAACTTGCATTTTTAATGCAAAAGCTGTTTATCATTAAAAAAATATATATTTTTCTCATTTGCTTCTCTGACTCGCAGACAGCAGCATATGTATGATTACATAACAAAAATGTGTGCGGTTTTCTAGATTAATGGGATTGACAGAGTTTACCCACTGACACATCTTGCCCCACTCTTCACTGTATATCTAGCCTATCTTCCCTTTGTCTTCTGTCTTCACACGTGCATTGACCCTTCTTTGTCTTTGCAGCGATTCTTCAGACCGAGGTGGCAGGAAGCGAAGTTTCAGCAGCGACAGCAGTGAGGATGATGATAGTGATGATGAAGTACAGCAGACACATGTGGGCAAGAAGAAGCCCAGGAAAGAGTCCACACTAACTCCTCTGGACACTGGCCTCTCGCTGGCTGAAGACGAGGAGCTTGTGTTGCATTTATTGGGCAGTCACAGCTAGGTCCCTGTACCCACTATCTCCTCCAGAGGTTCTTATTCATTGTACTTCTATGTCGAGTTTATAAAATGCCCCTTGACTAATAAAATTTATCCTGATTGTGATGGCAACTTTAAGATTCATTGCTGCACATATCTTTATGTGATTTATTGTGTGAGAGTGCAGGTTATAATTTCCTTTCCTGCCTTCTTTACATTCTCTCCTCCTCAAGACAGGAATTGAATTCTCAGGTGGCGTCTTGCCATACAGCCTCAAATTACCTAAAAACTCCTGTTTTGCAGTAAAGCAAAAAAGCAGCACAGCTGATGTCAATCCTGATAGAGAACCACTGTGAAGTCCCAGGTGCCATCTATAACCTATTACTGTTAAATGGCTCTCATTATTTCTGGTTTGAATATTGCCTTCCTGTCACATTGAACTGTCACTTAATGTGTGATTTACTCTCCTTCATTCCTGTGGCAGAAATAGAAATGGAGGGTTCTCAAAGAAAACCTTGGTTTCGCGAGTATTGTCCCTTATTCAACACAAATCCATCTTTCTGAATTGTCTGGTTATTTGCATTTAGCTGGCTCATGTCAGGTGGGGGATTGGATTGGGTTTATAGCCACCGTTTAGCACTAGAATAACTTTGCATTGTTCAGTGGTGACCTTATCCAACCTTGGTTTTATCAGATCTGTTAACAGTGGTCTTGAGATGTAATCATTTGCAACATTCGTTATACAACAGTTCGACTGCACGAGTGTGTGTAAATACATAAGAAACAACAATGAAATGTCTTTAAAAAGCCTACGCCTCCGTTACTAATTTAAACTAGTCACGAAGGAATGTTGAGTTGCTTCATGAAAGCTTATTGTATTACTGTAATAAAAGCTCACTGTATTGTGATGAGTATTATGAGAGAGAGATGGACTGAGCAAGTGAGATTACCTGCATCTGATACAGCATTTATTCTTCAGATTAATCTCATGTTCACAATAAAACATTAGTTTGAATGTCCACTTTATCTTTGTCATACTATCTTTTTATTTGTTTAAGGGATAATTTACCAAAAAATGAAACGTCTGTCATTAATAACACACCCTCATATCGTTCCAAACCCACAAGACCTTCGTTCATCTTTGGAACACACATTAAGATATTTCTGATCTGAGAGAATTCTGACTCTGCATAGACAGCAATGCACGCCTTCCTAAAACACCTCATTCAAACATGCCCCCATAAATCTGTGTCATTGTGTGAGAAGATTTGCATAACACCGTAAAAATGTATATGCAAAGAAAGAATGCGTTACATGTATTCTTGCTGTAGTGTTGTTGGCGCCACTGCTGCCATGTCATGAAGACGCCGTGTGTTTCCAAATATGGTAACATTTCTGTCACATGCTTGAGGTATTCGGCCAATAACAGCGCACTAGATAGCTGGCAAATCAGAGCACTTGGCTGGGTGACTCAAGGAGTTTACAGAGCTATCTTAGATGTGTATTTAGGGTCATTGTCCTGTTGGAAGGTAAACTTTCTGTCGAGTCTGAGGTTCTGAGCCCTCTGAAGCAGGTTTTCATAAAGGATATATCTGTATTTTGCTGCAGTGAGCTTTCCTTTAACCCTGACAAGTCCCCTAGTCCCTGCCACTGAAAAACACCCCCACAGCATGATACTCCCACCAGCATGCTTCATTGGGAAGTGATGAGCAGTGCCTGATCTCTTCCAGACATGATGCTTGGAATCAATGCTGATGGGTTCATCAGACCAAAGTATCTTGTTTTTTTTACAGTCTGAGAGTCCTTTGTGTGTCTTTTTCTCTATCTCTCTCTCTTCAAATTTGCAAGAGAACCGCTCTAGGAAGGGTCCTGGATGTTCCAGACTTATTCCATTAAGGACTGTGGAAGCCACATGCTCCTGTCAAACTTTAGTGCAGCAAAACTTTTTTGTAGTCTTCACCAGATCTCAACATAATCCTGTCTCTCAGCTCTGCAAGCTGTTCTTGCTTTTTCAGCTTTTAGAACATCTATAGACGGGTGTGTGCCAGGCAATGTTTCTTGAGCACCAACTCGGGATATTAGAATGATGTATTAAGGTTCATGTTACACTAAAGACTGGAATAATGGCTGCTGAAAATTCAGCTTATTTTAATAAAATTGTAATAAAATTTCACATCATTACTGTTTCTGTATTTCCGATCAAATAAAAGCAGCCTTGATGAGACTATTTTCAAATACATTAGGCTTCAACATACTTGTACTAAAAGCCAAAACAACGTTCCCTTTGATTTCATGGAAACTTTAATGCACATTTAATTGTGATCTCCAGTATACTGGACATACACAGTGAAGGCATGAGAGGGAATGGCTCTTGTCACAGTGGGCATGTTTTTACTCACTTTGTGTAGTTTGGAGATGACTTGTTTATACGTCTTTGATTCTTATCACTTAACAACTGCAGGCAGGCGGTACTCGTAGTGTTGTGGTGGATGTGACAGGCATGCACCTTGATGTATTGTGTTTGTATATGACTGGGCTGCATATATTCTCTTTGTGTTCTGGGTTTGTGTGTGCAGTCATCCATCACAGGCATGAGTTTATTAGGCGCCTTCATCCTGCCTGGAAAGCTATTTCCCTTGGTGCTATTTCTCCCCTCTAATGACTGTTTCAGCACTGAGGAGTATGTAGCCCTTCAGTCATTACTCTGTAGCATTGTGCACCCAGAGCTTAATGTACATGCACATGTTAATGATTATACAATTTCAGATTGCAGCTATTGTTTTGCTTAACAAAGAAGGATTGTTAAAGAAATTGCTTACCCCAAAATTGAAAATACTCATCATTTACATTCTTGTGTCATTCTGAACCTCTGTGCCTTTCTTCTTTGGAAGTTTAGCAGTTCTCCTCAATGCAATAAAGGTGGATGAAGACCAAAAAAAGACAAAAAGCACCATTAAAAGTTCATTAAAAGATGTATGGGCTACCATAGTGGTAGCCCATACATCTTGAGCACTATATTCCAAGTCTTTTTAAAAAGCACAATAACTTTGTGTAAGAAATGGAAATAAATTGAAGTCATTATTCAATGAAAATGTTGCTTTGAAAAGCCATGATAACCATTCAAGTTCAATGAAAAACAAGCTGGGACAGTCTGCTATAAATATCTTGTATGTTTCACAGAAAAAAAGGGAAATCACTTGCTCACCAATAAATCCTCTGCAGTGAATCGGTGCCATCAGAATGAGAGTTCAAATATCTGATAAAAACATCACAATATTCCAGAAGTAATCCACATGACTCCAGTCCATCAGTTGACATCTTGTGAAGTGAAAATCTGCATGTTTGTAAGAAACAAATCCTTCAAGGCATTTTAAAAGAACGGTTTTCGACTGTTTTTGTGGATCAGTGCTTGATCTGTGCATATTTCTCTCCCGATTCATGAAAGAAAACTTTTTCATTGGAGAAAGCAATATTATGGATAGAGAGCTTGTTTGAGGTTAAAAACATTTTAATGCTTCATAAGACTTTTAATTAATAGGAATGGAGTTGTATGGATTTCTTGTGGATTATTGTGATGTTTTTATCAGCTGTTTTGACTTTCAATCTGACGGCACCCATTCACTGCAGATTATCCATTGGTGAGCAAGTGATGTAATGCTGAACTTATCAGAATCATTTCCAAAGAAACAAACAAAATGTACATCTCTGATGTTCTGAGAGAGTCCATTTTCAGCAAATTTTCATTCTTAAGTGAATTATTCCTTTAAGGCTAAAGGAAGCAAAAGTGATGGGTAGTATTTTATGGGTATCTCCAGTACACCTTAAAGATGAAGCTACAATGTAGTTGAGAAGATTCCATGCTAGTTGATGTCTCTAGCTTGATGTTACTGTGGCTCCTCTGTCATAAAGAATGGATCAACTGCAGTGCCTTTTGGGAAAGGATGAGATGTGCCATGTTGTCATTAGCGATGGAAAAGCTTAGATTTATTACATCTGGTGTCTCTGATCTGGTGTAAGAGAGCAGCTCTCCATATACTGTTGATTGTAACACTGTAGAACACTGAAAATTATGATCCACAACCTAGAGGTAATGAGATGCCCAAGGCGCTGTTTATCTCTTATACTCCCTGGATCATAGCTTTCTATTTCCCCATGGTGATAGTATTGTTGAAAATTATAAGGAATGTGAGAATTAAATTGTCCATTTTTTACTTGTATATGTATATAGTGGCTGGGGTGAATGGGTTAACATCTAATTATAGAATATTGGGAGGTCAGCCAAGTGGTTGAATTGCTTATTGGCTCTTGGTCCACTCCAGGGGAAGATTATAAGGCAATTTAGCTCTAGGTTCAAGATGTGTCTAGAGCTGTCTGACCTGTGAAGAAATGGTGAAAGCTGTCACTTGACTTTAGATAAGGTAGGCATGACCACTAGAGAAAAAATGTCTGACAATTACTGGACCATTTTTGGTTTAAAGGTTAGCATCTTTACCTTGCTTGAGGTTACAGATTATAAGAACAACTTTTCAAAGTTTTTTCCTGTGTCAAAGAAGAGACCCAGTGTGGACAGTGAAGACCCTGAGGTACAGATTAGATTCCATTAAACAGTCATCAGCATATCTCTATTCATAATATCGATTTCTGCAGTGAATAAGTAGTCTTGTCTGAATCAGGAGAGAAATATGCACAGATCTAGCACCATTTCCAAACTATGGTTCCAAACTATTCCAAACTACCACCAGTTCTAAACTAATATATTGGTGGGTTTCGATGGGAGAGAACAACATGTGATGTATTTTTAATTTTACAAAGCTTCATTAAAGATTATGGAATCGTATTTTGGCCAGGAACAACGGTCATGTTAAAGTTATATTGACTGTGACTTATAGGTGGATTTGTTTCTTACAAACGCAGCTTTTAATGTCTTTTCATGTTCATTGACTAACTGGAGTTGTGTTGATTTCTTGTCAATTATTGTGATGTTTTTATCAGCTGTTTGGACTCTCATTCTGACGGTACCCATTCACTGCAGAGGATCCACTGATGAGCAAGTGATATATTGATGAGTTTCCCTAAATCTGTTATATAAAAAAAATAAAAAAAAACATCTGTATCTTGACCTGAGGATAAGTACATTTTCAGCATTTTTTTTTTAAACTGGATCTAGTAAACAGCTGTAGAGTCAAGACTGTGGTTACTAGGCTAGCAATGGAATGTAAACTGTCAGCCCAGTGACAGTATATCACTATGAAATTTCTTGGATATTCTTTGTCTGATACAATTTTTTAAACCCTAAAGAAATTTACACTAAAATTACCTATTCAAAAGGAAAATGCATCGTGATGTATGCACGCATGCAATTTACAGCTACAGGATATTTTCAGCACTGGACAGCACCTTCTCTCTAGTTTATCTTTATGGGGATTTGTTATTGTTGGTTTGTTGTCTGATTTACATGCATGTCCACGCGATCCCTCTCTGTGAAGTGTTTACTGGAGCACTTCATTGATTCACTAGCCTTTGGTGCTCCAAATGTTCCTTCTCATGGGGTTTATTTGGCCGAGTGAGCAGTCCGAAGCTCATGCGTCATTAAAAATAAATGGCGAAAAATGATAGGGGAGCACGCACTGAATCGCGAGATTAATGAGAACGCTCTCTTGGGCTACTGTTACGTGAAGTCTGAATTGAACAACTCTTATACACACTTAAAAGGCAAATTTAAGACATTTTACCAGACTGCCAGAGGTATCACTTAAGTAAACTGTGGTTATTCTTAAACGTGAATGAAAGAGATTTTCAATCGGGCGCGCACTGGGAGTCTGACAGAACGGCTTTCTGAGGTAAGGCACTTTTACCTCATGATATATCCATAACAGTAAAGTTTTATATTTGATTTATCCTTTTTCTCTGCTGGTTTATTGGTAAGCACTTTACTGTGAAACGTGCGTGACAAAAACAACGACATGTTGTAGGCTACTATAGTTCATTAACCTATACATGGTAAATCAATTCTTTAAACGTCGCAAGGGGACGTTCTTACAACGTTATAACATTTTAGAACGTGAAAATATTTATTACGTCAAAAAACGACATCTGTCGTATTACGTATTACACCCTTCCTAAGGTTTTTTACAACGTAGCCTAGTTGCGGCGAAGGCTCGCAGAATACGTAATGAATACAGGCTACGTCAGAGATCTGTGGGCAGTCATCTTTCCAAACCAACACCTTTTTCCCACACCAATTCTGTGAACGGGACCGGGCTGTTATATCAGGTACGGATAAAACATTTAATTGGCGTACCTTATTTTTCAAAAAAATTCTTGCTGTCTGTGAAGTCAATCAAATTAAATCTTTCAAGTTTCGAAACATCCTCATTCTTCTCCTTTTTGAATTATTTTCAGGGCTGTCATAAGAGATGGCTAACTGGCTGACATAAATCCAACGACTAACGGATATTTCTAATCAGTTCTCTTGGAATTGTGAAGCTGAATTCACGGATTGTGAATAATGAAGACGTCTGAGATTACGTGGGGCGCTTTTAACGGAGCGACCGAGACTAACGGGACGCGCGCGGAGAAAGTTCAGCACGTGCTCCAGCCTTTCTCATCCACTGTGGCGCTTCTGGTGCTGGGAATGGTCATTATAGGGGTCATATTACTGTCACTGACCACCTACCACTTTCGCAAAAGCAAGATGAAGAAGAGGAAGATGCTGAGGGCACAGGAGGAATATGAGCGGGATAACTGTGGCTCCTCTATCCCGGTCCGAGTGAAGCCCGCGCTGAGCCGCTGCGTGATCGCTCGCCCCGCTCCACCGCAACATCCACCAACAAACACTGACGCTAAACACCGCGACGGAGTCGTTTTGGACGGAGTTACAGGCTCCTCATAACGGGACTAATGAAAACTGTGGCTTTTGTAAATATATAAGGTGAGCAGGCATCTATAATCTCTTTGTCTACATTGGGAGATGCGACTGGACTTTCCTAAAATCATCGTATGGTGGACTTTACACAGTATCTGAATAATGACTGTCCTTTAATTTAAGAACAGCTGAGTTGAATGCATTATAAATGGAAATCAATGGATTGTGAAACACAACAGTGGGCCGGTGCTTGAACAGAATCTTGATTTGGGATTCTCTCTAGATGCTGTCCAAGGTGCTGATTGTTACTCTGTACTACTTTAACCCATTTAATCCCTCAAATTACATGTACTTTTGAGTTGGAATGGTTTTAAATGAGTAGTTGAGGTGTTTTACAAACAGTAAATGAATTTGCAAACTGTCTTGATTTCATGTGAACATTTTTACATAGCTTGTGTAAACTGTCACATGACTTCTGGTTAAATTCCATGTTTGATAATTATAGATTTTAAAAAAGCATGTTATTAATGTAGGATTTAAATTGCTCTTTTCATACATGCAAACATGTCAATGGTCACATATGTGCCTGGTGGGAAACCAAGAGAGCCCCTTTTGAATAATTAACTGATTAGAATCCAATCAATGTATTGTTACATTAATGAAACACAAAATAATATTAATAAATTAATTTGTACATTTCCTTTTCCAAAACTGCCTGATAAAAATACATTTACTTTTTTATGGTAAAATTAAAGATCAATATGTTGACATTTTTCACAGTCTACAATTGTGACCATTTTTTTTTTTTTTTATTTATTTATTTTTTTTGTATGCCATTCATTTCATAGGTCTATTCAAGCAGTGTAATAAAATATTTAGGATTAAATGGATTAACTCGGTCTAATCAGGAGGGGAATGATGTAAAACTAGAGCTTTACTATTCTACTGTTAGAATAGTTACTATTAGTATTAGACTATATATTTGTTTGTAATTGAAGATGGTACAATATTACAGAGATTAGACAGGAAGCTCAGTCAACTTTCTGTTATCCTATCCTCTTGACTTTAGCATATCCATAACCAAGCATTTAGCAGAACCATGTACTACTCAAACCAATATTAAAGCACATTTATCTAAAAGATCATTGGTAATATGTTTCTTTCAGATTTATACTTCTGACTCTCTTATGTTGTTAAAACACATACTCTAATGGTTGTGATGACTTTCATGTAATTAATAAAGCTTATCTGACTACAAATCCAGCAGATGAATTGAACATTGTTGTATTGTGCCACATTTCTTATGGGATTTTATTTGTGCAAGGCTATTTTCTGTATTTCTGGAGTCTTCTGTATCAGTGAGCACATGCTTGGACACTCATGAAAGCCTTTGTTTTTCCTCTGGCAAAGTTTCAGTGTAATCCATGCCAAACTGCAGATCATCTCATAATCATTTGCATCTTGTTATTAGAAAGCATGAAAAAGCACAGTTGAAGGCCATTTTAAGACAGAAATCTGTTATTTTCTTATTAGTCTGGGTGTTATATTTGAATGAGATCACACTGCATCTCTGATTATGTGTTTATAAATGTATGAATCTGTACAGCTTTCATCAGTAATCTCAAGAATTATAGTTTTCTGATATATGCATCTTATAATACTGGTGAAACAATGATTAAAAAAGAGGCTGATTTTCCATCTCAGCTGACTATGTCCAAAGATATAAAAGCATGGAATCTCCTGGATGCTGTATCAGGGTCAGGACAATAACTTTTCATGTCTTTTTGATCAGGATGCAGCTGACTCTAGCATATTCAACTGCCAACTATTGCAACTGTTTATTTTAAAGGGGGAAAAAGTTGATTCCTGTAACTAAGATACAGCTAAACTGATTAAGTAACAGTTAAAATATAGCGTGACCCAGCATTACACTCTGGAAGCTGTTACAGCACGCTGCATACCTGTCAGCAATTTTGCAGTAACTCCAATTTACCCTTTGGGTTAAAAAAATACATTTCACCTGCCTCTCACTGTCACAGCCATCTTGATTTATGACAGGTTCCTTACAGGCTTGTCAGCTCAGTAACAATATCTCCTGTTCTTGCTTGAATAAAACTAAACACGAATATGAAAAATATAATATCAAAATGGCAATCATACGATGCGCTCTTGCATTAAAGGTTGCATGAAATTGATCAAAAGTGACAGTAAAGATGTTTGTAATGTTGCACAGGAAATCCTGATCTTTTCAAGTTTCTATCAAAGAATCCTGAAAAAAAAGTATCAGTTTCCATAAAAATATTAACCAGCACAACTGTTTCCAACATTGATGATAATAATAATAATGAGACTATACAATAATATAAAATGACTTTCAAAATGCCAATAATATGATACTCTATTAAAACATACACAGACAAGGATGCATTAAATAAGATTAATACATTTACATTTATAATATTACAAAAATGTTCTAAGAATGTTATGTCATTAATGTCCCCATTATGTTATTAAACCATTATTTCTGAATGTTCAAAACATACTTTTTTTTTTTTTTTTAATATTTAAAATACATTTTATTTGGCCTACATTAGGGACAACATTAATGGAACATTCCATTTAATAATTTTGCAAACATTATGAAAATGTTCTCTAAACCATCTGAATCACCACTTAAACAAACTTTAAATTAAAAATCCAACTAAAATGTTTCAGAGAAACAGTCCATAAACAATGTATTAATGATGTTGTTGTACTATTCTTTTTAGAATGTTTAAAAACTAGATACATTTGAATGAACAGTCTATTAATATTAATTGAAGAATGTTTAAAGAATCCTGAAAAAAAATGTATCAGTTTTCAGCTTAAAAAAAAGCAGCAAAACTGTATTGAACACAGACAACAACAACAACAATAATAATAATATGACTATACATAAATATAAAATGAGTTTCAAAATATCAGTCATACTCTCTTTAAATGTGCACAAAGTTGCTGCAGGGTTTGTATTTCTCTCAATCCCACATACCAAGGCTGTTAAATTACCTCAGACATTTTGGAGAGAAATCAGTGCCTTCAGGGGGGACGCTTGCATGTGTGTCCACTGGGACATATGGCTTTGACTGACAACAGCGAACCTTCCTGGGCGGCCCTTCAAGGAGCTGGGTATTTAAAGAACAAAGTGTGATGGATGTATCCTGACTGAGCACCAGGACTCCTTGGCAAAGACCTGGACCCCAGCTCTGAGTGCAGATATGACAGAGTCAAGCTTGCGTATCAGTGGGGGAGCCGTCAGATTTGGAGCCACCTATGGAGGCAACCGTCTGTTCTCCGGAGCCAGGGGCAGTGGAGGTGTTAGCTCGGCTCTGTCCCGTTCACTTGGCTTGGTGAGAGGGGGTGGAGCAGGAGCCGGTTTCGGCCTGGGAGGAGGTTTTGGGGCTGGAGCTGGTGCGGGAGCTGGATTGGGTCTCGGCGGAGGTGCTCTCGCTCTCGGTGGAGGCCTCGGTTTGGGTGCAGGCGGAGCCAGAGCAGCGGGGATCAGGGCTGGTGTGGCTCCACTGAGAGCCCGTCTAGGGGGCCGAGTCTTTAAAATCGGAGGCTATGGTTTCAACCCATCCTTCTTCAGCTCTACCACTACAGTGGACGCAGGAGCCGGTCCAATGCCAAGCATCGACCCAACACTCCCATCACTGGACACGGTGCAGGTCACACGCTTGAAAGAGAAGGAGGAGCTGCAGGCCCTTAATGATAAATTTGCATCTTTCATTGATAAGGTGGGTAAAATTTGGGTATATTTACAAGCATTTTTACAAATATCAAGCTATATCAGATTAACATATGGTCAGTAATTAGAAAAGACTCTTACAAATAGGTTCTAATGACTATTACTTTGTCGTTTCACAGGCCAGGTCTCTGGAGCAGCACAACGCAGTACTAAAAGCCAAAATTTCCATGTTTACTAACCCAGAGCAGGGTGGACCTGCTAGCACTTCCATCCTTCTGACCTCTGCCATCGGAACGTATAAATCCCAGATCGACAGCCTCACTTCTACTAAAGAGGCCATCATTGCTGAGATTGAGCACTATAAAGGCATTATTGAGGATGTTCAGGCCAGGTGAGTCCACAGATTCTGAAGAAACGTACTTTCAAGAATTTAAAAAATATATATTAATGAAAATTATAATCTACCATTCAAAAGTTAGAGGGCACTAAGATTTTTTAAGTAATTAGGACTTTATTCAGAGAGAATGCATCATGTTGATCGAAGAAGACATTTATAATGTTGCAAAGGAAAGAATCATGAAAAAAAATTATCATATTTTCTTGAGCACCAAATCAGCATACTAGAATGATTTTTGAAGGATCATGTGACACTTAAGACTGAAGTAATGACTGCTGAAATAATCTTTCACAATATTACTGTATATTTGTTGGAGACTTCTTTCAAAACCATGAAAAAATAATACTGACCCCAAACTTTTGAAAGCTTCTTTAAAATATTGCATCATAGAAACTTCATTGTTTACCGGACATTAAAGCTAATTTTAGAAGCAGCTTTAACTTTCAATAAAAATGTTCATTACATTTGAGTACATATTCCACTTAACTGCTGCTCGACGATATTAGTTCTGCCTTCTTATTGGCACTTTGTGGTTTGATTTTAATACTCGACATGAATAGTGCTCATCTGTATTGCCAAAGTAATTGTACAAATGAGTATGTGAAGGCATTTAAACTTTCTCAAATTGGTCTTGATATCTCTGACCACCTGCTTAGGTGATTGTCACATGTAAAATATATCCTTTGGGTAAGAAAGGACCAGACAAGAGGACAATTACTGATGTACCTGCACATTCTCTCCTTCTTTATTGTCTCAGGTATGATGAGGAAACTGCTCAAACCAATACTCTGGAGCTTGACTGGACTGCGCTGAAAGAGGTACAAAACATACATCATCAGGACGGTACTTTATGGCTTACAAACGAATGAATCTCATGAATTCTCCTCCATTAGGAAGTGGATAATCTATATCTTTCCATCTTTGAGTTGCAAACCAGCATTGGTGGTTTGGAGGATCAGATTGCTCTGTCCAAACAGGTGTATGATGCTGTAAGTCTGTGCCCCCATTTATTTCAGAAGTGTTAAAATGGATCATTAATTTCCCAGTGGCCTAAGCTTGTGTTTGTCTGTCTGCATGTGTGTTAGAAAGTAAAAGAGGTGAGGAACATTGTGACTGGTGGTGTGAAGTCAGCAGTGTCTATCTCAGTGGATAACGCAGCCCAAGCACAAGATCTGACCTCAGCGCTGACTGAAGTCAAAGCTCACTATGAAGTCCTGGCTCAACGTAGCAAGCAGGACGCCCTCCTCTCAGTGCAGGACAGTGTAAGAAACCTTTGCTCTTTAATAAGAAAACTGTACTAATTCCCATAAAGAATACTAGGCACTGTAATATTTTGAAATAAGGTTAAAACCATTTTTTAAAAAATAACAATTTATTGCATATATTATAAATATATTTATTTTATTTTATTTATTTATATAATTATAATTAAATTATATTCATAAATTATATATATATACACACACGCAGTATTTAAATTATATAATATATCTCATTTAAATTGTGTGTATGTATATAAATATCTTTATAATGTGGTTCTAAATAAATCATTAACATAAAATATGTGTTGTGGTTCAAATGTATTAACTGAGATGTTAATAAATTAAAATAATTTTATATAATAATTTAATACAATATCATTTAACTTATTTATTCTAATTTTATTTTATTTATTAACATATATATTTAGATTGTGTTTTATAAAATGCAATTATAAAAACAGATATATTACAAAAAAAAATATTTATTTAAATTAAAATTAATACAGAGAAAATGTACTCATTCTTCATTGATCTAGAGCAGTCTAGTTGTAATGTGATGCCAAATACTAATATGTACATTATACAAAACTTTCCTAATGAATAACGTCTAATGCATCCTTGTACTACTTCACAGGTGAAACTCAGTTCGTCTTTTACTAACTGCCTCCCCCAAGTGGCGAGTCCTTGTATCGCAGGTCTATTAGCATGCTTTGGGCAAAAATAAGGTCAACCCACGACCTCTTTTCTCTTTTTTGGTTATATAGCTCTGCATGATGTCTGTATCCTCTCAGCCCACGTCTCAAACACTCACCTCAGCCAAGGACGAGCTCAGAGTTTACAAACTACAGATTGACTCTGTGCAGAGAGAGATCGAGAGGCTCAAATCTCTGGTAAGCACTTACTATGCTGTCAAAAAGGGTTTAAACCCCTTAGATTAAAAGTTCCTGTGAATAACCCATGTCCTTTCCATTGACAGAACTTGCAGTTGGAGTCTCAGGTGGAGGAGGCAGAAGTTCACTCCAGCTCCCACACAGAAACATACCAGGATCAGGTTCTTACTCTTAAATCCCAGCTTGATGATCTCAGAAAGGTAAATATATAAATTAAGACTAAATGATAAAAACTAACAAACACCAAGTTATTTTTTCTAAATAAAACAATGAAATAACCTAGGTTATCACTCAGATTTAGAATCTAAATGTTTTTTTTCTTCAGCAAATTGCTCATTACGGGCAAGAATATCAGGTGCTTCTTGCCAGCAAGATGTCGCTGGATGTTGAAATCACAGCCTATAAGAAACTCCTGGACAGTGAAGAGAACAGGTGAGGTTGTTTAACACGAGTGGATGAGATTTTGTTCACTCAGCAATCACGTTGTATCTGTCTCGTGGACCAGGTTGAAATCTGGAGGTGGTGTCACCGTGCACATGTCTAAGACTGTGGTCGGAGGAGGAGGTCTAGGCCTGGGTGCAGGAGGTGCAGGAGGTGCAGGCTTTGGTGGAGGTGCCTCAGGCCTGGGAGGAGGTCTTGGAGGTGGATTTGGGCTGGGCGGAGGTCTAGGAGGTGGTCTTGGGGGTCTAGGACTGGGACTCAGTGGAGGACTGGGCTTTGGAGGAGGTGCAGGGAGCAGTTATATGTCCTCCAGCCTGAGCAGCAGTGCCTGTAAGTATTCAGAAATGTTTTTATACATGTTCACTGTTCACTCAAATCCGAGGCCAAAAACTGGGATTTAAAATCTAATGTAAAGCTGTAAATGAAATGAAAGTTCATGAAGATTATGAACATTTTGAAACAAAGAATAGAAGATGAGTAAGATATATTTATGATTCTTTTTTAGTGTCAGTCACTAATCAAATAATATAATAATAATAACATTAATATAAAATAAATACAAATTTGTATGGTTATTATATACTATATTATAAATAAGTAAATAAATAAATCTGTGACATTGATTATTGATTATTGCTTCAAATGAAACAATACACTCTTCTTTCTAACATCGTGGTGGGTATTAGGTTTGGTAACCTAATCAAACTAAGACACTCAGAATATATAAACTTTTCAATTCATCTTTTCCCTCAATTTTTTTTCTGCTGATAATACAGTATAAGTGATAATGAAAATAGATTTACTAGTGTTTTCAGACTTTAAGAGTCCCACTAACATGCTGTTCATCACTGAACCAGAACTCAAATGGTAAAAATGACGTTCACGAAGGAATATTTTGCAGTGAAATGTCACGTTGGCTTGTAGTCAGACTTTCTATTGTTTTCTCTCAGTGTCATCCACTGTTTACTGAAGATTCACAGCCTCCACTCTTCAAGCCACAACAGAATGCTGAGCTTCCACATATGATGCAACGAGGAAGCTTCATGAAGAACACCTCCCATAAGTTTTGACATAATGACCGCACCATCGCGTACATTTAAAATAAACAATTATGAAAGATCAGTTCCCCATCTGTGGGGTGATGTTGATGAGTCTCCAAATTCTGTACTAATTTCACACCAGATCAAAATGTCTGTATTTCCATGCATCACTTCCTGCTACAATAATAATAAAAAAATTCCATTCATGGTTATTACTGAGGAAAAATACAGTGGTCTTCAATCTTTCCATGTAATAATGTCAATAACATGTCGGTTCTAATAATGAAACATTTAATCATTTAACAATAATTATAAAGTGTGTCTGTAAAAAAAAAATAATAATAATATGTGACCATGAACCACAAAACCAGTCATAAGGGTAAATGTTTTGAAATTGAGGTTTATACATCATCTGAAAGCTGAATAAATAAGATTTCTATTGACATATGGTTTGTTTGGATATGACAATATTTGGCCGGGATACAACTATCTGAATATCTGGAATCTGATGGTGCAAAATAAAAAATCTAAATATTGAGAAAATCGCCTTTTAAATTGTCCAAATGAAGTTCTTAGCAATGCATATTACTAATCAAAATATTTATGATTGCCAATTTACAAAATATCTTCATGGAACATGATCTTTACTTAATATCCTAATGATTTTTGTCATAAAAGAAAAATCAATCATTTTGACCCATATAATGTACAAATATACCCGTGCTACTTATGACTGGTTTTGTTGTCAGGGTCACATGCAAAGTGTATAAAATTCACATATTATTTTAAAAAAAGTAACATTTTACAATAAAGTTCCTTTAGTTAATGTTAATTAATGCATCAGCTTACATTACGTAGACACAAGCAATACATTTGTTACAGTATTTATTAATTTTTGTTAACATTAACATTTGACTGTTCATTGTTAGCTCAGGTTAGCTCAGGTCCATTAAATAATATAAGCAGGTACAACTTTTAATTTGAGTAATAGATTAGTACATTTTGAAATTAACATTACCTCAGATTAATAAATGCTTTTAGAAACCTTTTCTTATTGTCAGTTCTATGTTAACTAATGTAGTTAAATAATGTTAATAAATGGAAATTTACTGTGAAATTTAATAAAAATATTTCTAAATATAAATTAATCTAAATAATGTTTTATTGTTAAATAAATATACTCTATTCAAACATATCTTAATCTCAATTTTATTTATAAAAACAGCAACAGTTGACCAATGTACTAGAAAAAATTATAAAAACAATAAAACCCAACATAAAACATAAAGGATGTAAAACAGGCCATAAAAACAGAAAAAAATAGATAACGATCTGTTTCAAAGTTTAAGTGCGGCTACAGTGAAAGCTCGAACATCTCCAGATTTGAACACAATGCATGGACTTTTCATTAATTGAATTACATCACAACAATGTTTTAACCCTCTTAGCATAACACAAGCATATATCAAAATAAAGGTCCTTGTCAACTGTTACACCATTGTTGTTGTAAGAAAACAATCTTACAAAATGCATAAAAAGTGGAAAAAACATACCCACACACCACCTACAGACTCAGATGCCAAATGTCATAAACCCTAAATAATGAAACATCATCCTCTCATTTAAAAAACTTCTTGCAACCATTAACTAGCCTTCATCAGCTTCGACAGAGCCTCCAATGTATGTTATCTCATTATAAACCCAGAGTTTTTGTCTGAAAGACATTCTGCTCCATTTGACGACACAAACACTAGGTTCTACATGATACTGATTGCAACAGTTTGTCACCAAATGCTAATGAAAGGCTGCACTTCAAAGGTTTGACATTTTGAACACATATGTAGCAAGCAGACTTTGAAGCAGAAGTTTTCACCTCTGTGTCTTGTGTGTTGCTGTGGGTTTGTGGGGGTCTCGTCTTGGTGTCCGGCATGGTGCTGCACGGATGTGGTTACATTCAGTTTGAAACAGGAAACACACAGGTTCAGACTGCTCTCATTAGTCCTTCATTTGACTTCAGCAATTTCCATCAGAGCGGAGATGGAGTGAGAGGCCTGAGCTCACTAAAGGTAAAAGATGACTTACTAATACTCTTCATAATGCTATGATTGATAGAAAACTGTGTGACATGTTTGAATTGCTTAGAAGAAACATGCTTTTTAACATGTAACACCGGGGAAGCTGGTTTTGATGTTATCAGACACTTGCATTTCTTCTCATTAAATGACCTGTTTTAAATTTAAAACAAAACAAAAGAAATAAAAACTTAAAGAAAGAAACTTTTGATAGTTACACAACTTGCATCCTGTGGTTCAGTTAGTTCTGATGAAAAAGACAGGCTTTTCAAGCATGTGGCATATAGTGCTTCATCGAACACTATCACGGTGAATCATCTTACACACTAAGACTTTGTGCTATTGTGTCAGAATGGTGAGAGCTGTATTTGCGGTTTTGAATAGATAACATTGAAATGTGTTCTCATATGCTGATTTGTTTTATATATATATATATATATATATATATATATATATATATATATATATATATATATATATATATATATATATATATATATATATATATATATATATATATAGCCTATATCAAAAATCTGTAGACCTCTGAAAGTGTCAAATTAGATTTAAGAGAATTATATCTTATAAGGAAATCTTTTTATTCAAGGTATGATTGAAGTTCAAAGCCAGCAAGGAGTTCTCCTTGCCATTGTTTCTCTAGCCTGCCTTGGTTGTATTTATGCTCTCTGTCTGTGCTGGGGAAAGAAATCTAGTAAGTAGTCTGACATTACAATACTTTCAGCTCCAAAAAAATAAAAATGCAGTTTGTTTTTCTCAGCTCTTAATTGAGCATTATACCTAAATTTGTCTTTGTCGTCTAATATTGCTGTTTTTTATTTTGAGCTATGCAACAAGAGGACAATGACCTGTATGACCAAGATCATTTGTAAGATTTTTTTTATATATACATTTATTAATATTAGTTAATAATTGTGTGTGTGTGTTAATATATATATATATATATATATATATATATATATATATATATATATATATATATATATATATATATATAATTACATTTTTTTTTGTTTTCAGCAATCCGGACAGTGAATATGCTGAAAGCAGTAAACAGAAAACAGGTTAGCGATGTCCACTTTTAACACGTTCTGAAGAGCAAAACTATATTTAGTGTCAGTGTATTATCTGTAGAATATTACAAAGCACTTACTTTTAAACAAATTTTCTGTCAGAGTTAAGCTGAGATTCAAAATGCGCTCTTCATTAGCCAAGAACGAGATTTTATTCATATCATGTCTATTTTTTAGCGCTAAGACCAAACCAAAGAGAGATGCCTTCAACCTCAAGGTGAGATCTTTTTACCAGTAGTCAGTGCAGCTACTTGTTTTTTTATTTAGTGTTATAGTCTTTATACTTTATCTAATATTTTGGGTGGGGGGAAATGTTTCTCTAAATACCTGAAAGCATTCAGAGTCTGTCATGTTTAACTGAACAATATTAACTGCCATATTTGCTGAATAGTCATAATAGAATGATCAAAATAAAGGAAATAAATGTTACAGGCGTGATAAATTGTATTTTCACAGGCGATCACCGACGAACAGGCCTGTCAATAGTAAGAATTTTCTTTTTAAATTTGGGATGTTTAAAATATTATCTCTGTGGTACCAATTTAGGATTTATTTTTCTAAAATTTATCCAACATTTTGAGTGATTTTATTTGTTTATTCATTTATTTTTGTTATTTTGACGGTTTCTAAACAGATAACCCCCAATGGAGTTATCAAAACATTACAGATGGTAAGATTCATCGCTATTGTGATCGCAAGACATTACTTTTGATGAGTACAAGCCATTTTTAAATACAAACTTATAACCTAATAATGCATGTTTTTGTTTCTGCTGTAGAAAATGGCATCTTGGAACCAACATATGTGTGAGTGTTGTTTTTCACATGGTTTTGTGAAGAAAACAAGTCTACAAGATACATATCAAAGACTTTCTTTTTTTGTAAAGTCTTTCTGTAAAGTCTAAGAATTTACAAAAGCTAAGATTGCTCAAAATTATTTGTACATTGTTTATTTGATACGCATGCATGTTTGTCTTTTTTTTTAATAGGGACCCAATTCCAAATTCGCTTTATGCAAACGAGGACGACACAGGTAAATGTGTGCTGGTAATTGTCACTGTCTAATGCAACCATTTGACAGTTCACTCTCTTCAGTTGTTCACAGGAAAAATGAGGTCAAGTGACACATTTTAGACTGAGCACCAAGGAACCTGTAAACATGTCAGAAAACTGTGATGATAAAAAAAAGAGGCCACTAATCACAAAACTGAAAAACTGTTCACAGATGTGTGATTCACCGCACAAATGAACAAAATGCTTGAAGCAGTTGTTTTAATGAAGTGCTTCATTTACGTTCCCCAGATACGGATACCAATTTGGACACAGGAACATACGAGAATGTTTTTCCAACACCAGAAGTGCGACATGACTCAGGTGGGCTTTTTAGTGATTCTCGAATCTGTTATTAGTTTAGGAAATGACATTTGGTACCTCTTTATAACTTTCATCACTAACGATGAACACTAACAATGTTCAGTTACAATATCACAGTATACACACACACACACACACACACACACACACACACACACACATTTGTTCTTTCTTTTTAATACATTTAAAACATTTAATTGATTAAGAACTATTTGAGATTTTAACTTTTTTACTCATTGTTTTTAGAAAAATGTTTCTTTGCTTATTGATGTTTGACAATGTTTTTGCAGATAGCTGTAATTATGAAAACTGGGACAATAGAGATGAGGATGGTAATATGTTCATTATTAAACCAATAACATTGATAAACATTTTACGATTAATTCATGAGACAACACCAATGACTTTTTTCTTTCCCTTTTATTTAGATGAACCAGACTACGTGAATGAAATCATATAGGAACCTTTTTTTGTATCAGAATAACATGAGATTCTATTCTAAGACATGTTGTTGTTTTTTTTATCTCCTTTTAGATTGTTATTACATTAAAATGAAGTAATCAATTACTTTTGAAGTAATAAATTAAGATTGAGTGTGAATGTGCGTAGTCTTCTGATCAATAAACTGTGATGTAATTAACTGTCAATGAATAAATAAGTGCTATAAACTACCATAAGACCTCTAAAATATTTTGCACAAAGGGACTAAACATAAGGGCTACACTTCAAGAGCTGTGCAATGAAGATTTTAAGCGTTTTTTGTAGGTGTGACAAATGAGTCAGAGGAGTATCCTGCCCTTTTCATCACAAGTGAAACAAAAAGTTATCAGGGTAAGAGGCAGGTTTAAGTCGGGGCATCTGCTTTAAGAGTTTGGCATCTGCTCTTGATAATGCTTTCCTCCCTTGTGCTAAACTTGTCATTGGCATCACTAGGTTGAAACTGAAACCTGTAGAACTGTCACTTGTTCTGCTACACTATTTCTGACATATGGTATGGTACAACATGGAAAAGCATTATTGGTATGCACTTAACTGTGCATGTTAAACTGGGCTGTTTGAACTTAGGGCTGCAACAAACTATTATTTTGATAATCGATTAATCTTACAATTATTAGAATGATTAATCGACTAATCATAGGATATTTTGCTGGTTAATCAGTAGACATTTATTGATTATTCCACCAAACTACAGTTATAAACATGAGCCACGTCAGACTGTTCGTGGGGGAGGTGTTGCAACAATATTTAGTGATATTCTCAGTGTTACCCAGAAAACAGGATACAGGTTTAAATCATTACATACTTCTGCTTAATGTTACACTGTCAGATATTCAAAAAAAAAAAAAAAAAAAAATCTATCGTAGCCTATCTCTTGCTCTGGCTACTGTGTATAGACCACCAGGGCCGTATACAGAATTCCTAAAAGAATTTGGAGATTTCCTCTCAGACCTGTTGGTTAACGCTGATAAAGCGCTAATTTTTGGAGATTTTAACATTCACGTTGATAATACAAATGATGCATTAGGACTTGCGTTTAGTGACTTGTTAAACTGTTTTGGAGTAAAGCAAAATGTCACCGGCCCACTCATCGTTTTAATCATACGCTAGATTTAATTATATTACATGGAATCGATCGTCGTACCTCAAAGTGATGATGTTACTGACCATTTCCTTGTATCATGCATTCTGCGTATTGATGATAATAACTATATGGCTTCGCGTTATCGTCCAGGCAGAACTATTGTTCCAGCCACCAAAGACAGATTTGCAAATAACCTGCCTGATTTATCTCAACTGCTCTGTGTACCTATACATACAAATGAACTAGACGAAATGACTGGCATACATTAAAAGCTGCTGCCCCCATCAAATTGAAAAAGGTTAGAGAAAAACGTACTGTGCCATGGTACAACACTAATACCCACTCTCTCAAGAAAGAAACTCGTAGTCTTGAGCGCAAATGGAGAAAAACTTGGAAGTTTTTAGAATTGCGTGGAAAAACAGTATGTCCAGCTATAGACAGGCTCTAAAAACTGCCAGGGCCGAGCATATCCACAAACTCATAAAAAATAACCAAAACAATCCAAGGTTTTTATTTAGCACAGTGGCTAGATTAACAAATAACCAGACGCCACCCGATCTAAATATTCTCTAACAGTTAAATAGTAATGACTTTATGAATTTCTTCACTGATAAAATAGATAACATCAGAAATACAATAACAAATGTAGATTCTACAGCGTCTAATACTATTTAGCTCTTCCTGTCCTATAGTTGTAAAGCACTGCAGTTTATCAAAGATAAACTGCAGTGCTTTACAACTATAGGACAGGAAGAGCTAAATAAACTTATCACTGCATCTAAACCAACAACATGTTTATTAGATCCTGTGCCCACTAAATTACTGAAAGAGTTGTTACCTGTAGCAGAAGAACCGCTTCTCAATATTAACTCGTCGTTATCTTTAGGTCACTTCCCAAAACCATTCAAGCTGGCGGTTATTAAGCCTCTTATTAAAAAAAACACAATTAGATCCTTGTGAACTGGCAAATTATAGACCCATTTCAAATCTTCCATTTATGTCTAAAATTTTAGAAAAGGTTGTGTCTGCTCAATTGTGCTCCTACCTGCCAAAAAGATCTCTATGAATTTCAGTTGGGTTTCAGGCCCCATCATAGCACAGAAACTGCACTTGTTAAAATTACAAATGACTTGCTTCTTGCATCAGACCAAGGCTGCATCTCATTGCTAGTTTTACTTGATCTTAGTGCTGCGTTCAACACCATAGATCACGACATACTCATAGATAGATTACAAAACTATACAGGTATCCAAGAGCAGGCTTTAAGATGGTTTAGATCTGTCCGATTGCTACCACTTTGTTTATTTAAATGGGGAGTCATCTCATTTATCACCAGTCAAATATGGAGTACCACAAGGATCTGTCCTAGGTCCTCTGCTATTTTCAATATACATGTTGCCCCTTGGTAATATCATTAGAATTAGAATTAGTTATGCTGATGATACTCAACTATATATCTCAACAAGACCAGGTGAAACTTCTAAATTATCTAAGCTAACAGAGTGTGTTAAAAATGTAAAAGATTGGATGACCAATAATTTTCTCCTATTAAATTCAGATAAGACAGAGATATTACTTATTGTACCAAAAAACATTACACAGAATCTCGTAGATTACAATTTGCAATTAGACGGATGTACTGTTACTTCCTCTACTGTCAAAAATCTGGGTGTTATATTAGACAGTAACTTGTCTTTTGAAAATCATATTTCCCATGTTACAAAAACAGCATTCTTCCATCTTAGAAACATTGCCAAGCTACGAAACATGTTACCTGTTTCTGATAAGGAAAAGCTAGTTCATGCATTCATGGCCTCTAGACTGGACTATTGTAATGCACTTCTAGGTGGTTGTCCTGCATCCTCAATAAACAAGCTACAGGCAGTACAAAATGCAGCAGCTAGAGTCCTTACCAGGTCAATAAAATATGATCATATTACCCCAATTTTACAGTCTCTGCACTGGCTACCTATTAAGTTTCGTATCAGTTACAAATTATTATTACTTACTTATAAGGCCCTTAATGGTTTAGCTCCTGCGTACCTAACCTGGTCTTCTACCATTCTACAACCCATCACGCTCCCTAAAGTCACAAAACGCTGGACTTTTGGTAGTACCTAGGATAGCAAAGTCCACTAAAGGAGGTAGAGCTTTTTCGCATTTGGCTCCCAAACTCTGGAATAGCCTTCCTGATGATGTTCGGGGTTCAGACACACTTTCTGTTTTAAATCTAGATTAAAAACACACCTCTTTGGCCAAGCATTCAAATAATGCATCTCATAATTTTGGAATGCAGTTATAGTTGATAAAATGAGCATTATTATTCTTTAGCTTGGGTTAAACTAATTCATTTTACTTGACTGGAACAGCAGCTACGCTAATTATGTCTGTATTTGTTTCTCTGTTCTGCCACGGGATTTACACAAGCTCCAGTCTGGATCCAGAACACCGGAGAAGAGATGACGCCAACACCTTAAAGGACCTTAGATGATGCTAACCCAGAGACAACATATAGAACTACCACATTTTGCTATAAGTTTGATTGCATAATTGCTGTTAATAGTGTTAATCGTCTGTTTGTTTACGTCTTTTATTGATTTTTCCAAACATTTCTGCCGTATACACATAAACTGACAGTCATCACTTATAAGCTACTACTAAATATTGTAGAAACTTAATTTTCTGTACAGTTGCTTTGCAATGATTTGTATCGTAAAAAGCGATATACAAATAAACTTTAATTATTCAGCTTTTGAAATTAGTTAAAATAAAGTTTTACATATTCTAACAAATAAATTAAGGTAATCACTTTAGCTTTTGAAAGTCATATTATGTAATTACAATGAAACAATTATTTTATACAAATAAATATTTGGCAACAAAATAAGATGGCAGAGAAACTCTTATTCACCATTTAATTAGATATATGAGAAAGAAGCTGAATGACACATCATTCTTCCTAAAATCTTTTTGTAAGTCATATGGATAAGAAAAAAATCAATGTTAAGAGATAAGATGTTTTATTTTTGGATAAACCATTTTATTCACAACATAATCTCTTAAAATACCATATAGGGTTATAATAATCAAAACAGTCCTGAGCTAGATAAAGCTTTGATCTCTGCAAACCAAACTATAACTTTAATTAAATGTTTTTTAAACTATTTTATCATTAGCTAGCTCCACACTGGAGGGCTGCTTTATAACAGAAAATCAAGTTGTAATTCTGACTGAAAGCAACACTGATGCTTGTTTTTCATGTTTAATGCTGTAAAGCTGCTTTATTTAAGGTTATCTTTTGCATAAAGTACTATATAAATAAACATGACGTGACTGGACTTTACTGGAGTAAGTGTAGAGCTTGTGCAAACATCGCTGAAATCAGATGCGTTTGAAAACGCTGTCAGTTTTTGATTTGTTGATTTTTTTTATTGAGAAGAATGCGCTCAGTATATTTATATAAAAAAAATTGCATCAGGAGCTGAATTAGTCTTGCGCTACAGCGCCGCACTGGTCAAACCGCATTATTACAGGGCCGCACATTAGGTCTTATGAGATCAAACGACTACTCGACAACAAAAATACTTGTCGACAATTTTTATTGTCGACGTTGTCGATAATGTCGACTTATCGTTTCAGCCCTATACTGCCTCAAATTCTCATTAAGTAAATGGAGTTAGTTCTACTGTGCTGCATTTTGAAGTACTCTGACACCAAAAACAAGCCATCATTCACAAACAAAAAAAGGATTTTGTACATTTTTATTACTGCAATTTGTCATATTTTTTTACAATTATTAGTATTAGTATTAGTACAGGGTCTGGAGACTAAGAACACTGAGGCTGAAGTGTGATCATTTGTTAACATCTCTTGTCTTTAGCTTGCATCAGGTGCAGCTGTCTTACTGCACAGGCGACCCAACAGTCCAGCCATCTGTAACAGAGAGTTCACCCCTTCTGACACTTTCATATGTGTGTAGCCAATTTCCTGGGGAATCAAAAGTATATTTACAGTGTAGTTAACCAGTAGTACAATTCCTGGTTTTATTGAAGTAATTTTTCCTCACATTAAAACACTTATGCCACAACAGTAGCCAATTAATGTAGCTAATCTATTTTCTGCGCAGGTCACCTCGTGGGCTAACCATATCTTTATCTCTGTAACATCACTGATATATGATAGTTTCACATCGACTGGTGAAAACATTGTCTCTATTGTGTTAGATGTCATTGCAATATATACAAATACATTACTAAATGAAACTTTTAAAGCTTAAAGCTAATGTAAATGCTGCTTAGGAAGACAATACAAGGGCAATACACACCTTAATATATTCCAGTTTCAAATATTCTGCCATCTGAAGGGTTTTACACACTCTAAAGATGTTTCCTATGATGTCCTCTGGTGAGTATCCGAGTGACCAAAGCTGCTCAATGATCTGTAGAAAGATGCAACATTTCTGTCTTACAAAGCGTCTGTCATTTTTTGAACTGATTCTGAATATTTTCTAAGGCAAATGTTTAGTGGTACCTTGTAGGCTTCATCAATGTTGGCGTTGACACAGTGTTCCAGCATGCTTTTAACCAGCAGAGGATGTGGCTCATCACACACCTGCAGAAGCAACACTGTTGGTACTTTATCACCATTACATTTTTATACTGAAATGTTTTCCACGCATTAGAAAAAGACAAAAATAAAATGTATCCAAAAATACCTTGAACACATTTTCACTGTTGATGTAACCAAATCCAGAATTTGTTGACTGCAAGTTATTCAGAGCCTAGAGGAAGTAGGAAATAAATAAATAAATATATATATATAAGTATAAACATTGCAGATATATCATAATAAATTATTAAAAGGTTTATTAATAATAATAATAATAGTTTACCTAAAATGTAAATATTTTATTAAAATTTATTCAGACCAAAAATTAAAAAAAAATAAAATGTGAAATGTGTTACAAAAACAATCAATGAATATTGCAGGTAAATAAGGATTAAAAATAAATAAATAAAAAATTAAATAATTAGATTGTTATTATTAATATTGCACATTGTAAAATTAACAATAATAATAACAACAACAACCTAAAATGTTAATTTATTTTCATTATTTTCTTACATATAATATTAGTTATTAAAATTAAATGAATAAATTAACATACAATATATCATTTATATTATTAATGTTATTTTGTTTACCTAAAATCTTATTATTTTTTATCACTGGTATTATTATTGTTCACACATGAAAAAATAATTGACCTGACCTGTCTCATGTCCCCTTGAGCGGTGAAGATGATGGCCTCTAGGCCGTCGTTGGTGACATGTAAGTTCTCCTTCTCTACCACCTCCGTCAGACGCATCATGATCTGGTCGTCTCGGAGTTTGCTGTAACGCAGCACTGCGCAGCGGGACTGGATGGGCTCTGCAATCAAATGAGAAGATAAACTGAAAGACTTCTGTTTTAGGTGTACGCTGGCATGTACTTCAGTGTTCTAGTTCATTTGAAGCATGTCATTAAAGATGTAAATGTCAATGTAATATAAACAGCATTTTGTGTTTTATGTGCCACGTGGCTCACCTATGATCTTATCTGATGCATTACACGCCAGAGCAAAGCGTGTGGTTTTGGAGTAGATCTCCATGGTTCTTCTGAGAGCCTGCTGCGCTCCATCTGTCATGCTGTTTTAGAAATACAAAAACATAGCTGCATGAAGCATTTTTAAAATCTTTAAAATTTAAACATTTTTAAATAACTTTATTGAATTGAATGAAACCTAAATATTTTTAATTCAAAATATTTTAAAGAAAGTGAATACTCTCACCTGTCAGCCTCATCCAAGATGATGATCTTGTGGCGACCTTTAGGGAGTGTGACCTTTTGCTGGGCAAACATTTTGATTTTGTTTCTCACAACATCGATTCCACTAAAATTGATAATAGACAATTAAACATTCATTAACAGACATTCAAATAAGAGTATGATCATCCAAAATATTGCATGTACAGAAAACTTTTTTGAAAACACTCAGCTTAAGTTTCTTACCGGTCATTTGAGGCATTCAGCTCAAGCACAGCATCTTTCATAGCTGGACCAAGAAGAGCTCGAGACAAACACAAAATGCTGGTCGTTTTTCCAGTGCCAGGAGGACCCTAAAAACAAACAGTATCTTCATTTCAGTGCATAGTGACATGTCATTTGTAAATTCAGATGGCACCTGGTCGTGAAAGCATATTTTAACTTACAGCAATGATGATGTTGGGCACATTTCCTTCTCGTGCAAACACCTTCGACAATAACAGGGCAAAAGAGAAAACGTGTCATTCTGACCACATCAGGCACAAATCAGTATGTAACGTTACTGTAACGTTATGTCGTACCGACCTCCAGTCTGCTGACAGTTTCCTCATTTCCAACTATTTCATTCAGCTTCAGAGGTCTGTATTTTTCAACCCTGTTAGTAATAATGACACATTTAAAAACAAAAACAAACAATCAAAAAAACAATTAACGTTATTCACCCGAGAAAACATACAGCTGCAGAGGAACGTTCAGTTGCTGTAAACATAGCAACAGGCTCGCTATCTTTAGCTACATTAAAGTGATTTGAATACCACGACAGCGCGCTTACAAACAGTCACAAACAGTACCATGGTAGTTCATAAGCATTTGTTGAGGGTTTTGGTGCAGTATCATCCTTTTTAGGCGGTCCGTCGGCTTGACCTTTTTCACCGTCTGCCTCTTTCATTTCAACATCCATGTTGCCTGAGCGCTGAGCACGTATTCCCGCCACGACAGGAACGAAACAGCTCTGAAATGACGCCACTTCCGGCAACAGGAACCCCTGACTTTTTTTTAATTAAAATAAATAAATAATTCTGGTACGTAACAAACTGGAATGGAAAAATAAAATGAACTAATACAATTATAGTTTATATTCGTTATTTTTATTTATTTTTTTTAAAAAGAAAGAAAAAAAAGGTTAAAAGAACACTAACAATATTTTAGATTAAAAAAAAATCTGTAGGCTATTTTAAACAAAAATGTTACAGAATTAACACAATGCCTGAATAGATTATGTGCAAATAGCCTATTGCAAAAGATACACACTATCTATCTATCTATCTATCTATCTATCTATCTATCTATCTATCTATCTATCTATCTATCTATCTATTTGTAAATGAATGATTGAACGAAAATACTGACTTGCTTTTAGGTTTGTTAAAAGTAACCTTCAGAGCATCTGCTGGCCAATCTAAAGTTTCTCAGGCTGAAAAATGGATCAGATTGTCTGCATTCTAATGTAGGACAATGATCCCTAAAGAGACTGAAAACATGAAGATGATAATGGCTTTATAGCTGCTCTGAATACACAATGGCATAAAAACAAGTACATTCTGCTGTAGATACAGATCGCAACAAGATCTGTGCCAAAGCTGCGGAGCTGTGAGGATCAATACTTCCCAAACCAAATCACACAGCACGACAGTGCCTGATATACGGTGAAATTGACCTTTTTATTCATTAAAAAAAGAAAAGAAAATAATATTAATATTAATGTAAGAATAATTTAACAAAATTGCTAAAAAAGAAGGCTAACAATGTCTTATTAATTAGGCTAATTAGACTACTTTATACCAAAATGTTCCAGAATGAACACAATGCATTAAGTAATCTATAGTTTTCCATTACTGAATATAAAATTGTGTGAAATATGGTGTCAGGTGTCAGTTACAATAATAGTAGTAATTTGAATGAAAATTATACATATTGAACAATTTACAGTAAAACAGCTCTATTAGAACTCGGCAAGAATGACAGATAAGAGTCTGTTTTTATCTGAAACAATATTAAGTTAGATTACATTAGAGTAAATTAGTTATCTGAAGGCCAAAGCTGTTTGAATTCTCAACCTTCAGAGCATCTGTCGGTAAACAAGAGGCTTCTCAGTAAGTTTGTTTTAGCTCTGTGCCAGGTTCAGTCAACATGATGCTTATCTGCTTGCTGTTCTGTTCTTTGTGGGTGTGGAGGGATCAGAGAACTTTTCCTTCGGCATTGTTCACCATCAAATGAAGAAAACTTGTTTGCAGATTGGAACAATTCAAAAGACATTACTATGCATAATATATTTTTAAGTAAAGAGAACAGTTTTCAGATCAATTCTCAGTGTAGTCAGTATACAAGCATTATTTTATCTCTGTAAGCACATTATGCATAAAAATTCAGAAACTAGTTTGCTTATTTTCTCTTTCTTGATTCTTTTGAATGCAACATTAGTGACATATAATCAACTAAACTAATCACATTAACATCCATGGGGCAATATGATTGATAATGTATATGACAAAATGAATAATAACCTACACAATCATTTTAATTCTGACAGTGCAATGCATCCAGATTTGAATTTAACCTTTTAAAATCATGCTTACACATTAGATATTTGTTTTTGTTTTGTTTTGTTTTTTCAGCCACGATTATGATATAGTGTTAGAACTCATTATTAAACATTTTATTTACAGAAGCTCACATATAGTGATAATTTATGCACAGCTATACACAGTCAAATGTCACAATCCTGTTATCAATGAAATGCTTCATTTTAATTGTTGCAGATATATACATTTTCCAAACTTAAAAAAATTCTAAATATTCAATAACATGCACATCTATCTATACTGTTCTAAATTATGATTCAGTTATTGACAGAAAGTCACTGCATATGGCTGGTTTCCACGTTCTTACATAAGTGTCGGCATATTCAGATGGCCTTGTGGTTTGTGAACATCTGTGATGTTTGTTTGTTTTTGTTAAAATGACATTCTCAGTTCACTAAAAAGACAATAAACAACATACAGAAATTCCCCCCCAAAAATTAATAATTTTTGTTATGTCCAACTGAATTACTGATAATCCATTTTATATAACCCATATCTTTCAGATAAATTTTCAAATATAAGCAAAAATATTTGTGCTAATATAGATTTTATATATTTACATGGATACATATTTTTGCAGAATTGCATTTTTTACCTGTGTGTGAAAGAACTTTGTGGAAAATCTGCAGATGACCTTCACAGATTCTGTTGGACAATCTGAAGTTTCTCACACACGTCATTCTTATGGAGAAACTCCATGTATATAGGTCAGTGCAAAAGATCTCTTTTCATTCAACACACTGAAAACATGAAGGGGGTCATCGCTCTTCTCCTGGCAGCTCTGTGCTTTGAGGGACTCAATGCAGAGTGTCCCGACCCAGCCACGCTGAAAGATGATAATGGAAGCAAGCTCTGCGCCCAGATGTTTGAGGACAGCAGCTACTACTACGATGAAAGCTGTACTGGCAAATTCCTGTACGTTTATCCTGATGAAGACACCCCCATCATGTCATGGGCTTGGAATAACAAGATTTCTTCTCTTGTGGTGGGCCGAGGCTGCTCCCTGACAGTGTGGTCTAAATCCAAGAAGGAAGGATATAAGAAGAAGTTTTCTGCTGGCATCGTGTACCACCTTAAAGAAGTGCAGAAAGGCCTGTTTGGAGACTGGAACGATTCCATCTCAGGATACTACTGCACATGCTAGACATGAAACATGAAGGCTGAAGAAAGAGGCTGAAAGGACATTAAGATGTAATGTCAATGACACAAGAGAACAGCTGTAACCCTTTTAAATCTGTTTTCAGATGTAAAATTCTGCTCTATGTAATTCTGCTTGATTTCTGCAAGTGAATTAAACCACATGTTGCTGCAGGGAATCTCTGCAGGAACGTGATGCAGAAACATTCAAGACCTGGTGTGTCATTCTTTTTTATTGAATTAAATGTAATCAAACAATCTCACAAGGGTTTTGAAAGTATTGCAAGATGCAGTCAAGTTTTGAAACCTACCTTTTAGTAAAATGAGTAAACAAAATCAACATCCGTGCTTGAAATTTGAAAGTGAAGCCTAATTTCAGTTTTATACAGTGTTATTCCTGCTTTCACTTCAATAAACTGCCAACAGCTATGTGAACACATTCAAAAGTATATAAATATCAAAACCATTACACAGCAGTTCCAACAGTTCAAAAAGAAATAATCAATGCATTTAGTCATTTATGAAAGACAGATATTTGCAACTGCTACATAAAACAGTGTCTGTTAGTCAACCTGAAAATTTTCATGTCTCATATTTTCATGTATTTATTCTCTCTCTCTCTGATCGCTTCACTTTTGTATGGAAAGTTGACATTGAATGAACATTAAACAAACAATAACAGCTTTTCTAAAACTAATGCACATTAAAAATTATAAACAAGAAAAAAAATATGCATAATTAAGTGCACATTAGAATATACACATCACACATCAGCATTTTTCTTAGTAAATAGATTTCTTAAGATGCTGTTGACATGAAATTTTCACCAGATGTCGGTAACAATCCAAGTAATCCATACATATAAAGAAAGCAAAACAAATAAGTTCAGAAACTCAGCTCTGTGTAATAAAGTAGAATGACCAAGGGAAAAAGGACAACTGGTTTCAGAGCGAGTAAAGCTGCTAGAATGGCCCAGCCAATCACCTGACTTGAATCCAATAGAAAATCTATGGAAGGAACTAAAGATTAGAGTTCATAGAAGAGGCCCACAGAACCTTCAAGATTTGAAGACTGTTTGTGTGGAAGAATGGGACAAAATCACACATGCAACAAAATGCATGCAACTTTTTTCCTGGGTCATTCCATTTTATTTCATTTAACTTAATTTCTAAACTTATTTGATTTGTTTTCTTTGTATGTATGGATTACTTGGGTTGTTATCGACATCTGGTTTAAATTTCATGTCATCAGCACTTTTAGAAATATATTTGCTGAGAAAAATGGTGATGTGTTCAATATTTATTTTACACTCTGTCTCCTATTGTGAGGGTCACCACAACAGAATTTTTTTTTTAATCAGTATTTTTGTCTTTTTTTTCTTCAGTAAAAGCATCTAAACATCTAAAAGCAAAATATGTGATCTTTAAAAATTGTAATTGTGTAAGCTAATATTAGGACTGTTTAGAAATTATCTTTCCCTACGTACTTCATGTCCTTAAGTCATTTTTCTTTTTCTTGTTTTAAGCATAAATTGAAACAATCATTTTGTGATGTTTATGTGTAAAACAACTTTAGGAGAAAAAAATCCAGTGGGGTAAGAAAAATAGAATTATATAAATACGTTAAAACATATTTGTTCTCTGAAAACAACAGATTTATCTGTTTTTCTCCTCAAGTAAATTGATGTTTTAAGGATATTTAGATTTTTTAAATGCACCTTACTCAGAAATAACGTGTGCAAACATTTTACTACAACAGTAGTCCTTGCAAAGGCAAGTTCTTAAATGCTTATCCCAATATACTAAGTACATAGATTTACAATAAGGCACTGAGCCAAAGAGGATCAGGAAATGACTACGTAAAAGTTTCTTTTCTTTTCTTTTCTTTTCTTTTCTTTTCTTTTCTTTTCTTTTCTTTTCTTTTCTTTTCTTTTCTTTTCTTTCCTTTCCTTTCCTTTCCTTTCCTTTCCTTTCCTCCCTTACTCTAAGTGATCCACCAGTGTCATGATGAAATATTTAAACGCCAAAGCCGATTGTTGTAGTGAATTTTCGGTACCTAATTCAGTGCTGGATTTAGCTACATTTAACACATCTGCACTAACATGTAGACCAATAAATCATGTCTGAGAACAGCTGCTAATGAGCCAGTTGACATTAAAGCCCTGGAGAAGAGCTTTGAGCCACCTGCAGTGAGCTCAACAGGCAATCCTTCCCCAGGTATTAATGATGAGAACTGAAACACTTAACCACAGCTTCAGTTTCTCTCCTGGTGTCACATCCTCTGGGTGGCATTAGTATCAAGAGGGACATGCTAATCTAGTGTGCAAATATTTATTTTTCACAAATAATAAAAGATCAATAAAGAAAAAATAAATAAAGAGAAACAATAGTGCAAGTAATCACATGCAAGACTAATAACCTTGACAGGTTGCAAACATTTGATGGAGGAGGGCATGAAAATCATCACTTTAGCCCAAACCACAGGCTTTTATATACTCTACGAAGAATGAAAAAGATCTCTTTTATTGTAACAATCTTGAATTAATTATCTGATCTTCTTCAGTTCAATAATTTATGAATGTTTTATCTGTCTGTTGAAACAGCAATTTTTTACTCAACATAATAGCTCAGTGCAGCTCATTGAGGTGGCAGGTATCACTCATACAGTACGCAATTATGCATGAATGAGATATTCAGCTGAAGGTCACACCCCATGATGCCTGTGACTTGCCTCTTCAGCCCAATATGAGAGGCGGCAGCCTTTCCCATCCCTTCACTCCTTACTATCTCTTCATTCAGTCCTGTAGGTCGTAATGTGTACAACAAATAATCTACGATAACAAGACTTTTCTTCTGCCAGCATCACGGATAAATCTGGATCAGCTGTAAGTCATTAAGATATATAAACAGCATGCTGTGTTAAAAATAGATAAAGTTTTGTTTTGCAATATAATGTAATATACAGTAACTGTAATATAATATGACAAACAGTTATGACACATTATATTACATTGCTTTGCAACTGTATAATTAAAATTTTGGTGGTGCTTTGATTTCCATATGGAAATATATTCCTAGTAACAAAGTTTCTGTGTGCTAAATTTATGAAGAAACAAGTTAAATCCCCTCAAAAGTTTTCTAAAAATGCATAAACCATTCATTTCAATAGAACATCTCAGACAACATAGGCCTATTGTTCAGCTTTTGAGCTTAAAGTAAACTGTGAATTTTGTGCAATTGTCACTTTAATGTTAAAGTGTGAAGCATATTATATGACTTAATATTAATAAGTGAGCAGGTTATTTGTGGTCTCTAGAGGATTTCTGCACTCCTCTGTTTCACCTCTCCCACTGAGCCTCAACCAAAGCACAACCAGCTGAGACCCAGCAAAACAATTACTGCAACAGAGATGACTTTAAAAGCCTAGAGGAGCAAATAGCATTGTCTTCTTAGGGAACTAAAACATCAGACATCTGTAGAACTGGAGGTGAGTTGTTATCTACCAGATGCATTTAGCTGGACTCTCCTGGGGTTGGTTTTGCTGTATTCCTGCAGGGTTCATTTGGTGTCTACAAGAGAGTACTATGTCTAATAACATGGCCAAGATTGCAGATGCGCGAAAAACAGTGGAACAACTGAAATTGGAGGTTAATATTGACAGGATGATGGTAAGACGCATTTTTATGCTAAATAATTTACGTTAGATTTATTCATTAACATACTCGATCACAAAATTATTTAAAATTATTCAAGAGTAAAAGAAAATACACAGAAAGGCACATTTATGGTATGTATCTCTTTGCACAGGTATCTAAAGCAGCAGCTGAGCTGATGTCTTACTGTGAGTCCCAAGCAAAAGAGGACCCCCTGGTAACCCCTGTACCATCCTCAGAAAATCCCTTCAGAGAGAAAAAGATATTCTGTACAATTTTGTAGATGCTATATATAGGCTACAAGGTATATTGTATTATTTTCCCTTAGATCTTAAAGGGATAGTTCACCCAAAAATTACAATTCTGTCATTAGGTTAATTACTCACCCTCATGTCTATCCAAACCTGTAAGACCTTCATTCATCTTAGGAACACAAATTAAGATATTTTTTGATGAAGTTTGAGAGCTTTCTGACCCTGCATAGAGAACAATGTAAATCACATGACCCAGACCGAGATACGCAGTAAGGACATCATTAAAATAGTCCATGTGACATCAGTGGTTCACCGTAATTTTACAAAGCCTTATTACGAAGCCTTTATTCAATAATTTTTCTCTAATGTTAGAATGGACTATTCTAACGATGTCCTATACATTTCTGGGTCTGGGAACATTTCAGCTGCATTGCTCTCTATGGAGGACCACGAAGCTCTCGGATTTCATAAAAAAATATTTTAATTTGTATTCCGAAGATGAACGAAGGTCATTACTGGTTTGGAACGACACGAGGGTGAGTAATTATGACAGAATTTAGATTTTTGGGTGAACTATTACTTAAAGCCAAATGTTTCGTTTGATTTCATAAATGTCACTTAAATGTTAATAAATGTGAATAATCTCTACATGTCCCGATATGTTTTAGGCTACAAGAACAGGTTTCTTTGTGTTTTGGAATTTTCATTCATCCAGTTCATCGTTTAGATAATAATTTAGCCTTCATTAATATATTATTTTTCCTCACGGTGGCGCTACAGTTATAAAATGTTTGCTACTCTCTATTCATCCATACAGCTGCAATGAATGTTTGGTTAGGTTGCTCAGCCTACACAACAGCAATAAAACTAGAGTGAGCAAAGTTCATTCTGCTTAAGGTTTGTTTGTTTTATGTCCTAGTGTATCAGCTTCCGTGAATGGTTTATATATTAACATTCATTACCCTTTCCTGTACAAATTCATCAAAACCTGCATACCTAAACAGATTTTTTACCATTATTTTGTGTTAACTATCTTTTTAAGATTTAGGCTATATATTTTACAATGCTGCCTATGTAACAATATGAAAACAAACACAAAAATATATATTTTTTTAAATAACAAAGCAGCTGCATAATAGAAAAACGCAGAAAAGTTGCCACTAACCAAGGGATCAGGTGGGCGGGGTCATCTTTTCTAAGTTGCTCGTTCTGTCAGTCAAGCACAAGAGGGGCGGGGTTATATTTTATAACCTAAGGCAGGTGAGCAGGTGCGCTTTTTGAGGACAGGTAACTAGGATATTTCCATCACAAGAACCGCACAGGAGCACTGGGCGCCCCGCGTGACAACACAGGCCAGAGTTAAGGTAGAGTAAACAAACAAGATTACACCTTCAACTCATCGTTTGGTAGCCTACACAATTAAATTATGGAAATTCGTACCAGAAATTATTGATTTATTTTATGGACTAGCCTATATGAATACTAATACTAAGTCTCGAGCTCTAACAATCACTTAATTAACTTGATATTTCTGATATTTATTTAAATCTGTACAATTTCTTACATTTAGTAGGCTTTTAGGACACTTTTCGCCAAAATACCAGAAATTAGAATTATTGTTACTACTGTAAAATTATCATAAATCACGTCTCTTTCAAACAAGCAAGAAATTAATTTTCTTTAATTACAGTTTTTGTTTTCGGTTTTTTTTTTTTTATGAAAGTGGCTACCCCATGTTTAATTTCAGTAACAATAAGTATTTTAGTTATATTTTATCCAATACTGTAGTTGCTATGGTTAATGGGCTCCTTGGAGAATTATGCTAAACTACTGCGCTTAGACAATAGTCGACTTGATTCATTTGCAAAACAATATAGTCTCCCACACACGCGAGAGTAAATAAAAGTGCCATCTTACCTACCGGGAAAAACTTGATTTCCAACCTCACTGACAGAAGATGACATGAACCGTCAAGCTAAATGTGACAGAGACAAGGAGAACTCCCCTAGATGCTTCATGTTTAAAGGTGTGGGGGTTTTGGTGCGTCAGGGGTGCTGCAAGATTAAAAGTGGATTATAGGAATTGAACTATGTCTGATCTTTATTAAAAAAGAGCTTTGGAAGTAAGACAAATTACTTATAGCTGATATGGATCCCAACAGGTAACCAGGGGCCAGTTGCATAGACATAGCCGCTGTCTTAATAACTAGTTTGACCAGCCAAGAGATAACCAGACTTACTTTTTGAATTCAAATTAGACCATTCTCCCTTTTTATAACTGACTTTGAAAAGTTATGACCAGTCTTAAAGAAAAAAGGAGATGACCAACTTCTTAAGACTAGTCTAAGCATTTTATGCAACCCTAAAACCATCTTAATATTTTCTCTGATATGTGGAACACAAGTATACATTGCTATCAATAAAATTTTTCATATCTACATATTTGTTTCTTTATTTAATTTTTATCAGAGAACTTCCTGTTGTAATAGCTTTAAGTAATAAAGGCTTATCATACTGAACTTTGGTTTGCATGACACAGTGATTAATGTCCAGGTCCTATAAAAGCCAGCTTTAAACAAGATTCTAGTTACTGGAGGCTATTTTTATGTATTTTGTTGTATTTGACATTGAAATATTTACATTTTATACATTTTTCTTTAATAGCAAACAGTTGTTTCCAGGGGTAGAATGGCCAACTTTAAGGGACATGCATTACCTGGTACATTCTTCCTGCTGTTTGGCCTGTGGTGGTCAATAAAGTACCCGTTCCGACAGATACAGAGGAAAAAAGAGAGGCAACATGGGGACAGAGACAGACGAATGCACACTGTACTCAACCGCGTAGATTTAATCGAAGGAGCTCTGAAGATCTTTTTTGCATTTGTTGGTGAGCTGCAAATCACATACACAAAGCTTTATCTTGGTTTCAATTTCCTATATAATAGTAAAAGAATGAGGATGGCATGAGGTAAAATATTCACTGTGCTAATAAAATGAACATATACTTAAATGTATACATACATTTCCCCTATGTTTCAAATTGTATTAATAAATAAATTTAATCTGCTTCTTTAAAAATAAGTGAAGCTTACACTGAAATCTGTCTCCAGGAATCATGGCAGAGCAGTTTGTGCCTGATGGTCCTCATGCACATCTGTATCAGGACGGCTGGGTGAAGCTGATGAACTGGCAGCACAGCACCATGTACTTGTTCTTCGGTATCTCTGGCATTGCAGATGTTTTCAGCATGTCTTCTCGCCACGTGCCAGTTGGTCTTGACCGTCTCTCCCTTTCTTTGGCTCTCTTTGTGGAAGGTATTGAGCAAAATGAGCCATTAGTGAAGTGAATATGCAGTGATATCCCCACATTGAGCTTCCTGAAATGTTTTCGCTTCTCCCTTCCAGGGTTCCTTTTCTATTTCCATGTCCACAATCGTCCTCCTCTGGACCAGCACATTCACTCTCTGCTTCTGTTTGCGGTGTTTGGTGGAGCTGCCAGCACAATGATGGAGGTGTTTAAGCGAGATAACACTGTGCTGGAACTTCTTAGGTGCAGTTTGGCCATTCTACAAGGCACATGGTTTTATCAGGTAAAGACAACATCAGGTGTTGAAAAATCTGGTTTAAAATGAGAAATTACATTATTACAGTATGGAGATATGTTGCTGTGTTTCAGATCGGGTTTGTGCTGTATCCTCTAAATGGAGAAGAGTGGGATCTGGACAGACATGATAACATCATGTTCATCACCATGTGCTTCTGCTGGCATTACGCTGTGGCTCTGCTGGTTGTGGGCATCTGCTACTGTGGAGTTTTTTGGTGGGTGGACACCATTTTGGACGAATCAAAAAGCTTCCACTATTTCATTGTGCTTACATTGTGCCCATGATCTTTCCAGGTCTTCAAAATGGTGTGAAGGAAGGCAGCTCGGTGACATGGAGATGGGCCTCAGAAAGTGCGCCGCCTCAGATTCTAGCACCCACAAGGCTTTGCTCCAAGAATCAGATGAAGAGTAGTGAGAGCCTGTGATGACTGCCAAACTGTCTTTCTAATAGGACTATATGAGCTTATGTTTGCATCATTTCACTGCAAAAGATTCTCAAAAGTGCTTATGCTGAAAATATCACATCCAAATGGACTTGTAAATAATGTGGTTGTCACAGGTGTCAGAAGCACCTGGACATTTCTGAGATTTGCCAAACTAGAGGTAAAGAATAGATCATGATATTCTTTCAGGATATAAAACACGTTTGAATGATATTCACTCCTAAATACCTGTAATAGTTGCATAATAATGCATTCAAATGTTTTATAATGAAATGTAAATGAATATGCAAGCATGTAATCATTTGTCAGTTTGATTCATGTTACTGACCACATCATGTAAACGAAGGGCAAATTTTTAGTTTTACATATACATAATTCAAATGCAGGGTTAAGCCCTAGTTTCAGTTCGGTTTAGTTAACGTAACAGTCGTTTTTGTTTGATTTGTTTAGCACAATCGTTTATTTATCATAACACAAACTGGCTACTGAATATAAACAGTACTTGTTAAATTACATTTCATTAGAGGAACATATGATGTAAAAAGTACAAATAAACAAACTTGCCTCTGTGTACATGTCAACAGCTTCTAGAGGGAAAAACCATTCACTTTAATTAAGATCATAGATTGATACCATACTTCCCTTACAATATATCACCATCCAAATCAAACTTCCCTTTTCAACATATATCTGAAATGCTGGGAACAAAGTTATAGAAATGCTGCATCAGGACAAGACCGGCACTTGGAATCTGACACTGCTTTGCCCATACGCAAGCTTCGTGGGAAAGCAGGCTCTTTTTGTTTTAAGGACTATGCTTATTTTTATGATGTTTTATCTTAATCTGAAGAGAAACTGCTAGAGCTATGACCTTTTAACTATTGTACTTCTCATTGAGGGTCTGGGTTTGTCTTTGGCGAGGGTGCAGTAGAGACCACCACCGTCGAAACTGTGGATTTCGGAGAGCTGGTGGCTGTGCGCTGTAGCTGTTGAGCCGATACCGTCTGGATTCGAACCTAGGGCAGAGAAGCATAATCGGTTAATTCACATGTATGGTTTGGCTTGTAAGACCAGTTTTAGTTTGTTTAGAAGTGAGCTGGTAAAGTCTGATGAGTCAACCTGCGTGGCCTGTCCCTGCTGCTGTAGCTGCTGCAGCTGTTGAGCAGTCACAAAGCTGACAGGCTTGTTCCCAGCAATCAACTTGGTGCCTGCTGGCATGGTAGTTAGGATAATGTTCCTCCCCAGATTGCTGATACTAAAAACAGAAGACATATTTGCCATTTCAGCTGATAGCGAACATAAATAAAAAAAAGTCTGCAATTTAAGATTGCTGTTTGTTTACTATTAGATGGTGAAACAGAATGCTCACTTGGTGCTTATGTTCCCTTTAAGTATGGGAGTAGTGACCACACTCTTATTTTTTAAGGGTTGGCTGAGGACAGATAGAGGCACCGTGATCCTTGTGGGAAGTTTTCCCTGAAAAGAGCAAAGATTTGAATTTAAGTCATCATTGTAACAGGCAGTGGCTCTGCTCCGAAGTCTACATTGATAGAAAAAGTGTTTTTCAATCAATCTTATTTTGAAAGGTGTTAATGAATCATATACTAAAAGATAAACGTACAGCTTGTGTGGCTACTACAGTAGCACTGACCGGCACCTGTCTGACCGTGGTCGCAGCAGTGCCCAGTGAAAGCGTAGAGCCTGTGCCTGCAGGGCCCAGCGTCACCCCTTTAGCCCCTCCCACTCCACTGGTGACAGGCTTTGTACTTGTGGTGGTTGTGCTGATTGAGACAGTCTGACCTGTTTTCTGAGGGATCACACCAAGGTTTGGCACTATTCGAATAGTGGTGCCTGCTTTAGAGTCAGGCGAGGTGACAGTGGAGAATGTGCGGGCCTTGGGGTCAGCCATAGTGACGGCCAAGGCGGGCATGAGGCGGATGGTGGTGTCACAGGCGGCTTTCAGCTCGGGGTGAACCTTCACTAGGGTGGGTGCTTTGGCAACCAGATTCTCAGCTGTCCCAGATGCAGCGTTGCTCGAGGCAGGGGGTGAGGGCTGTGGTTGAGACACATGTAGTGTGGCAGAGATGCTCTTGCTGCTAGAGCTTGTAGCACTGCTCAGCATGTCTGGAGTGAGTTTGACAGTGGCCACTGGAGATTTAGTGAGGGTGGCCATCATGTCTGGGGTGATGCGTAGTACCGTCTGACCTTTGGCGTCGGTCGTAATTGAGGAGGGGGGCAAGCGGAGCACATCCTTCCCCTGAATTCGGAGGTTAGTGGCAGTGAGAGGGATCCCTGCCCCACTCTGGGTCTTTACACCTAACTGACCAGAGATTGCAACCTGGTTGAAACAAAAGTGAATGAGATTTAACATGGAAATAGAACAGATAATATCCTCCGTTTATCATACTGTGTTTTAATTAGAGATGTACAGATACATTCTGGCCAATAAAGATAAGTCAATAATTATTTTCACATATATACATTTAGGGAAAATGCATTCAATGACCAAGATTGGCATTTTTCTATAATAAAATAAGAGCAATTTAATATTATTATGGGTACAATATTGTTACTAGTAGATATGCATGCAAACTGAAATTACAGCTCCACAAAGTTTATTAACAAAACGACAAGTCAGGTCTTTATCAGACATAATCCCAATTTCTTCATTTATTGCTTTTATTTTGTCCTGCACCTAAACCCAATTTTGATTTTGGATATGCAAACCTATATTGTTGTTGTTGTTTTTAAGCCATCAATCCTGGAAACTAAACTCCTTAATTTTTCAAATGGTAAATGTAAATGGCTGATATTCAAATATTTTGATACTAAAAACAATAATTTTAAGTGCTACAAGTGAATTTAGGCATCAGCACTGTAATTTACAGTATGAAAAATGGATATTTATATTGCATTTGAAATTATTAGTGCTTTTAATGATTAATTGATTTAAATTCCGTTCATTCCAAAGAAGTTAATACTGGCAATTATCAGTTTATTCATTCTTATAAATTTCATAGAATAATACACTAAAATAACATTTCTTACGAATACTGAAAAAAAAAAAAAAAAATCTCTCACATCACAGTGGTTTTGCTGTGGTTCTTAAAAGCTTAACATTTCAAAGATTTTTTTACAACTTCTAATTAATATAAAGGGGTTAAATGTAGTAAAAACAGCAAAACATGGTAACATTCTAAATGCAAAAACAGGCAGGTCTGATGTAGATATCCAACATCTGATATCTAATATTGTCCAATAACCAATATGGTTCCCATTTATCATGCATCCATTGTTTATTCCTGGTGTAAACAGAGTCTAATGCAGTTTGTACCTGTTTGATAATATTCTGGCTGCTGACACCCTGCAATACTGCAGGCGATCTTTGGTTGTGTGCTGGGCTGGAAGGGGAACTCGTCTGAGGTTTGGTTACTGTGACCGCAGAGGCAAGACCTGGAACATTAAGACTGGCCTGACCACGTGAAGCCTGCACCTGAATGGGACTTCCTGCAGACTGGCCTCTTAGCGGTAGAGTCACCACCGCCTGCTCAAAGACCGACAAACAAGAGTCTAATACAATAATACACATCATCTGTTTATACAACACTGAACACACAAACGTTATTGTAATCTGAGATACTGTAGTGCACCTGCGTGATGCTCTTTCCATGGGCCACAGTGACCGGCACCCTGATGTGGTGAGGGCTCTGATGCACTAATGTGGCGGCCTGGCCTGCAGAGGATGTCTGAAGACCGGGCTGAGCAGTGACAACGCGCACTTGAGGTAGAGAACCAGTGGCAGCAGAGTGTGCCACTACCCGAGCTGCAGGCTGTGGAGAGGCCTGCTGGGAAACCTGTGGGCCAGGCTGACTAGCAGATAGCAATGTTCCTAACTGAGGCATGGAAGGAGGAGACACCAGCAGGACACTGGGTAAAAAAAGGATAAGTTACATTATGATAATTAAAGTCAAATAATAAAGAATGGAGCATGTGACTAACAGTACAGCTGAATTTCAGGTGCGTCACTTAACCAACATTTTGGCCGAATTTGTATCCGTAAGATAAGAATTAGTTCAACCAAAAAAGGAAACGGTTTCATTACCTCACCCTCATGTTGTTTTTAAAACCTGCATGACTTGAACAGAAAATGAAAGACTTAGAATTTCAGCATCATAAACATTCTTTGGAATTCTGAATTTCCTCAGTGTTCAACAGACGTCAGTTAGTCATATGGGAAATTGAAAAAGACAAACTGTGAAGGTGAAAAAAAAATAATGACAAAATTTTCATTTTCGGTTGAGCTAACTATAAAGGAATTGGATTTGCCAGATTCGCTCCTAAGGGAAATTTCTTCTCAGTTGTTTATCAGCCACTGACCTTGGAGTGTTTTTGATGGGCTCTGGGGCGCCTGCTTTGGTTGGAGTAGCTGCTGTGGAAGGGAGGGGTGATTTAAGGGTTCCATGTGTGCTTGTTGTGGGGGTGGAGGGAGGTTGAGACAAACTGCCAGCTGCAATGGCTACTCCTTCACTCCCTGAGCTCTGACCAGCCTCTGCAGCACCGTTCTTACTTCCTGGCTCCTTACCACCTGCTTTCTACATTACACACAAACATACATACACACAAACATAAACACAGAGAAACAGCTGATGCAAATCAGCATGGACCGACAAGGACACTTTACATTTCAAATTAGTGTGAAAAGACAATATCATGGATGAGTGTGGAAGATCTTACAGGTTTGGGTGCTGGTTTGGGCTTCTGCTGCAGAGCTTTCTTGGCTTTGGCCGCTGCAGCCTGGGCCTGGTGTATTCGCTCTGATTCAAGAGATATTCATGTTTAGTATCTGGATCTATTTAACATTAAATCCAGCATCTAACTAGACAATTTTTTAGGTAACTTTTTCTTTTTAAACTTTATTTGCATAGTTATACGAGAATCAGTATCAGAAAGATAAAAACTTGATAATTGAAATAAAGCTCAAACAAAAAATATATATAAATATCTGATGAAAAATGTACTATTTTTAACTTTCCGTTAGCTGCCAAGGCAACATTTTTAGGTTTAAGTTGAAATGCTACAATGACTACAACTGCAATAAAAATAAACAAATGCTACATAGAAATATATATAAAAAACAATAACTAATAAAAATAACAAAATTACTTAAACTTAGGCTAAAATTAAAATGAAAACTGAAAATATAAAAATAAAAGATATTCATTAATATAAAATAGTACATAAATAATAAATTAATTAATTCATATAAAAAATGTATAATATAATAAATTACGGTACACTGGTTTGGTATCATCCTGTCATGTCTGACTTTACAGGTTCATATTTATCAATAGCAGCATATAGAAACATGATACAGCCTGCTATTCTCCAAATACTAAACCTGTTCTACTTGTCGGGCAATATAAATGGTATTCATTAGTGAAGTGTGACAGCAAGCACACGTACTGATCCACATTCTGCCTGTGGCAATGAAACCTTTTTGATTTTATGTAAATGCATTGGTTACAGCCAGGGTTGCTCACCAAACTCCTCCTGGCTGCGGTCCCTGTGGAGGTAGATCCACAGCTTGCGGCCGATGTCGTATTTCACGCAAGGGTCTTTTTCATAATGCAGGCGATCAAGGGCACCGCTCACCACCGTGTTTACCTAAAAATAGACAAAATTCATAAGTGTTACAATGACTAATGTGTTACAATAGTAAATATGGCAGCATAAAACACATCTGACCTGAGCACTGGTGACATCAGGGGCTAAGAACTGGGAGTCCTTGAGTAATTCACAAATCTCAGCTCTAGTACCTTCTCCGTTTGGAAGCCTGGCAGCAGCATCTCGCACTGTTTTTGCAAAAAGAACATTTTTCTTTATTGAACCTCAATTCAAGACCATTCAAATCTGATTTTCCCATGGTTCATGTCATTCCAAACCCATTTGAACTTCTTTCTATTGACCGTTCTTGTCATAATAATTAGAGAAATGGGTTTACAACACATCCCTAACAGACAAAAAAAAAAAAAAAAAAAAAGAGAGAACCCAGTGGTTACCAAGAGATAGTATGGTGACATAAGCTGGTCTGTCAGAGCGCAGTAAAGAATGCTCTCGTGCTTTATTGAGCGAAGTCTCCTTGTCAAAAACTCCCTTGACTGGTCCCACCACAGACTCAAAGCCGTGCATTCGGTAAGTGAAGGCTTTATGAGGCTGATCATAACGCTGCTGCTCCTAAAAAACACAAACACTTCAGTGATTGAAACAATAATAACAGACTACGTTCCACAAGCGGTGCAACAATGTAAAAAATATGCGTTTGACAGCATGCCTCTTTAGGGCAAGTGAGACCCAAGTACTAACCTGCTCTTGAAAAACATGCCTTTCTTCTCCTGTACTAGGCCTTACCACAAAGTCAGTCCACCTAATAAAGAACAGGAAAAAGCCGCATAAAAAAAAGCCATGCACATGTGCACCAGTCTCAACTAAAAATACAAAGGAGTTGTTGTTCGAGTATGACACTTATGGTTAAGTAAACACACTGTAATCTACTGTCAAACTCACACTCTGGGTGTTGGAGGAGTGAGCTCTGCGGCCTCCTCTCCCTCTTGCTGTAAAACAAACATAGAATCAGAAATCGGCGAGTGTGCCATTACATCTTTGTGAAAAAGCATATAAGACGTTTACTACCTTGACAATCACATGATCCTTTGACTCCAGCCATAACTGGCACAGGGCACTTAGATCTTTGTCTGCTTCCTGACTTGGAGCTGTACACATCAGAGTAAAGAAATGCACACTACTGGGGGTTTTGATATACATACATGAACCAGAGCATGAAAAGTATGAATTTACACATGATCTATAAACCCCTTCATCTGAAAGACACCCGTTTAAAAAATTCGTTTTGTAGTCAAATATAAATTGAATGCTTTTCCAAAAGTAATATTTTAACCATTTTTCAAAGACAACTGGAGTGCACACAAATGTTCGCTAAGACTTTTTCATATTACTTTTATTCTGCAAGAATTCATTAGTCACTTCTGATTAATTAAATGAATTCTTGATTATTAAAAGTAATTTTAAAAGTCTTACAGAATAGTTGTGCACACTGTAGTTCTCACTGAAAAATGCTTAGAATAATACTTTTGTAAAAGCACTCAATTTATATTTGTCAACAAAATTATCTTGAAAAATTCTGAAACAAAATCACTGTTTCGACAAAAATATTAAGCAGCAAGATCATTGATAATCAAAAAGGTTTCTTGAGCATCAAATCAGTATATCAAAATGATTGTAATTCTGAATAATTTTAAAATATGTTCTCATAATATTTCACAATATTACTGTTTTGATTACATTTTTAATCATATAAATTAACTTTCCAAGATCAAACTTTTGAATGATAGTGTATTATGCAACCTTATACATTTAAACAGCCTATGTTTCCATTTAAAAACAGCAGAATACAAGCAGAGGAAAATAGGGGAGAGCATCATACCTATCCATTTCCATTGCTGGGAAAGTTCCTTGAACTCTACAAAAGGTACGAAGCCAGTAGGCAGAGCCATTACACCAGCTGACAGGAAACAGAGACATCAAGCACAAGTCTAAATATCAACATGCACCATTCAAAATATAAATAATAAATGACAGCTTCAAGGAATTTTTCATTTAAAAAAAATAATAATTCAGGTATACCTTTACTCTCTCCAGCGAGGAACTGTAGAGCAGAAACTACCAACTCTGACCAGCAGGGGGCCATAGAGAACCAGGGGTTGAGTGTGCTGGCTGGAGATGACTGCCACTGTTGGACCTTCTCCTCCACCTGACAGCAACAGTAAACAGGGCAATCACAACACTTATTTCATGTTTAGGATGAGCAGGAAGGTCAGTGAAATACTATTAAACTCCCTTCAGCTATTTAATATCAAACATGATATTTCAGATTTTAAGTTTGGATGTATAGTTCTCATGATTACAAGAACTTTTGGTCTAAAGGAATTGCTGAAATTAGTTTAGAAATTTTAATTATGCCTATGTATAAATTTATTTACAACTTTAAAATGATTTTTTAATGGATGAGTTGGACATTGGTAATAAAGGAAAAGAGATCAAAACTGGCCAAAATACAAGCTAAGTCTTTCAAAACTATTTAACTGTTTAAACCTCATGAAGAAGACAAAATCATGATAAATGTAATGTATAGCAGTTTTTAATTGTTTCACTTCACAATTCCCATACAGTTCAAAAGTTTTGTGTTGGTAAGATTTTTTTATATTTTCAAAATAAGTATCTTATGCTCATTAAGGCTGCATTTATTTGATTAAAAATCATTTAAAATGAAATGTTTTTATTTTAATGTATTTAAAAATGAATTCCTGAGATTGCAAAGATTGATTTTCAGAAATCATTACTCCAGTCTTCAGTGTCACATGATCCTTTAGAAATCATTCTAAAATGATGATTTGTAATTTTCTGATCAACTTAATGCATCCTTTGCAAAATAGAAAGAATATCGATTTACCCCCGCCCACCCCCAAAGCATGCAGTTATCAAGGTACTTATTAAGTTTAGGTATGGGGTAGGATTAAGGGATCTAAAATATGGTCATGCAGATTAAAGTGTTAATATGTGCTTTGTAAGTACTAATAAACAGTCAATATGCTAATGATATGCATGCTAGTTAATATTAAGAATTGGATCTTAAAATAAAGTGTTAACACTTATTCTTTATCATGAAAATTCTCCCCATTTTGTTGAATATTTAAGTCAGAATAATTTAATAACACAAATGCAAGTATGGGTAATATGCACTATAAAAATATACAGATAGATTACTGTTTAAGTTTAATACATTATAGGATTTCAGTAGTGAGAGGTTTTTTTTTTGGGGGGGGGGTGGGCGGGGGTAAATCGATATTCTTTCTATTTTGCAAAGGATGCATTAAGTTGATCAAAAAATTACAAATCATCATTTTAGAATGATTTCTAAAGGATCATGTGAGAACTGTGTGAGAACTGATCCCCAAACTAAAGTGTGATGGAATAGGTAAATGTGTGTAAACCTTTGACAAATACTGTATATACCGTATGCATAGAAAGGTGCTACATGTACCGTTGAGAATGTTGCTAGACTTTCAAGTCTGAGGATGTCCTCAAGCAAATGAAAAAAGCTCATAGCTATCTCTTCCACTGTGTCAGGGCTCGTCTGGGACTCATCTATGGGCCTTTTGTACAAAAGTAAAACGGGTAAATGTGAGATATTTAAATGCTGAGAACAAAGTATCTTCTGTACAGTAGAAAGACCTACTCTTCTTTGACACCCAGTGGAGGAGCAGAGGGGACATCAGCAAGACCTGAGCTCACGGAAGCTGCGGACATCTGAACATCGCAGACCTCCTCTGATTCCATTTTTATAGGCCGCATCTTTTTCTTCCTCCTCTCTTCCTTTATCTTCTTCTTAGGTAAAGCCAGGTCAAATACGTCTAAGGGTCAAAAGCACAGACACGGAGCACATAGATTTCCAACTGCTGTGATAATTCATGCATCTCATATTTAAGAGAAGCAAACGAATGCATCATTCTCACTTGTAACAGATCCTTTTTTGCCGATGTTGACTCGGGTCATGATATCACCAAGATGGAGGTCAGAGGTCATCAGGTCAGGGTCATCCTAAAAATGACATCATTACTTATTTCTATCTTGTCTTTCAGTGCCATGTTTTTCAATCTTTTAGATGCCAAAGACCCCCAGACAAAATAACCCTCATGGGAGGGACACCCCATCCTAAAATTTAAAAGGCAGGAATATATTTTCATATACATTGTAATAATTTTATACTGTGAACATTTGTGTGTGTGTGAATACTGTTAATGTATGTGTGTGTGTGTACTGGTATTTACTAGGTTATGACAACCAAATGTCCCAAAAAGTACAGTAATTAATACCAGCAAATTTCGACCTTGTGGGGACATTTTTTTGGTCCCTGTGAGGAAACAGGCTTATAAATCACACATTATGAAGTGTTTTGAAAATCTAAAAATGCCTGCAGTTTTTGTGAGGGGTAGGTTTAAGTGTAGGGTTAGAGGATAGAAAATACAGTTTTTACAGTAAAAAACATTACACCTATGGAATGTCCCCACAAAAAATGGAAACCTGTTATTTTGGGCTTGATGTACGATTAAAACATGCTGCATCTTTAAGAACTTAAATTTTCCCAGTTAAAAATGGCCATTTATTGTAAATAAGCTGCAAAAATGGCTTGTTCTGCAGAGTTTTCCCCAGAAAGCAGGAATAAAACTAACTAAAATGACAAAACATTATAACTGGACACCAATTAGAAAAATGAATATAAATAATAAAGTAATAAAACAGTGACCCCTTTAGGCAACTTACTGGCTGTCGTTTTCTTTTCTCTCTGTGTCTGTGCAGCATGGCTCTTAGCTCCTTCTCACCCAGCTCAGGCTTGTCTACATGGAAAATCATATTTAGCTTCTTATAACTTCATATAGCATTAAAGCCGTAGCTTTAACTGACCTCTGGTTTTCATGTCCTGAGTAGAAAGGCTAGGTAGCACCCTGAGAGAGACAGCTGGAGTTGGGGAGGAAGGCGACTGAGGAACAGGCAACCAAGAGGCTGTATCTGCTTACATGAACACATAATCATTGTATCAATCATCATTACAATAAAGAATAATGGTGCTGATGTTTTCACACTGCATCACACTCACCATCTTCATCAGATGACACATTACTGTCCCCACACTCTGTTTTCACATCCTTTAGTATGTGACCCACTCGACGTCTCACCCTTTGCTCCAGCATCTCCTTATGAGAGGGGGCAGCGTACCGCCGTTTTACCGCAAGCTCAGGTCCACTGCGGACCGCCAAATCCAGCAACTCCTGCATTACAAGAGAACCCACATGCATTCAATAGTAGATTACATAGAGTTGCACCAACTAGTCGATTATCTCCAATGTTTGTGGTAGGTAAGATTTTTTGAAGTTTTTGAAAAGTTTTTTTATGCTTATCCAGGCTGTATTTATTTGATCAAAATACAGTAAAAAGTAATATGGTGAAATATTACTGATGTTGTAAAATTCAATTCATGCCAAAGCTGAATTTCCAGCAGCCATTAATCCAGTCTCCAGTGTCACATGATCCTTCAGAAATCATTCTAATGCGCATTTCTTAATATTTTCAATGTCGAAAACAGTTGTGATGCTTAATATTTTTGAGGATATCATGATACATTGTTTCAGGATACTTTGATGAATAGATTTTAAAAAAAAAACAGTATTTAACTAGTATTTAATTTTCATTATAAATGTTTTGTAACATATTAAATACCTGATTTTTGATCAATTTAATGCATCCTTGCTGAACAGAAGTATTATATTTTTTCAAAAAAGAAAAAATCTTACTGACTTAAAACTTTTAAACAGCAGTGTACATGAAAAGATAAAAATTGACCGTGTAACAGAAACTGAATGAGCTTTTCTGTGAAGTCTGTGATTTCTTCATACCTTTCTAGAAACCAGGATCTGCTTGAGTAATTTGTGGTAGTACTGTTGAAGGGAGTAGATGTGCCTTTTTTTCTGTGATTTAGCACAAAGTTGTCTGTACTTGACCACCTCTGGGTTAAAGTAACCATCTAAGGAAAGATGAACAAACTAATATGCATGAAGTTGTATTTTAAATTGTATTTTAGTGAAGTTAAAGTTGTATTTTAAAATACAAGGGTTGAAAATAAAAGGAAAAGAGTGTAACCTCTGAACAGCTTCTGGGCAATGTGCAAGGGGTTTCCGAAGAAGAAATTCTGGTTGTTAAAAAGGTCGCTGATGATGCTGTTCTGTTCTGAGATGTTATTATCGGAGAACTGAGGCAGGAGTTGACGTAGATGTGTCCGTTGAGCATCTGTGAGCACATCTGTCCATGTGCTCTCACTCATTACTGAGAAGAATATCTCTGGCTGCTCTCACGCAAAGACACAAATGCACACAAGATAAATGGATGCTTTAGTTTTTACTCTCATGTTTTCATAAAATAATAAACAAGAAGGCTAATAACTTACGTCCTCCAGCAAATCTTCAGGAACCCGGACTCTACAGTTTCCCAGCATGCACTCTTCCATCACACGTCCATCCTGGTCCACTCCAGACTCCAGTGGGTCTGTTAACATGTCATCCAGTGCATCCATCTTCACCTAACCCTTCACAGCAGCAAAAACCGTATCTGTGAGTTTACGAAATTAAATATTATCAACTAAGGAGGAAACAGGTCTAAAGACATGAAAAGCGGTATTTTGTATGACTTTAGGATTATTTTAGTAATTAACTCGCCTTTTAAAATATATCATTATTAAATTGCTGCATTTCACACAATTGTATTTAATATAACAGTTACCATCTGTGATAATGAAATAAATGACAAAATCAACATACATGCAAACTGTTAAGATACTTAAGCACGTTCGCTTGCGTATTACATTTGAGGAGAACAAACCAGATGAATTTAAAATAGGAAAAAAAACACACACATATATATATACATATATATATATATATATATATATATATATATATATATATATATATATATATATATATATATATATATATATATATATGAAACCGCGTATTATTTCCCGCGACAACTGTATTGACAATATTAGTATGTATTTTATGCAAAAGACACATGTAATAACTATCTTTGATGTTAATTCTGCTACTAGCTAATACAACGAGCTAACCGTCCCGTTCAGCCTTTAAATCTATTCTGATGAATTTAACCAAATATACCGTTTTCGTTTATCTATTTACGGACATCAAGTAAATATTTAAAGCATCTTACCATAAATGTTGCTGGAAATTAGGAATGGATATGTTAGCTATCTCCGCCCAAGGGCGGCGGGAATAATAACATTGGTGCACATTTCCGGTCTGTCACCTGAACTTCCGTTCATTCTGTAAAACGTGATTTCTCAAAAATAATGGTACCGTACTACTACTGTGTACAGATTGAATAATTAAATAAAAACACACAAATGAATGAATAAAGACAAATCCATATATTCGTGTATAAATAAATATATAATTAAATGTGTAAATGAATGAATGAATGAATGAATGAATGAATGAATGAATGAATGAATGAATGGTTGAGGAAATACGAAAATGTTAAAGTAATTCAAATATTCCTATTTTTCAATTGTTGCACTACACTTGGTGGCAAAGATGCATCATCACACACAAGCAAACGTTTTAATCCAAATCATCATATTTTATAATAGCTTTTGGATAACGCTGTCTGAAGAAGAACTTTTTGCATATGGTTTCAACCTCCATAAGAAAATACAAGTTTAGTTATGAATTTATTTTCCAATTTTAAATTCACAAATGCAGATATAATAATTGCTAGCCTTAAATTATAGTTAATGGACAGAAATAAGACATTACATCAATATAATAATATAAACATATATAGATAATTAAAAGTATTCACTGATCTTTAGACATTTTCATTTCTGTGTAAACCTATTAACATGTTAATTTTTTTATATTTAAAATGTATTTGATGCGACTGTAATAATTTTCATAACTTAAAAAAATGTAGCATCAATGCCCTGAATTCACAACATGAAAAATAAGCAAATACAAAGTAGATTAGATTTTCCCTTTTAATGTTTATCGAATAATTCACCGTATCAGGGCACATTATGGGAACACCAATCCCCCAAAGAGGGCGTTAAAAAAAAAGAAAAGAAAAAAAGAAAGAAATTATAGATTTGAAATTATAGAATTTTATCAGCATACATTTAAAATTAAAATAATATTCAAGCAGGACCTTAACTACCCAGAATAAATTAAAACAATAAAATTATTTCCTATTACTTAGCACTTAGACAAAACTCTTTTATAAATAGCATAAATACACAGAGAAATAAATGAAGAAACTATGATAGCTCATTATTATATTAATGGAAAAGGAAAGTCAAACAAAAAAACATTTAGTGGATATTTGGCCTGATTATAGGAATCTTTATGGCTTCTGAAATAAAACTCAATGAACATGAATGCCTTACTTATTTTCAATAGCTCTCAATACAGGTTGATACTGTTTGCTTTAGTCCATTTCTTGTCACGGTTGTGACATTACACCCCTGTCATCTGCCTGATCCAGCTGCGGTATTCTGTGACGCGTGTGTAAATGCCGGGCCTGTTCCTGCGGCCGCAGCCATCTCCCCAACTCACCACGCCAGCAAGAAACATGCGGCCATTGCTCTCAGTGGAAGTCATCGGACCACCTGAGTCACCCTGGCAGAGGAATGAGGAATATATGTGTGTTACTGAGAAATCTAAGGCTATGACATGTATCTGAATGTGAAAAAAACAGAAGATCTTTCATTTCACCTGACAAGCGTCTACACCTCCACTCAATACACCTGCACAGATCATGCGTGGTGTTATCCCATCATCCATCAGCCTGCTGCACACAGTGGTGTTAATAATGCGCACCTCGGCCTTCTGCAACACTGATGCAACGGCGTCTAAAGCAGGGAAAAGACATTTTATTAGCTTACTAACAATTTTAGGTTATTATATCATAATTTGTACTCTGAGATATTCACCGCAAATCTGAGGTTTTAAGTACCGTCTCTCATCATCTGGTTTGGATAAACAAGTGTACTTACTTACACAATACCAGTCAAGAGTTTAGACACACTTGATTAAATTTGAGTTTCTCTAGAGGGTTTATCCATAAAGGTGCAAAACAAATTGCACTGGCCAGTCTAGCAGTTGGGTTGAACTCATGTTTCGGTCACTCACTTTTATCAGACAATCATTTATAATGTTACAAAAGATTTATATTTTAAATAAATGCTGTACTTCTGAACTTTCTGTTAATCAAAGAATCCTTTAAAAATGCATCACGGTTTAAACAAAAACATTAAGCAAAACATTACACTGTTAAACTATTAGAATGATTTCTGAAGGATCATGTGACACTGAAGACTGGAGTAATGCCACAGGAATAAGTAATTTTAAAATATATTCAAATAGAAAAGAGTTATTTTAAATTGTTTTTACTGTATTTTTGATCAAATAAATGAAGACTTTCAAAAACATTAACATTTGAAACTTTCGAATGGTAACGTAGGTTGTTACATGACTTACCAACTTCCTCTCTCTGTTTGCCCCAGCCAGTGATCCAGACAGATTTGCCTGCTGGGAAGTCATGTGTGGCTTCAGGTAAGCAGATAGGCCAGATGTTCTGGCTGAGAGTTACAGGGCTGTCCAACTCCATCAGCACGATTTAATGGCAAAATGCCTAAGTACAGACACACACACACGCTGGTTTCCATGTTTTATGGAGAACTTTTATACCTCATACTTTCATACATTTATACTTTATACTGTACAAACTGTATCTCCTTACTCTAACCCTACCTCTAAAACATACCTTTCACACAAAATGTTCTGCATTTTTTTGATTTTTAAAATTTTTAATTCTGTATGATTTATAAGCTTGTTTCGTCATGGGGACCAAAAAAGAAAAAGAAAAAACACCTCAAGGTCAAAATTTACTGGTATTACTATCATTGTACAATACAGTCATGGCCAACAGTTTTGGCAGTGACATAAATTTTGTGTTTTGCAAAGCTTGCTGATTCAGTATTTGTAGATTATTTTTCCAAGTGTTTCCATGGTATACTGAAAAACAATGATAAGCATTTCATAAGATTTAAAGCCTTTTATTGGCAAAAATAAATAAATAAATAAAATAGAATGAGTCAATATTTACAGTCTTAACCTTTGTTCTTCATAACCAGTTCGCTCTGGCATGCTGGATATTAGCTTCTGGGCCAAATTCTGACTGATGTCGATCCATTCTTGCCTTATTAGTTCTCAGAGTTGATCACAATTTGTGGGCTTCTGCTTGTCCACTTAACTTTTGAGGACAGACCACAGGTTCTCTATGGGATTGAGATCCAGGGAGTTGCCTGGCGACGGATCCAAAATTTCAGTGTAATGATCTTCAAGCCACTTCTTTATCACTCTTGCTTTGTGACATGGTGCTCCATCATGCTGGAAAAGGCACGGATCATCACCAAATTTTTCATGGATCGTTGGAAGAAGTCGCTCTTGCAGGACGTGTTGATACAATTCTTTATACAATTCTCTTTGGCAGTGTTTTTGGGCAGAATTGTGAGAGAGCCCACTCCCTTGGTTGAAAAGCAACGCCACACATGGATGGTCTCAGGATGCTTCACTGTTGGCACAACACAGGACTCATGATAGAGTTCACCTTTTCTTCTCTGAACAATCGATTTTCCAGATGTCTCAAACAGTCGGAAGGGAGCTTCATCAGAGAAAATAACTTTGCACCAGTCTTCTGCTGTCCAATCCTTGTACTTCCTGCAGAATTTCAGTCTGTCCTTTACGTTTTTCTTGGAGAGAAGTGGCTTCTTTACTGCCATTCTTGCTCTCACACCAACCTGCTGCCGTTCCTGAGCAAGCTCTGCACTGGTGGAGACACCATTCTGTAGCTGACTCCTCAGGAGGAGACGGTCCTGGTGCTTGCTGGACACTCTGGGACGTCCTGAAGACTTCTTCATTGCAGTCAAACCTCTCTGCTTGAAGTTCTTGATGATCCGGTAAATGGTTCTTTCAGGTGCAATATTCGTTGTAGCAATTTTCTTGCATGTGAGGCCATTTTAATGCAAAGCAATGATGGCTGCACGTGTTTCTTTGGAGGTAACCATTGCTAACAAGAACACAATGATTGAAAGCGCTTCCTTCCTCCTTTTAAAAAAGGTAAATTTTTTTGGCCAATGAATTAGGAGTGTCAATGGTCCACTTGAGAGATAGGTGGTGGTAAACCACTTATAAGTCTGCGATCTGCCATAAAACAAGAAGAAGAAGACAACTCATGCGCCTAGCCGACTGCTGCTGAGAACGCACTCAGGAGAGTTCTAACAGTTCGGACATTGCGTAAATCAGAGATAAAAAATGATAGAAATACTGTTCCGTTTCTTGCACAAACCGATCATTTTGTGTCTTTACACATCAATGTATCGTCATGAGACGCAGGGTTTAATTCGGTTTTGTTTGTGTATGTTTTTTTTTTTAGTTTTATTGTATGTTTTAGCCGTGATAACCAACCACTTATATTATAAGACTTATAGGCTGCAACAGTTTGAGCTAAAAATCTTTGTTTGTGTCCTACTGAAGTCACCTACATCTTGGATGCCCTGGGGGCAAGGAGATAAACATCAAATTTTTATTTTTGGGTGAACTATCCCTTTAAATATGAAACTGGGAAGCATTGTTGAAAATAATCAAGAAAGATTATGGCTAGAATTACTACTTTGTCACATAAAAATGTGGAGGATCTTTCAGACTCAGAATTAAGAATTAACAGACAGAATTATGCTTATTGATAAGTTAAATCATTTAGAGGATATATATATATATATATATATATATATATATATATATATATATATATATATATATATATATATATATATATATATATATAAATGAAAGGCTGAATATGCCTTAGATCTTGTAGGACATGGCTAGAGGAGGGTGAACAGGACTGCCTTTTTCTTCAGGCTGGAGAGACAGCAAGTAAGAAACTCTATTCGACGGCTATATTGATGGTAACTGTCAAATTTGCACATTTTTGTTTTAAGTTTTATATAATGACCTGTATTTCTCTAAATTCTAATGGCAATCCGGTACAATTTATTAAAAAAGAATTCTTTATCGTACATAAAACAAATTAGTAAAGAAGATTGTAGTCTATGTGAGGCATCTATTAGTCATTCAGAAATCAATGATTCAATAAATTATCTAAAAAGTAACAAATCCATGCTGAGCTTTAAATATATATCTCCTTTTAATAGATAACTAGCACCCAATTTAGTTATTGAACACTAACTCTAAAACCATTGCCTTAGTCTTAGCAAAGATGCCAATCTGGATTTTTTTTTATGCTTAGAACATTAATTTATTTTACAGGCCCTTGACAGAGGTTTTTGTTAATGTGTTAAAATGCAGATGTGTTAAAATGTTTTATTGTAATGGGAACAGCTCTGTCCAGCTCAGTAATAGCATTTCTCCTTTATTTGCTTTAAAGTGTGGTGTCAGACAAGCTTGCCCCATCTATCACCACCCTTGTCTAACAGCTAAACAGTTTTTAAATGTATATATTAAAGACAGTTTTGGTAAGGGTATTACCAGGACAGAACTGATAATTAGTCAACTGCTAGATGATACAGCATTGCTCCAAAAGATGCCTTTCAGATCCCAATTGCTTTAAACATCCTACAGTCCTTTTCAAATGTTTCTGGCCTTCTGCTTAATATTAATAAATGGGAGTTACAAAATGTGTTACAACCATCTGTACACCACACGCTGGTGACGCCTGCTGGTCAAATTTTACAACAAAAAGACGATTTTATACCAAAACGTGTATAAATTTTTTTTGCAAATATTTCACAAAATTGCAAATATTTTATTGTATTACATATTAAATTGAATTAATAAATCAAATACCATTCAAAATTTAAATGTATACATTTGCTATAGCATGAAAAATGTTTCTTTTATTAATTTGCTTGTTATGTTTATTTTTTCATAGAGGGCTTGACTAAACAGGCTATTAAGAGACTATTAAATACTACTCTTCCTTTTAATTACACAAATGTCTAATTTAAAATGTCTACAAATGTATACAACTGATCTGGTATCAGATAAAAAATAAAAATAATGGAATGAATGTGTTAGCTAGCTCCACACAAGGGCTGTAGGAATAACTTCTATTCAGGCCTGGGGCACCCATATTAAGGTCCCCTAAAAAGCATGAGCCAATAAAGGCACAATAGGCTCGGAAATAACGAGACCCTGGTCACAAGGCCGAGGTCAATGTCAACCAAGACCGCACTCACACAGGTGATTAGGGTGATTAGGTACACAAGATCTGTGCCTGAACTACAAGGACGTCCAGGTTATAAAACCTAGTGAAGGTAAGCAGTGAAGACCAGCTGGCTGCATCACAGATCTCCGATCAAGACTTCGCAGAAACAAGCCCAGGAGGAGGCCATTCCTCTGGTGGAGTGGGCACTCACTCCAATAGGACACTAAGTCAACTGAGTCATAAGCCAGGGCTATAGCATCGACTATCCAGCGGGTGGGACCGCTATCACAAAGGTAATTTGCTCGGACATGCTTGATGGCCGCAGAGGAGAAGCACTAAAGAAGAACATCTTTCCACTGCCGACTACATGGCTCTTCAATGCAAGTAAGCAGGCTTCTTCATTCTTCTTCTTTTTTAAAGTCCAATGAGGAGATGGTCTTCACACTGAAGAAGAAAATTCTGATGAAATCAGCATTCGGCACCGACTTGTATAGGCTGTCAGCTCTGCCCGTTTTGGTGGGCTGAAATCCCATTTGTTGGTGCAGCTACACGAATGTTAACAAATCAGCATTCCGAGTAAATAGGAGTTTCCCATAAGCAAGTTTACACAATGTGAATGACCATTTCGAAAAGGAACGTTTTCATCCAAATTTCTGTGAAAATTTTCACAACCAATTATGCACTTGTTCAGCCATCCACATGGCACTTGTTGGATAAAGAAAATACAAGTTTAATTATGAATTTAATTTTATTTCTCAGTAAATTTCACAAATGCAAATGTCATAATTGCAAGCCTTACGTTTAAAGGATTTTTTTTTTTAATTTTAAGGAAATAGGCATTACATAGATATCATTATACAAAATATAAACAAACAATAACATACTTTAAGATAATTAAAAGTATTCACTGATCTTTATAGACATTTTCATAACCTCTTCCTGTCTTTATTTTAATGTTAATGTTAAATTTGAAATGTATTTGATGCAATTTTATTTTTTTCTTTTCATATCTTTAAATATAGCACCAACCTCTGAATTCACAACATAAAAAAATAAGGAAATACAAAGCAGGTTGGAATTTTGCTTTTAATGTTTAACAAAGAATCCACTGAAACATTAAGGCACATTATGGGAATGCCAATCCCTCAAGGAGGGCATTAACAAAAATTTAAATTAAAAAAAAAAAAATTATTATAACAAAATATCACAGATACACACAACACTAAAATAAAGATCACTGTGTAAACAAAACTGAAAAAAAAAAAAATCTCAAGTTTCCAAATTCCAATGGTAAGGAGTAAGAACAATTTTTTTCTATATATACACACACAAAATATACTTTGTCTGCCACTAACATACAAAGCTTACAGAAATTCTATATATATATTTTTTTTTATCAGCATACATTTAAAATTAAAATGACATTCAAGCAGGGCATCAACTGCCCAGAATAAATGAAAACTCTAAAATTGTTTCCTATTACTTAGTCATAAAATACATTTGTGCACAGATGTGATCATAAAGTCTTTTTGGTATGAAAGGTGATTAAACTATAAAGTAATAAAAATAAAACAGACAATTAACACATTATGCCAAAAATTACATTAAAAAAATCCCTGAGAACCACTCAAATTGTAATGACTTAATAAGCAAGGCAGCACGAATACTTTTCCTCCACAGCAAGAGCAACATTTGAGCTCAAAAACAGCATCGTCCACATAGACGAAACACTTTTAAGACCATAAATACATAGAGAAACACAAAGAATAAAGAAACTATGTAAGCTCATTTTTATATTCATGGAAAATAAAAGTAAAAGAACATTTTTTAGTGGACATTTGGCCTGATTATAGGAATCTTTATGGCTTCTGAAATAAAACTCAATGAACATGAATGCCTTACTTATTTTCAATAGCTCTCAATACAGGTTGATACTGTTTGCTTTAGTCCATTTCTTGTCACTGTTGTGACATTACACCCCTGTCATCTGCCTGATCCAGCTGCGGTATTCTGTGACGCGCGTGTAGATGCCAGGCCTGTTCCTGCGGCCGCAGCCATCTCCCCAACTCACCACGCCAGCAAGAAACATGCGGCCATTGCTCTCAGTGGAAGTCATCGGACCACCTGAGTCACCCTGGCAGAGGAATGAGGAATATATGTGTGTTACTGAGAAATCTAAGGCTATGACATGTATCTGAATGTGAAAAAAACAGAAGATCTTTCATTTCACCTGACAAGCGTCAACACCTCCACTCAATACACCTGCACAGATCATGCGTGGTGTTATCCCATCATCCATCAGCCTGCTGCACACAGTGGTGTTAATAATGCGCACCTCTGCCTTCTGCAACACTGCTGCAACTGCGTCTAAAGCAGGGAGAATTATATTATATTATATGTACTCCGAGATATTCACTGCAAATCTGAGGTTTTAAGTACCGTCTCTCATCATCTGGTTTGGACAAACAGAGCAGCTCATGTCACTTACTTACACAATACCAGTCAAGAGTTTAGACACACTTGATTAAATTTGAGTTTCTCTAGAGGGTTTATCCATAAAGGTGCAAAACAAATTGCACTGGCCAGTCTAGCAGTTGTGTTGAACTCATGTTTTGGTCACTCACTTTTATTTTTATCAGACAACTGATATGGCTGGATTTTCATTTCATAATGAGTGTACATGATTTTAAACTTTTTTTTTTATTATATATATTAGGTCCTGCTTTATATTATGTGGCCTTAACTACTATGTACTTGCATTTAAATTAATCATTCGATACAATGCACTTATTGTACACATACAAGTTTTTACTTTGTAATTATATATATATTTTTAAATACCTGCATGTAATTACATCTGTAATTAATTTCTGTAATTACATTTATAATTACACTGTTGACCCATCCCTTACACCTTAACCTACCCATACCACCAAACCTGTCCCTAAACGTACCCATATCCCACCTCAATAGCAGCAAAAGGGTTTTGCAATACAATATGAACACAATATGTACATTGCACTTATTTTTGATGTAAGTAGATCGTAAATGCTGTACTTCTGAACTTTCTGTTAATCAAAGAATCCTGTAAAAATGCATCACGGTTTCAACAAAAATATTAAGCAAAACATTACACTGTTAAACTATTAGAATGATTTCTGAAGGATCATGTGACACTGAAGACTGGAGTAATGCCTGCTGAAAATTCAGCTTTCACAGGAATAAGTCATTTTAAAATATATTCAAATAGAAAAGAGTTATTTTAAATTGTTTTTACTGTATTTTTTATCAAATAAATGAAGACTTTCAAAAACATTAACATTTGAAACTTTCGAATGGTAACGTAGGTTGTTACATGACTTACCAACTTCTTCTCTCTGTTTGCCCCAGCCAGTGATCCAGACAGATTTGCCTGCTGGGAAGTCATGTGTGGCTTCAGGTAAGCAGATAGGCCAGATGTTCTGGCTGAGAGTTACAGGGCTGTCCAACTCCATCAGCGCGATGTCATTGTCATAGCTCAAGTGATCATAGTGAGGGTGAGAAATGATGCGCTTTACCCGTTTTAGGGTGGACTTACTAGTCTCACCCTGGTTAAGTAGACCTAGATAGACTTCCCACTGGTCAGGCTGGGAATATCTAGCAAAAGAACAAACATTCTGTCAGGATCAGAGCAGGAGGGGAAGAGAGGGCCAAACAACATAAGAACTCACTTGAACTTTTCATTGTCCTGCACGCAGTGAGCAGCAGTGACCAGCCAGCGGTTACTGATAACAGACGCCCCGCACACATGACCTTGTGTATTCATGTGGAGGCTGACCTGCCAGGGCCATTCTCCCTCATTCGAGTCCTTTCCACCGACAATACGACTGGACTTGTAGGGCTTCGTCCCGCATTCTACATTAAATGAACATGAAACACAGTTTAAAACATCACTGAAAAACATACATGAGGAAAGACAGAGAAAATCTGGACTTACTACATTCAGCTTCATCTGAACCATCCTCACAGTCAATCTCTCCATCACACATCGGGTTCAGCTTGCTAATGCACTGGTTATTCTTGCACTTATAGGTGAGATCAGAGCAGTGAACAGCTATGGCTGGATATAAAAGAGGCAACTGAGTCACTTAATGTAGTGAGTGCTTATGTTGACAGCAGGGATATTTATCAACCTCCAAGTTAAATTTTAGTGCTGGCCTGGTAAGTGACTACAGTAATTGAAAGTATATATAAACAATAGAGGTACACATTAATAATAATTTACTATATAAACTTTTGAGGTCAAAATAAGGCCAAATATTTGAAAAAAAACAGTCAACATTTGTATTTATTGACTGAAAGTTCTCACATTTCTCACACTGAGATTCATCTGAGCCATCGCCACAGTCGTTGTAGCCATTACACTGCTTCTGTGCTGGGATGCAGCGGCCGTTTCGACATCTAAACTCTTGAGCTTTGCAGTTCCCTACAGACAAAATTGAACAAACAACCTGAAATCGTTTCTATCACTTTAGCTTCATTGTTCATGATTTTGAGTGCTGGTTTCATCCTTACCACAGTTTTCCTCATCAGTGTTATCTCCGCAATCGTTCACCCCATCACAGCGCCAGAAACTGGGCTTGCAGAAGCCGTTCTTGCATTTTATTTGAGTCTCATTACATGCTGCATGCATGGGTAAAGAAAGTAATGCAACACCAAATGACACCGGAGAAAACAACTGTACAAAGACTAAGCACAAGTAATATGGTATGAACTTACCGCAGCCCCTCTCATCGCTCATATCTCCACAGTCATTGTAGCCATCACATTGCAGGTTAGGAGGCACACACAGATCATTGTCACACTGGAATCTCCCAGGGCAGGCTGTGGAAAAGTGATTTTGTCATGGTGTACTTGCTTTGAACATTGCGTTTTAATATCAGCAGGGAAAATATGATTCTACTCACGATTGGTGGGTTCAAAGGCCTCAAACTCTGCAGAAAAGCCTTCGCTCACGTAAGACATGTCAGAATGAAATCTGACTGTAGCTTGGTTTGATTTGATTGTGTACACAGTTTTGGGTGGCTTCTCCCCACATATCCTAAATCAGTTTATAAAAGAACAAATGACAGTTATAATCTATATTTAGAGAATATACACTATTATTCAAAAGTTTGGGGTCAGTAAGATTTTTTTTTAATGTTTTTGAAAGAGGTCTCTTTACTCTCCAAGGCTGCATTTGATACAGTTAAAACAGTATTATTGTGAAATATTACTGAATTTGAATACATTTTAAAACATAATTTATTCCTGAATTTTCCACAGTCATTACTCCAGTCTTCACAATCCTTCAGAACTCATTCTAATAAGCTTTGTAATAATATTTTTTATTATTATTAATGTTCAAAACAGTTGTGCAGCTTAATATTTTTGTGAAACCGACCGTGATACACTTTTTTTTAGGATTCTTTGAGGAACAGAAAATTCAAAAGCACATAATTTCTTTTAAATAGAAAACCTTTGTAGCATGATGTTTTTACTGTCACTTAGATTAATTTAATGCTCTTCAATATTGGTGTATAAATGGTATATTTCTTTATATTTCATAGTTTGTAACCTACTCAAGTACAAGTATGATGATTACTCTTTTGACACTTTTATCTGACCTGTAGGTTATCTCCAAGTAGTCTGCTGGACAGCTGATGGGGTTTTGTTCAGGGCTATGTATAGACAACTTGTCAAACTTCACCTTGATATGCTTTCCTGATGGAACCTGTCAGACGGAATATTTGAGAACTTACAATATTGAATGTTAGGAACAGATCAATGATGAAGATGTTAAAGCGATAGTTCACCAAAAAATGAAAATGTGATGTTTATCTGCTTACCCCCAGGGCATCCAAGATGTAGGTGACTTTGTTTCTTCAGTAGAACACAAATTATGATTTTTAGCTTCAGACGTTGCAGTCTCTCAGTCATACAATGCTTGGCAATGGTAACAGAATCTATGAGAGAAAAAAAAAAAAAACATGCACAGAAAAATCCAAATTAAACCCTGCTGCTCATGACAATCCATTGATATGTAAAGACACAAAATGATCGGTCTGTGCAAGAAACTGAGCAGTATTTATATAGTTTTTTTTTTACCTCTGATTTACATAATGTCTGAACTGTTAGAACTATTGTGAACGCGCTTCACAGCAGCAGGCGCCTTAGACATCATCTTCTTCTTGTTGCTTTATGGTGGATCGCAGACTTATAAGCGCATTACCGCCACATATCTCTCAAATGGACCATTAACAGTCTATCTACAATCTCAATTAGGAGTGTCAGTGGTCCATTTGAGAGATAGGTGGCGGTAATGCACTCATAAGTCTGCGATACGCCATAAAGCAAGCATGTTCACAAGAGTTCTAACAGTTCGAACATTTCGTGAATCAGAGGTAAAAAAAAAAAACGATATAAATACTGTTCAGTTTCTTGCACAGACAGATCATTTTGTGTCTTTACACATCAATGTATCGTCACGAGCCGCAGGGTTTAATTTGGATTTTTCTGTGCATGTTTTTTTCTCCTTTATAGATTGTTGTGACCATTGCCAAGCATTGTATGGCTGAGAGACTGCAACGTCTGAAGCTAAAAATCTTAGTTTGTGTTCTATTGAAGAAACAAAGTCACCTACATCTTGGATGCCCTGGGGGTAAGCAGATAAACATCAAATTTTCATTTTTGGGTGAACTATCCCTTTAAATGACACTGAGGGTAAATCATTTGTACCTCAATGTTCCAGACACAGTCAGTCTGAGGTGGGTAATGCGAGGGATAGCCAGGTGATGTGAAGGTCCCACGAAGCCCTGTCAGTTTCCCTCCACAGTCTAAAGAATGTGACAAGACATTGTTAACATTGTTAATGGCTGCTGATAAATCAGATTTCCCATCACAGGAATAAAATGCATTTGAAAAAAATATTAAAACAGAAAATAATAGTATTTATGATATTATAATGAGTAATTTTAAATTGTAATAATAATTCATAATTACTGTTTTAATAAATAAAAGCAGCTTTGATTAGTATACGACTACTTTAAATACTTTTTTTTTTTTTTTAATTGTATACCATTTTCATAAGCCTTTTTTAAATAAAAAAAAATTCAGTTTTGTGCAAGTAAGAAATATCTGTGTATGACTGGCAAAGTCTGTCAAAAAGGGAACTTTGGACCCTAATGAGTTTATTATATCTCAATAAACTCTACCTTGAATTTTGGCTGGAATCTGAGAATAAAATGCCCTGAAGCCTGGGAAGTTTTTCTCCTCATTTGTAACCAGTGTTACCAGCATGACATTCCCAGAGGAGATGAAAATTAGTTTCTCATCAGGTAAACGATATCCACATTTCCTGCATGAACACATTTGTTAGATTCCACATATCGAAAAAAAAAAGACAATAAAAACAGACATGCGTCACATGATACAGCTCACACATGCGGTACTGTGTCACGAAGAGGATGACTGAGAGTGTATAAACACTTACTCCGCCATGACTTGCTTCTCTGATGGTGCTAATGAGTCGTACACTTTGATGAAATCATTACGGCAATCTTTCTCCAAGTCTAGGATGTCAAACTCCAGTCTGATCCTGTGCTCTGGGTCGGCCCGAATCTGCCACTCGGTGTAAAGGTTGGGAAGGTAGGCGGAATCGGGAAAACCTGGAGACCGGATAATTTCTGTCTGGTTCCCCTGAGCATGATGAGACCTCTTACTGGACCCTGAAAGACAGAACAAGTTAAATATGAGTCCACGGTATAAACACGTATAAACCGCTAAATGTAAAGAAAGTATTGTTAACTCACGTTTGAGGTTTCTCCCAGCTAACCGAGCATCCACAGCTGTAATGCACACCAAAATATATCTGAATTTTAACTGTTAACCATCAGACTGAATAGTGCTAGACCAAAAGTTTCTGGTTAGATTACAAGAGGCGACAGACTGAAACCATGCAAGTAATATGAAACTCTCTTCCAGTAAATTTACCTCCTGATGTCATGCCGTCAATAATGAGGCTATTGTCAGTCCTGCGACCAAACCCCCTCCGGCTTTTCCTTGCATTTTCCCCCCCATCCATGGATGCCATGGCCTCGTCCACAGCAGATATTTGGGACTCCGGCACATTAAACTCAGACAGGTAATAAGCGATGATACCGTTATTACTGCCCTCACTAAAGGGAAAAAAATTACAGTGGAGCTTACAATACAATACAAAAGGGGATGTCATGGCCTAATGGTTAGAGAGTTGGACTCGTAACCCAAAGGTTGCGGGTTCGAGTCTCGTACCGGCAGGGATTGTAGGTGGGGGAGTGAATGTACAGCGCTCTCTCCCACCTTCAATACCACGACTGAGGTGCCCTTGAGCCCCCAACTGCTCCCTGGGTGCCACAGCAAAAAATGGCTGCTCACTGCTCCGGGTGTGTGTTCACAGTGTGTGTGTGCAATTTGGATGGGATAAATGCAGAGCATTAATTCCGAGTATGGGTCACCATACTTGGACACATGCCACGTCACAAAAAATAAACATCAATGAGATTCACAGTGTAAAATGAATGCTCTCTGTCTTATTCTGTAATGCTCTAATAGATTGGGGTGAACTATTCAAGGTTGGCTGACAAAAACGTCTACTTGTAAGTCTGATTCCTATGTCTTATATGAATTTTTAATTCTTTATATATTTTTTATTTTTCTATTTACATTTTTAGTTTTAATATTCTGCATCAAAGTGAAAAGAAAAATAATTTGGTTACTTATACAGTATAAAGACAAGAGCTTGGCTTGACTTTTATGTACATCACCACTTAAATAGTCCGGCAATGCATTTTCTAAAGCCCAAATACTTCATGCAGTCTGTCAGATAATATGAGGTCATACAAGATCAAATGCATTTTTAATAACTATACAAAAATTTGAAATAAAGGCCTTTCTGATTGACCTTTCAACTACCCATAATTTTCTCCCATGAATGTTAGAATTATTTAAATTACCTGAAACCTTGCACACTGGACGCCACATGGTACCTTGACAGCAAGCGCACTTGACCATATATACTTTTGAGCTGAAAGACAACGTACAATGAAGCAAAGTTTGAAGTAGACATAAAGAAAATAAAAAATAACTGAAAACATTGCAAAGAAACATGACCACCTCACCTGCCTTGAGACCCTTGAAGACAGTTCTTTATATTCAGTGGTGTTACAGTTTTCATAAGCATCTGAGAACGTCTGACTGGAGATGGTCAAATAACCACTGAACATCTTCCTCACCCTCCCATTATACCTGTCTGTAACAATGGACATGCTGGAGCTATTGTTTTATCATAATCACTCAAATGTACTGTTTACTGGTGATGATAATAGTGTGTTTGTTTGTTTATGAGTTAAATAACTTACAATGGAAATGCCACACTAACAGTCCAGTTACTAATGCAATGATTGCCAGTGCTGTGGGTAGACCTATTGCCACGATGGCCCTGAACGATACCCTCTTCTTCTGCAACTTTTTTGCATCTGATGCTGGAAGAAACTGTTCTGTCTGGTCCAAGACATGTACCTACAGAGAATTGTAAAATACAAGTAGAATACACTTGTTTTTACACGTGACTGTTACAAATAGAATGAGTTACGCTCTGTAACTACCCTAAGGACGCACTGCACTGTACATGACTAAGACGCAATTTTGAACCACCCATGTCAAAACAGGCTATTCCTCTTAAGCACTCCAAACTCATTGGTATGACTGTATGGCACAATGCGCCAGCAACTGTCTTCTAAATCCTGAACCAACACCTTGCTCATCAGCGTCAACAACCCGCCCCAATCAAGTATGCATTAGCAAAAGCGTGCGTGGGTCATGTGACTCAAGTGCCAGCTTTTCTATTATAGGAAAAACAGGTTTTTTAGATGGCAATCTTAAAGTCACAACTTTTAACTTCATAATCTGAACAATATAAAACGCAGTGAGACAAATCAAAGCATACAGATATATATATATATATATATGTGTGTGTGTGTGTGTGTGTGGTATGTACTGTTTACACATATATGACTGTATGATTACAAATAAGTTTTAGAATATATAACAATATATTATACAACTAACATATATATACACACACAATCACACACACACACACACACACACACACACATACATATATACACATACATACATATATATATATATATATATATATATATATATATAGATATGAAATCTAAAGAAATAATATATATAACTATAAATACCGAAAAATGTAGGCATAATTATGTAAATTACCAAACATAACACATACAGAACGTCCCAGAAGATTCACATCAGAAAAAATTGAAGCTGACGACGTAAACGGCGGAATTAAAAGAAAAAAAATAATGATATTCAGTTTAAAACATACCGGAAATTTTTTCCCAGACTTGAGTGGCTCCATGTCATACGATGTATTTGTCAAAGTGGCCGCTGTCAGTCCTCCGTGTTGCCGTTCATGTGTCATGCAGGCGGCCTTTTGTCCTCACCTACAGCGAAACTCACTGACGCGCGCGCAGGTGTCTGCTGGAGAAACCGCAAGAAACTAGCCTTCCAACCTGTTTTACATGATCCTTTAGCACCGAGAGGGTATAACCCTGTCGGTTTGATTTTATTGTGGGTTTTGAGTCTGAAAATCAAACATATTTATTGCAAATCTTAAGGTTTCACTTCCCACCCAGTTTCGAGCTGCAGGTGAGTCCGTCTCAAGCATCCCGTGTAGTACTTCCTGTAGAGACGCGAACACTGTGACGTGACAAAACCAGGACTGTAAACCAGTTATCTGTAAATAAATCAATAAACGAGATAGAAATTATCAAAAGTGCCTGATGTTCTTTCACTGAAGGTGTTTCATAAACTTTATGGTCATAAACTAAAGAAAAGTATTTGTTTTGAGAATTAGCATTCTCAGATCAAATATATATATAGCTATATATATATATATATATATATATATATATATATATATATATATATATATATATATATATATATATATATATATATATATATTCTTTAATACAGTCAACTCTACAATCTGATTTAAAATTATGTAAACGGGAAAGAGATTTCCAACTTTTCTTTCTGTCATTTTGTAGAAACAGGTATTTTAATAATCAGTTCAGTTTAATATCAGTTCAGTAGATTCAAGTCAAGTCAAGTTAAATTTCTATAGCACATTTAAAAACAACAGAGTTGCACCAAAGTGCTGTACAACAAAACACAGTATATAAAAAGCATATAATAGGAAACGTGCATCATTTGAAAAATAAAAACATTAAAATAAAATCAGACCAAACTGGCATTATCAAAAGCCAGAGAAAACAAATAAGATTTGAGAACAGACTTAAAACTGGCTAGTGAAGGAGCGAGTTTCACATTTAGAGGCAAGTTTAGGAGCTGCAGCTGAAAAAGCCTGACCACCCTTGGTTTTACAGCGAAAACGTGGGACAGTTAACTGAAGCTAATTACTAGACCGAAGTGCTCTTTGAGGAGAGTAAGGAATCAGAAGGTCACTGATGTATTTTGGTGCAAGACCAGATAAAGTCTTGTACACAAAGACAGCTATTTTAAAATTAATTCTAAACTTTACAGAAAGCCAATATAAAAGACACTAAAATTGGAGTAATGTGATCCCTCTTTTTTAGTTCTAGTAAGAAGCCTCGCCGCAGCATTTTGGACAATTTGCAGATAAGAAATCGCCATTTAAGGCAGGCTACAGTAAAGGGAATACAGTAATCCAGGCGTGATATTATGAAACCATAGATAACAGTCACAAAATCTTTGTGGGGCAAAAAGTTTCAGTTTAGCAATTGATCTCAGATGAAAGAAGCTACCCTTTACCAGCAAGTTGAGTAACGAATCAAACGCAACCCCAAGATTTCTTACATAGGGTTGAACACTGGCAGAGAGAGACCCTTAATTAAAAACAGATGAAGTCCTAGAGTGGCCTGAAATCCAAATTTCGCATTTGCTTTTGTTTAATTGCAAATAATTATTACCCATCCAACATTTTATCTCCTCAAAACAGTTGTAGAGCACATCCAAAGAATCACTGCTGTCAGATTTTGTTGGAAGACAGAACTGTGTATTGTCAGCATTGCAGTGGTAGGAAATCTTATATTTCTTAAAAATGGCACCCAAGGGAAGTATGTAAAGTGAAAAAAGAAGAGGGCCTAAAATGGACCCCTGGGGCACACTGCATGACAAATGATTAGAAAACTTCCCAATGCTCACTGAGAAAGTTGAGCCAACCACTACAGATCAACACCCTGAATACCCACCAACTTTTTCAACGGATGTAACAGAATACTATGATCAACTGTATCGATTTCCATTTGCTAAAGAACTATTAATGATGGCTGTTACAGCCGGACTCAGGGTTGCAAACACTTCCTTAAAAAGACAAGCTGAGATGACGACTCACAGCTGGAGGATTTTAAAAACAATTTATATACAATAAATAAATAAATAAATAAATAAATAAATAAATAAATAAATAAATATTTATTTATTTATTTATTTATTTATTTATATATATTATATATATATATTTAAAAAGAGGTTAACAAATCTGTTGGTGAAACAGCTCAATGGGGGATCATATGTTGATGGCTTCATAGAAGCCTTAATATTCAATATTTAATTATCAAAACATTTTAAAAAGTTCTCACAGGTTTCCCGAGAAGGATCAAGAGAAAGGGCAGGTAAGGGATTTAGCACCAAATCAATTGTCTTAAACAGCATCCTCGGTCGGTTCGCATTTTCAGTAATGAGTTTGGAAAGGAATTCAGACCTTGCCTCTTTAACTGACTTTTGGTAGTCAGGTAGTCAGTAATATATAGTCATAATCAGTCAGAATTATGTTGCAAACTGTTAAATTATTTTAATTGTTAGACGTGTACTGTATACTTGAAATGACTGTGCCAAAAGTTAATAACACTAAGTTTGAAAAGTTAATTTCCACAGTGTCATGATGATAATGATGATGATGGACAGACTAACTTTAAGTAAACATTAAAGTAAAGAGACACAAGAGAGCAGGAAGAACACCCCTAAGATCAACATTAGAACCATCTCATTAAAACTCATTAATTATTGAAATCTTTCTACCCTTTCAGTCCTGAGGAAGCCCGTGACACATGTCATCATGTAGTGGAAAAACAAGGCTTCTCTTTAGAGACAGTCTTTTCACTGAGGGCTAATGGTGTCAAGAAAAAGTACAGGTAATTCCCTTGATACATCAGTGTTAAGTATAGGCCTAAATTGTGGATGAACTTTGCTACCTAGTTAAAACAAGGACCTTCAATGAGGTGGCAGTTAATTTTTATTATTATTTATTTATTAATTTTTAAGTGAAAAAGGATCATTTTGTTAAGATGAACTAACAATGGAAAATAAAGCTAAATAAAGCATTTATTAATCTTATTTAATACTTATTTAATGCTAATTTCAACATTTACTACATTATTAAAATCAAAATTGGCAAACTGACCTGAGCTAACATCAACTAATGAAATTTTGCTGAATATGTACTTACCGTCTGGCCATCCAATTTGTTTCTTCGTTGGAGCAGATTTTAAGAAATTAAGCATTATATCACTTGCTCACCAATGGATCATCTGCAGTGAATGTGTGCCATCAGAATGAGAGTCCAAACAGCTGATAAATACATCACAATAATCCACAATTAATACACACTAATCCTGTCCATCAATTAATGTCTTGTAAAGTGAAAAGCTGTGTTTATCATAAACAAATCCATCAAGGCATTTTAATTTTAAACTGTTGCTTCTGGCCAAAATGCAGATCCACAATCCATATTAACGTTTCCTCCAGTCATCCTCTCACATCCAAATCCACCAACATATTTGTTTAGGACAGTTTTGGACTGTTTTCAATTTTAAATGCTTAATCTGTGCATGTCTCTCTTTTCACTTTTTCACTGGAGAAAGCAATATTATGGATAGAGCGCTTAAATACACAGTTAATACTGTTACATATAAGGAGTTAATTACTTAATCACTGTTTTTCCATTTCAAAAGACATTAATTGATGGACTGGACTTACTTGTAGATTGTTGTGATGTTTTATGAGCTGTTTGTAGTCTCATTCTGATTGCACCTATTCACTGCAATTGATTCGTCATTTGTTGATGAGCAATTGATGTAATCTGTTGAGATGAAGAAACAAATCATCTACACTTTGGAGTAAATTTTTATTTATGAGTCAATTATTCTTTCTCTTATTCTAATAGTTGTTTATTAACTAATGTTGTAATAAATATTTCAACAAAGGTACTGTAACAATGTATTGCTCATTGTTGTGTTAGCTAATGCACCAAGTGTTACCAAATATTAAGTAAAACTGGAAGCATAAAGTGTATATGAAAATTATATTGGTCTATTTGTCAATATTATTTTTTTTTATGTATTTTCAAGGGAAGTATCAGAGTACCCTGCTCCATCTCTCTATACATCCAGGGATTCTAGGCCTGAAAAAAGGACCCCTGAGCTACAGATTATGAATATAATATACAGTCGTGAAAAGTTTTGGTAGTGCGTCATTTTTTGCAAAGTTTACTGCTTCAGTATTTGTATATTTTTTTCCACATTTCTATGGTATACTGAAAAAACAACAATAAGCATATCATTACTTTTAAAGGTATTTATTGGCAAAAAATATAATGAGTCAATATTTACCTTGTTCTTCATAACTTCTGCAGTTCGCTCTGGCATGCTGGATATTAGCTTCTGGGCCAAACCCTGACTGATGGCGATCCATTCTTGCCTTAATAGTTCTCAGAGTTGATCACAATTTGTGGGCTTCTCCTTGTCCACTCACCTTTTGAGGACAGACCACAGGTTCTCTATGGGATTGAGATCCGGGTAGTTGCCTGGCGACGGATCCAAAATTCAGTGTAATGATCTTCAAGCTACTTTATTACTCTTGCTTTGTGACATGGTGCTCCATCATGATGGAAAAAGCACGGATTATGACCAAATTGCTCATGGATCAGAAGTTGCTCTTGAAGGATGTTTTGATACCATTCTTTATTCATGGCAGTGTTTTAGGGTAGAATTATAAGAGATCCCACTCCCTTGGTTGAAAAGCATCCCCACACATGGATGGTCTCACTGTTGGCACAACACAGGACTCATGATAGCGTTCAGTTTTTCTTCTCTGAATAATCGAGAAAATAACTTTGCACCAGTCTTCTGCTGTCCATTCCTTGTACTTCCTGCAGAATTTCAGTCTGTCCTTGATGTTTTTCTTGTAGAGAAGTGGCTTCTCTGCTGCCCTTTTTGACACCAGGCTGTCGTCCAAATGTCTTGGCCTCACTGTTCTTGCAGATGCTCTCACACCAACCTGCTGCCATTCCTGAGCAATTCCACTCCTCAGGAGGAGACAGTCCTGGCGCTTGCTGGACACTCTGGGACGCCCTGAAGACTTCTTCACTGCAGTCAAACCTCTCTCCTTGAAGTTCTTGATGATCCGGTAAATGGTTCTTTCAGGTGCAATATTCTTTGTAGCAATTTTCTTGCATGTGAGGCCATTTGATGCAAAGCAATGATGGCTGCACGTGTTTCTTTGGAGATAACCATTGCTAAAAAGAACACAATGAAAAGCACTTCTTCCCTCCTTTTATAGCAATCAGTCTGCTCTTACAATCGAATTAGTATGATAGTGATTAACCTGACTAGTACTCATTAACACTTTCACATGTGCTGCTGACATTAGTCAATTAATGTTAGCTGGTCATTTTGTGTCAGGATCAAAATGGTGAATTATTATTATTTATTTTTTTTTTGTGAAAAGTTCATTTTTTGGCCAAATAAGCTTTTAGCAAATATTTAAAATACATCTGATCACTCTACACAATAATCTATAAACACTGTGAATGAACACCACAACCGCTTAAGCTGCAAACTTTGCAAAACACAAAATTTATGTCACTGCCAAAACTTTTGGCCATAACTGTACAAACCACTGGTTGTTTATTAATGTTTAATCTTTATTTTGTGTGTTTTTGTTTGGGTGTGTTTACAGAGAAGGCTGCTCTACATACTGTACACAGAGGCTTGTATCCCCAAGGAAGCCATGTTTTCACAAATACAATACACTCCATAGACAGATTGATCATAAATTATTCATAAATGTCATAATGAGGAGATCAGGGAGCAGTTTAGGACAGAGTTGATTCAACTCTGCCTAGGTTGTTTTTTGTGTTTCTATCTTTTCAACATACACTATCAGTCAAAAGTTGAACAGATTTTAAGATTTTTATCTTCATCTTCAAGCCTGCATTTATTTGATCCAAAATACAGAAAAAGCAGTAACATTCTGAAATATTTTTACTATTTAAAATATCTGCTTTCTATTTAAATATATTTAAAAATGTAGTTTATTCCTGTGACCAAAGCAAAATTTTCAGCCTCATTACTCCAGTCTTCAGTGTTACATGATCCTTTAGAAATCATTCTAATATGCTGATTTGTTGTTCAAGATTTTTTTTATTAGTATTATTATCAATATTTAAAAACAAATTTTAAAGTACATTTTTTTCAGGATTTTTTGATGAATAGAAAGATCCCAATATTTGTCACGAGTGCCTACTGTGTTGGAGCAAGGAGACGCGGAGACGTGGGAGAATTTACATAGAACAGTCTTTATTTAATCCAAAGGACAAGGAACACACACGTAGCACCGGGGATTGACATTTAACACTGGACACTAGACACAGGAAAACATTGGGCTTAAGAAATTAGAACTAAACGAGGAAAATCAGGGGAACACAGGTGAATCAAATGAACACAATCAGACACGGGAAACTGGGTCACAGGGAGCACATGGGGAGCAAAACAACACAACAGGAACACAGGGCTGACATTACCTCCCCCTCCTAGAAGGTGTGTCCACATAACTTCCAACAAGGAGTGGGGGTGGGCGCTCTGGAGGCCTCTGCGAACAAGCTTCCATGGGACGGAAGGCCTCCAAAAAATTTACTTTAAAATGTACTCTGCCTTAAAGGGGCAGGCGCACCAAAAATCTTACTAACAAATCATGTATAAAACTTTGCATAAAACATATGAAAATACACGAAAATCTTACTAAACAAATTCACCAAAATTTCTTATTCTTCTTTTTTTATATATAACCCATGAATTGACAAAATATAAAATAAAATAATGAATTAAACATAAGGTTACAGTCTTCCCTGCTTAACAAAGAAACGTCCTCGTTTCTCAAAGTGATGCTGAATATCTTCAACTCATTCACGTAGCAACAACAACTAAGGTGATAGAACATTCCATAAGTGCAGTACTGCATCAAAATTTGTGCATATTGCGATATAACAAATTACTCCATAAACAACCTTAGAACATATTACACATACATATGCTGTATCACACTCCTATAATACAACAATTGTATGAAATATGGAATACGTTATATGGATTATCCATTACAGTGAAAATACAGTAAAAAATACAGTGCACAAACAACCAATATATACATTACTCATTAACAAACAAAATCTTTAAACCTTTCATGTTTTTTAACCATACGGCCACTACTGGTTAATTGAGGTGTGTCTTCTGAAGGCAATATAGCCCTCTCCGGGGCCATAGAGGCCGGAACACTGGGACTTGGCGTACTTTCAGGTTCAGACAACAAAGCAGTTGGATTTGAACATTCAGTCCTTGCATTGGTAGTAGTCTGTTTTATAATTTGGTTGGGCACATACGGTGGTGTCGAGGGTCGAATGGGTAAAGTACCTGACAATGCAGTGAGGGGAACTGAAGAAGGTGTCTCAGCACTACCAAACACAGGAGGATCAGAGCCTGAACTGGGAGTTGCAGGCAACTCTGTCCAAGGACCCCTGTAAGGTTTTAGGCGATTGTGATGGACCACCCACCTTCTCGACTGTGGATTTCTTGGATAATCTCATAAGTTTCACCAGGGCTGTTATCTTTGTCCATTTGCCTCAGAATTTTGTATGGCCCTTTCCATTTAGGAGCCAGTTTATTCTGCTTTAGAGCTGGGTTGTCCAAAATTACGATGTCACCTGGCTTATGCGGATGGAAATATGTCTATTTGTCATACTGCCATTTCTGATTAAGTTTAGCTGCAGTGGACCACACAGCAGCATCTTTGAAAGTATAGGACAAACACATGGTCACATCATGAGCATAGTCTGCAGGGGTGCTTGGTGTACAGAAAGTGACAGCAGGACTACAGTTCAGAAGGATATCTGTGGGTAGCCGTGGTTCTCTGCCATGTGCAAGAAAGAAAGGAGAGAACCCCATGCAAGAATGAATACCGGAGTTATATGCCAGTTCCACTTGAGGCAGATATTTATCCCATTCACCCCCACTTTCACAAATGTACTTGGCGAGTTGGACTTTCAATGTTCGATTCAGTCTTTCGATCATACAATCACACTGGGCGTGGTAGGGTGAGGTACGGGTTTTCTCAATGCCCAATTGACTGCACAGATGTTTAATCAAATCTGACTCAAACTGTCTACCTTGGTCCGTTTGGATTATCTCAGGGACCCTGTGCTGCTTAATGTAATCCTCAAAAATACACTGTGCTACAGTTGTTGCACATTGATCCTTCAGAGGGTACAAATTGACAAAATGGGTAAAATAGTCCATCACAACTAAAACATCAAGCCTCTGCAACTGATCCAGAATACAGCAGCGAGGGTTGTCTTCAATGAGCCAAAAACTGATGCTTGCCTAAAAGACGACCACTGGCACGGCGCCAACATACCTAAGCTCATTAGTTCAATCTTATGCGCCCTCCAGAAGTTTGCGCTCTGCAAGTGAACGACGCCTTGTGGTGCCATCCCAAAGAGGTTCAAAATCACTCTCACAGACTTTTTCCTGGACTGCGCCCAGCTGGTGGAATGACCTCCCGATCTCAATTCAATTCATTTTCAAAAAACATCTAAAGACTCATCTTTTTCGCCTGCACTTAACCAACTAATACTAGTACTTACCTTTTCTTTTTCTTGTCTATCATATTTAATCATAAAAAAACACCCTGGCTACGTGTTCTGTACTAGACTAACTGAGACTTGTCATAGCACTTGTATACCATTGTTGTTCTCTTGTTGTTCTCTTGTTGATCTGATTGTTTCTATTGTTCTCATTTGTAAGTCGCTTTGGATAAAAGCGTCTGCTAAATTATTAAATGTAAATGTAACATACCTATTCCCAAGTGAAGTAACAGGTAGCTCATTGATGTCAGCGGCAATTCTTTGAAATGGTCATTCTGCATGAATTGACTGTAATGGGGCCCTTTCATGAGGAGTGGTGGAAGCACAGGGCTGACAGGATACACATTCAGCACAGAATTTCTGGATATCAGGGGACATGTAAGGCCAATAGCACATTTTCCTAGCTCTCAACAAAAGTACACTCAGCACTCAAATGACCACTAAACTTCTCCCCATGAAAACACTTAAGAGCTGTTAGAATGAGTACCTCAGGCAAGACTACTTGGTAAACATGAGGGCTATGAGGAGATGATTTCACTCTGTGACACAGTATACCCTCTTGGACTGATAATTTGGGGAATTCATGCCAGAGTTTCCTCAGTGTGGCAGGGGAATGTTTCCTCCTCAAACCTCCTCAAGACTTTTAAGATGTTCGCTGAAAGTCTGACTGAACACCAGTACATCATCAAGGTAAACAAGACAAACCTTCCAATGAAGTCCATGAAGCACCAGCTCCATCAATCGTTGGAAAGTTGGAGGGGCATTCGTAAGACCCATCGGCATTACCTTGAACTGATATAAAGCACTGCCTATATTGAAAGCGGTTTTCTCCCTATCCTTGGTGTCTAGCTCAACTTGCCAGTAACCACTGGACAAATCCATTGTGCTAAACCAGCGTACACCTGCCAAGCTGTCTAAAGCATCTAAGGCTCGAGGTAAGGGGTAAGAGTCTTTTACAGTGACTGCATTGAGCTTTCTGAAATCAATGCAGAATCTATAACTGCCATCTCTCTTCTTCACTAAGACAACAGGAGAAGCCCAGGGACTACAACTTTCCTCAGTTACATCATGGGAAAGGAGCTGCTGAACTTTCCTGTCTATCTCAGCTTGAACATGTGGCGATGTTCTGTGAGCCCTCTGCCTAATGGGCTGTGCATCCCCAGTATGAATGGTGTGCTTGACCAAATCAGTACGACCATAGTCATAATCATTTGCACTGAAAACATCTGAATATTTGTAAATCAGAGTCTCTAGCTGAGTCCGTTCTTCACTGTCCAATGCAGACCGACTAAAGTCTACATTGGGTTTTGGACAGGGCTCAATTTGAGTCTGTATCTGAGCTACTTTGGGTTCAAGCATTGTGTATTCTTCCCCTGGTTGCGTGACTAAGGAATGAAACTCACCTAGCCTTGTGCCACAGAGTCATGCCTGCTTTCACAGAGGTTACTGTACGTGCCACAAAAAGACCTGGTACTGCCTGAATTTCAGGATCTAAGAGTCCAACATAATTGCATGTGAACTCTTTTTCCCCAATATTGGACTGAATTTTTGCCAGAATGACCTGGCAGGGATCAGAATGGGCTCTAAAGTCAAGGCATTACTCCTAAGAGGGACTATTTCCTGTGAACACAAGAGAGGAACAGTCCAGTTCCACAATTTTAATTGATTATCTCTGAGGTCAATTGCAGCATGATGTTAGCTAAGAAAATCCCACCCAAGGTTAACTGGCTGTGTAGCATTCCTAACCACCTGAACATCATGTGAGAACACTTCCTCACCCAGCCTAATAGTAATGGGCAACATACCCAAAGTGTCAAGATAGTCAACCATTACTGTTTTTTCCAAAAGAAAGGATTTCTGAATAGGTTTTTTTGTTAGAGAGGGAATTGACATTCTCTGTGTTTCACTGATCAAAGATATTTCTGAACCTGTGTCTACAAATGCTTGTATGGCAATGTTCTCAATGATAGCAAAAACATAAGGCATTGGAATGACAGGATTAACCGGTTCAGTTTGTTTGGGCCCAACCATAGTCTCAGCAGATACCCGGCCCATAGTACCTGCTACCAGCCGTTTCCCTGAAGATCAACATCCTCTTCAACGAAACTCACATGATGATCACCAGACGAGGGTAGATCGTAGGCCATATATCTCGCCAGAGAAATTGTTGGAGGGCCATTCTGTCATATGATGATCATGATGATAGGATGCGTGGTGTAAGCAATGATCTCGATGATCAGAGGTTGGACTGCTAAAATGATCACGGTGAGGTGGGGGCGAGCTGACACATTGGTTACGATGAATAGAAGTAAGGCTGGCATGTTGAGCAGCATAATGTGGAGACAGGTTGGTGCGATGATCTTGATGAAGTTGAGGTGGGCTGACGTGACGATCTCGGTAATGTGGAGAAGCACTGATGTGACGATCTTGATGTATGGAGATGGGCTAACGTGACTGACGCTCTCCATAGCCCCGACATCTGTCACTGTCTCGGTGGATGAAGGAGTAAGGCTCATCTTGACCATGTGGAGAAGACGCCGGTGACAATGGATATCTCCTAGGAGATGAAAGTGGAGAGTAACGTTGCTTGTCTCTTCCACGTTCAGATGTCTCTGTCTGGAGGAAGCGTGTTGCCTCTTCAATTGACTCACTTCCATCCTGAGAGCCTTAACATCAGCTGTCAATTGCTTTACCGCAGTCATGATTTCACAAGAAATGTCCCCAGATGCTGTGGTCTTTGTGGACACCATGGCTGAAAGCGATTCACTGGGTAAGGTGGTAGATGAGTTTGGTGACAGGCTGGTCTTTTGACTCAGCGGGGGAAGAGGTGCAAGTCTAAAAACTTCTAGTGCCTGTTCCCACTTACAAGCAATGGCTAAAGCTTCCTCTAGGCTAGTAGCACCATTTTCATGACATTTTGCTTGGAGGACAGGATCAAGACCAGCTACGAACTGTCTAAATCTTTCCATGGCAATGGCGGACTCACCATAATTTGGAAATGCTTCCAAAACCAGTCTTGTGATCTCAGCTGCAAATACTTCCAAAGGTTCTTTGGGCATACGTGATCTGGCGTTCACAAAAGTTTGAAAATTCAGCAAAAATTGTTTCCTCCCAAAAATATCATTTAATGCAGCAACACACAGTTCATAGTTCTGTTGTATGTCAGGAGACAGGGAGAGCCAGTAAGCTAAAGCATCTCCACTCAACCTTGTAAGCAAAATGGCGGCCAAATCTTGCATTTGTGCTTCCGCACAGGCCTTAACTGCAAGCTCTAAACGGGCTTTCCATAAAGAAAAACTGTCTTTATCCCTACCATCTCCATGAAAACATGGTGGTAGATCGACTTTAAAGTGCAGCAATCTTGTAATGCGATTTGCAGAAGTTGCGTGCTCTCTGCCCTCCGCTGTAGGTGCATTTTCATCACCATCACTCTGAGGACGTAGCACGTGCGGGAAGCACACGAGAATCGTTAGACATTTTCACTGCGCAGCTGCTGTTGAACTTGTAATGAAGCGAGTAGTAACGTCATCCACTTTAATTAATCTGATGACTGGTCACTGTGCACTCACCAGTACCCTTCACGGTGTATTAAAAATACATCTTCGTAATCGAATGCTTCAGCCGAGAAATTTCCAGAAACTCTTGAACTTGAACACTGCTGCCGCCAGTCGGTAACCCTTAAATTTTGTCTGCACATGCTCCAGTCTCTTCAGCGTGGATACATAAATAAAACACAGGTTACCATGGTGATAATTCACGTTTCTTCTTTTAATCAGAAGCATCGGCCTAACAGCATGAACAGCCGGACACACAACACTCTCGTTTGGGCATCCTATTTTTTCCCCAAGCGCGCTCTGCCTTAAAGGGGCAGGTGCACCAAATATCTTTCTAACAAAACATGTATAAAACTTTGCATAAGACATATGAAAATACACGAAAATCTTACTAAACAAATTCACCAACATTTCTTCTTCTTCTTCTTTTATATATAACCCATGAATTGACAAAATGTAAAATAAAATAATGAATTAAACATAAGGTTACCAATTCAACATAAGGTTACAGTGGGATAGCCTCCGTGGTCTTGGCCTCAGCACCCGGCCCAGCCCCTTAACTTGGGAACAGGAGCCCTCTGGCTGGACATAGGAACAGGAGCCCTCTGTGGGCTGGACGTGGGAACAGGAGCCCTCTCTGGGCTGGATGTGGGAACAGGAGCCCTCTCTGGGCTGGATGTAGGAACAATAGCCCTCTCTTGGCTAAAGACACTGGAGCGAATTCAGGGGCTGGAGCCGACAGTCTTTTTCTCCTCATATTCCTCCTTTGTTTTGAGGTTAAGGTGAGGGCTGCTGTCATAATAGGCCTTGGGAGTGAATCGGCCGGCGGGCCTGACAATGGAGCGGCCAGTGGACTTGAAGATGGAGCAGCTGGCGGGCTTGACTGCTGAGGGGCCGGCGGGCTTGAAAGTGCAGCAGCTGGCAGGCTTGAGAGTGCAGCAGCCGGCAGGCTTGAGAGTGCAGTGGCTGGCGGGCATTACTAATGAGCGGCCGGCGGGCTCAAGTTTGTAGTGGCCAGTTGACTTGACAATGGAGCGGTTGGCAGACTTGACAACAGAGCAGCGATGGTTCTGGATTGGGGAGAAGGGGCGCCACTTACTGTTCTATGGTCCAGTGTTCTGTCACGAGTGCCTACTGTGTTGGAGCGAGGAGAGCGGAGACGTGTGAGAATTTACGTAGAGCAAAAATAAAGAGTCTTTATTTAATCCAAAGGACAAGGAACACACACGTAGCACCGGGGATTGACGTTTAACACTGGATACTAGACACAGGAAAACACTAGGCTTAAGAAATCAGAACTAAACAAGGAAAATCAGGGGAAAACGGGTGAATCAAATGAACACAATCAGACACGGGAAACTGGGTCACAGGGAGCACATGGGGAGCAAAACACAACACAACAGGAACACAGGGCTGACAATATCAGCATTTACCTGACATAAAATCTTTTGTACCATTATACATTATACCAGCAAATCAGAATATTAGAATAGTTTCTGCAGGATCATGTGACAGTAGTAATGATGCTAAAACTTCAGCTTTGAAATCATAGGAATAAATTACATTTTATAATATATTCAAATAGAAAACAGTTTCTGGATCAAATAAATGCAGGCTTGGTGAGCCGAAGAGACTTAACATTTAAAATATTAAAAATCTTACTGTTCAAAAACATTTGACTGGTATTGTATAGCAAAATAATGTTTGCCTCATATACCAAAAGCCCAGCCACTGTTCTCAATCATGCCATTAACACAACAACCACATAGCATTTATTTATATATATTTATTCCTCAAAATCAGTATTCTGATATTGATGTGGCAGTATTTATTGTCTGTGGCCCTATTGTGTTGGACAACATACTTAGACCATACTTAGACAGATTTGTGGTGTGGACTCTGCTATTCCTTTACTTTGATTTACATTATAACATGATCGTCAGGTTTTATACAAACCAAACACCAAGATATTTTGACATTCATGTAAATTTTCAGTTCACTCTAATTGATTTGATGACAATGTATTTTTTAATGAAGAGTTTTGTATTTAATGACATACATTTTCACTTTAAAATCCCACTCTACGTCACTCTTAACCCCCACCCACAAACACTTTTCCCCCATCTCTCTCTTTCGTTCAGTCCCTCTCAAACTTTTACAGCTATATAAGTTCAGAATCTGGAGCTGATAGAAGGCTAATGTCTGATTTATTCACGGCAGAAGGGCAACACGTTTGTGTCTGAGGTCTGTTATGTCTTGCAAACTTTTAAGTCCTCTCTAATTCATGAAACTGAAAGATAGAAAACATTCATTGGGCAGGATCATGAGTCTAACTGCATGATTTATACTGTATACTGTTTTCATCAGTATTGTTTCTCTGTTTCTTGTCTTTCAGCTTATGGCGGGGTCCAATGGCACAATTGGGGATGAGTCTTTCATTCATCAGCAAATCTTTAAGCTGGACATGGATGCTGCCACCAGCACTGAAACTGCAGTGGCTGTGATAACATCTCTGTTCTTCTGTTTTGTAAACTGTGTGATGCTCTTTGCTCTAAAAAGCAAGCGTGTATTCCAGGAGACGCCACGCTACATTCTTTTTGGCCACATGCTCATGAATGACTCTGTGCTTTTGCTGGTCACAACTATTATGTACACAGTAGCTCTCTGTTTTCTTCCAATACCTAAATCTATTTGCACCCTGTTAGTCTTTATATCATACTGTACTTTCTTTAATGCTCCTCTGACACTAGCACTGATGTCTCTGGAGCGGTACGTGGCTATCTGCTTCCCTCTGAGGCACTGCAACATCGCCACACCAAAAAGGACAGGAATTGCCATAGGATTCATCTGGATGCTTAGTTCTATCAATATTATAGCTGACATTATTCTTGCTTTAAGCGTCAACCCCAATTATTTAGCAGATATTGCATTCTGCACACTAGAGAAATTGTTTATAGCCAAATGGCAGATAGATAAATCTCAAGGGTTTGATGTTCTTTATTTTGTGTCAGTTGCAGTGATCATAATTTTCACATACATTAGCATTATGATCACAGTCAGGTCTGTTTCCTCTGATAAAGATTCTGCTAAGAAAGCTCTCAAAACGGTGCTCTTGCACTTGATTCAGCTGGGACTGTGTCTCACCTCTTTCCTGTATGCAACAATAGAGAGAACACTATACACAGTGATTGGAAGCGGCTCTTCACTCTTCATAAATCTGAGATATTTAAATTATCTTGTTGTTCTTATTCTGCCTCGCTGCCTGAGTCCTCTGATCTATGGTATGAGAGATGAAGCCGTGTGGCCCTTATTTAAATATTTTTTCTGCTATTGTTCAGGCAAAGTAAGGCCCTCTGTTATCATACATTAATTGTATGGTATGAGAACATATGTAATAATAAGGATGCTTATTAAAGTATAGTTCTGTATATGTAAATACCAAAAATATTTATATTATTATAGTTATATAAATACATAATTTAAAAAATAATTGTTCATCTTAAAACAAAAAAGAAATCATTGAATGTTGTACCCATTTGTGTTTGTTTTGTATGCATTAAATGCATTCACGCTCACTCTAAAATATGACATGGTGATAAACAGGTTTTGTGTCCTTTGGAGTTTTACAATCAATTAATTAAACCTGTTAATGCCCTCAAGCAATTAGCAAACTCTGAGATTAACTTATTCTCTGCCAAATTTTTAAAGATTTTTAAAAGTGTCAGTTATGTTCACTTACATAATACAAATACTGTATGTGCCTAATTTAACATACTATTTATTATTTATGTTTAATTTTTTTATTTATTTTTCAGGCTTTCTTTTGTTATATTCCGTCATACAGAAGCAGTTGTTGACAAGTTAGAACATGCCTGGCAGCACAATGTCTCTTACACAAGAAAAAAACTATTAAAAAAAAGAATAATGAAAAGCAGGAGTGCCACATTCTATATAATCTTATAAAATATATGCGCACAATCTATTTTATGCACTTGTACACTGTTAAAGCGAGACTCGTTTAGGGTTTTTGTATCTACAAACTACACATATTCATATATAAATAACCCACTCTTATCTGAGCTTATGTTAGAAAAGCAGTGTATCATGTTATTATATATACAATGATCCTAAAACAGTTCAGCACTGATTTGTTGAATATTTAAATTTTGTCTGTAGAGTTAAGCTTACTTATATTCTCTGTAACCTTGTATAACTTGTACAAATAAATAAATAAATGTTCTTCACTTGTTCATTCTACAGTAAAATAACATAATAAAGCTTTCAAAATTTAATATCTAAACCATGTGAGGTATTTTAACAAAAACATTAACTGAGATGCAAGATGGCGCCAGTTGTGTTACAGGAGGAAGCCAGATTAGTTCTTCCACCCGTTCAATCATTTTCACACACACTCTTTAAAAACATGTAAAAGCTAAACAACATTAGCTTGTTTTAAAAATAAAAAAATTCGTTCAGTTATTTGTCTCATGCAACATTAAAAACGTAATAGAATTACATATTATCATGAGTTTTATTGTCTTTAGTCGCGTTGCACAACTCGTGCCCGGTGTAGACACTGTTTTGATGTTTACATGACCACATGAAATACATTCTCAATTAAACGCTATGCAAAACTAAGGGCATAGAACAAAATTTCTTTATCTTGCAATTTAACTTTATGCTTATATTGTTTTTTTAATAATACAATTTGTAAGGACAAATTAAGCAGTAAATAAAAAGAGTGCCCATCCACATATACCCACGTAGTTCTGTCTGCCACAGTGAGTCTCGGCTCATGGACTTTTGGCTGAACGTCTGATGCATACTGCACACAAAACTGGAAACACTTTAGTAGTTTCAAAGTCATCATCGGATTGGGGTTGTGGCTAGAAGGGATGCAGCAAAAACCGGAAGCTAACAACAAAATAAATAAAATTTTCTACCTATTAGATTTTGTTTTATTAACATCTACACCTACCCCAACCCTAAAACTACCTCTAACAATTATGCAAAAATAGTAACTGTTGTACAATGTGAGAAAACTTAAGCTATATTGATGTGCGCATGGCCAGTAGTTTTTGCTGTATCCCTTTTAGCTTTAACCTCGCATTGATTGAATTATAAGGGAGATGTGTGTCGCGTTCTTTTTTAACGTTCCACCTGGAAACAAAAATGCTGCCAAACCCTCTCATGGAAGAAGAAAGTCACCTTGTTGATGATCACCGCTTATCAGGATCAACTAAATGCTGGATTTTCAAAAGTATGTGAAATAATTCAAAGTTCACAGCATAGAATCTAAAATATGTCCAAGAGTTTTACACACAGTTTTACAGTATGTTGTTGTGGGGACATTTCGACACTCTTAAACATGACACGACACAAAATGAAACGTGATTAGTTGCTTTACCTGTCAGTCATACCTTGAACGGCCAAAGCCTTCTTGGGCGGGCCTTTGCCATTCAAAGTGGCCAAGGATCCCAGACCTTCTGCTGTCAGTCTGAAGGTCTGGCTACACGAAACTAGCCACAGTGTAACCAAAGCCGCTTGAAGGCAAGCCTCTAACTTAGGTTGGCATAATGCTATAGTACAAAGATAAAGAGACCAGAGGCTGTTTTTTTAAATCAATGTCAACAGAGGAGAGACTTCACTATGCCGAATAAACTGCTTATCATTTAATGAAAGTCTGTTGACTAATCTTCAACATGTTTGCCATTCATCATTTTAGATTTCAGAAGGGTGCTCGTAAGCACCACCTTTGCGCCCTTGATGCACACTTCTGCCAAGACATGCTCCTGTCTGACAGTAAAGCAGCATCCCTTAAACAAAGTGTGGACTCCACGAGGGTTTAGGGTGCAACTTGGGACAGGGCCATTAACTGTTGCACAACTTCAGTGACGTCAAGGCTGTAATTTGATTGGTTAAGATGGTACACATGATCAAAGTTGGCTGTTACACTTTCTCCAATGGTAGAGGCATGGACGCTGGTATCTCCCAATAACAAGATCATTTCTGATGTAACTAACTGCTATATAAGTTCAGGAGCAGAATGCAGCTGTTTGTGGAATCTGCAGCTGGAGCAGATGGAAGTTTAATGTCTGACTTACTGCAGAAAGGTGGCATTTTTGTCTAAGAGGTCTGTTGCATCTTATGCAAACTTTTACACTACTAATCTTTAATTCAAATAGATGTAAATAGGTCACATTAGTATAACTTTTTCAGATCAATTTTATTTCTCTATTTCTTGTCTTTCAGGTTATGGCGGGCTCCAATGGCACTGTTGGAGATGTGTCTTTCACTTATCAGCAAATCTTTAATCTAGAAATGGATGTTGGGCTCAGTACTAAAACTGCAGTGGCTGTGTTAACATCTCTGTTCTTCTGTGTTGTAAACTGTGTGATGTTCTTTGCTCTAAAAAGCAAGCGCATATTCCAGGAGACGCCACGCTACATTCTTTTTGGCCACATGCTTATGAATGACTCTGTGCTTTTGCTGGTCACTACCATAATGTATGCAGTGGCTCTGTGTTTCCTACCAATACCTAAGTCCATCTGCACTCTGTTAGTCTTTATCTCCTACTGCACTTTCCGTAATGCTCCTCTGACACTAGCACTGATGTCTCTGGAGCGGTACGTAGCGATCTGCTTCCCTCTGAGGCACTGCAACATCGCCACACCAAAAAGGACAGGAATTGCCATAGGATTCATCTGGATCCTTAGTTCTATAAATATTATAACAGACATTATTTTTGTTTTAACTGTCAACCCTGATTATTTAGCCGGCATTATATTTTGCACATTAGAAAAATTGTTTTTATTCAGATGGCAGCTGGATAAATATCAAGCGTTTGATGTTCTTTATTTTGTGTCTGTTGCAGTGATCATAATTTTCACATACATTAGCATTATGATCACAGCCAGGTCTGTTTCCTCTGATAAAGATTCTGCTAAGAAAGCTCTCAAAACGGTGCTCTTGCACTTGATTCAGCTGGGACTGTGTCTCACCTCTTTCCTGTATACTTCAATAGAAAGAACTCTATACATGATGACTGGAAGCAACTCTTCTCTCTTCATAAATCTGAGATATCTAAATTTTCTTATTATTCTTATCCTACCACGTTGCCTGAGTTCCCTAATCTATGGTATGAGAGATGAAGCCGTGTGGCCCTTGTTCAAATATTTTTTCTGCTATCGTTCAGGAAAAGTGAAGCCTTCTATTAATGTACATTAACTGTATGGCAATTTGACATGCAAATGGAAATATAAAAAAGATATTGTGGCTTGTAAGATTCCATCATAATCATAGCAATATTAAATATGTTTGCCAAACTCTCAGATCAACTTATTTTCTGCCAAAAATATTTTTAAGACTGTCAGTGAGTAATCTCAGTGAGTAATATATATGTGGACAATTTAATGTAATATTTATTTATTTATTTATTTATTTATTTATATTTAATTTTTATGCCTATAATTTTTTCATGCCTTCATTTTATTTATGTTTATGTTTTTTAAATTCTAATATAGAAGCTGTTATTGATAAGTTTCTACATGTCTGGATGCTGAAATTACATGTCTCTCACACACACAAAAAAATTGAAGACTAATAGTAAGACTAACAGCAAAATAAAAATTATTTTAAGAAAATAATAATGACGTGTCTTAACCAAACATAAAAGTACCACAGAAAAAAAAGACAGTTAAAACCTCATCAGAATTCTATGTAAGACAGTGTGTTATCTTTATAAGATATGCAGACAGCCAGTATAATTTATTTGTACATTTTGGACTTTGGCTTTTATCATCAACATTTCTGTATAGTTGATCATATACATACAGTATATAAATAATCCACCCTTATCTGACCTCATGTAATAAAAGTAGTGTATTAAAAGATACATAGTGATCCTAAAAATAGTTCAGCATTTATTTGTTGAATACTTAATTTTTGTCTAGAGTTAAGCTTACTTGCAGTATATTTTCTGAACAAACTTAATGTGCAGGTGTTGCCCTTTTTTAATGTATATCCTTCTATTCATAGATGATATCTATTATTGTATTACAGGTAAATTTGAGTAAGAGACAGAACTGCTCCTCTCAGACCTATGACAACATTATAGGAGCATAGAGAGGGACTTACATTGCTGATGTATATGTTTTGAACATTATGCAGTGACAGACCCTGGATTCTTTCACTTAGGCCAATTCATTTAAATCTGAATGCAGCAGAAATGTTCATGTTCTCCTGGCAAATTTCTGTACTAATTCAATAAATAAAAATGGTTTATGATGATATAATGTATTGGCAGTATATTTTTAAAGATATTAAGAGTAAGATAGGGGAGAATCCAGTCATTGATTAGGGAGGTGATGAATGTCAAGTGTGGATGGTTAGTTCTCAAGAGCAGTGGTTTTCACACCTGTCCTAGAGGATCCCAAGCACTGCCCATTTTGTATGTCTCCCTTATCAGACACACCTAATTCAGGTCTTGCTTTCTCTAGTAACAAGCTGATGAGTGGAATCTGTTATGTTAGATGATTGAGACTTACAAAATGTGCAGTGCTGGGCAGGGACAGGTTTGAAACCCCTGCTCTGCAGAATTTAACACCATTGAGCTTTGAGACTGGGGCTTGACCAGAGGCTGTGAAGGACCAGGATGAAACTCGAGGACTGAAAGGCCAAGGAGGATTAGATTAATCAGGTGACCCCAATGTTGAAGCCAGACAAGCAGGAGACCACGAGGAGCTAGCAAACCAGGGAACCTCTCATTCCCATCCGGGTCAAGGCACCAACCTAACCCCTTCGGTTGTACCTGATCTGCTCCAACGTGATTTGTTGTGTACAGGCAGAGCAGTCAGTAAAAGTACTTTCTCTACTTTTTCCATTACTTAAGGTATCCCACACTAATGTGTACTCCTTAAAAATGTGACGTGAAGTAGATGTAGTAGGGAACCATGAAGGGACTGGTGGAGCAGGTGTAACCATCCAGTTCTACTCAACCTGCTCCAAGCTGGATTAGAACCAGCGTTTCCATCATGGGAGGCAGGTGCACTAAAGACTGCAGCCTCTAGTGTCAGTCGCTAATGCGCCTCTTAAATTCAGGAGAGTGAGGTTTAATCCCACAGCTCTTACTAGCTGGCCTCCCTTACACTCATTCCCTAAACCTCACTCCCATCTGGTCATGGCACCAATGTAACTCCTAGAGCCGCTCCAAGTTGGATTCAAACTGGCGTTTCCAGCATGAGAGATGGGTACACTAACAAGGATGCTAAAGACACAGCCTCTAGCTTTAGTCACTAGTACACCTCTTGAGATCAGGGGAGTGAGGTTTGCCTGCACAGCTCTTACTAGCTGGGCAAGGAGGAGCAGACAAAATGTTAGACAGAACAGGGACCACCAAGTCAGTGCCAGCAGAGCAGAGGACCTTGGGAAAGCCTGATTAGATTCACCTCAGGAGTGCTGGCTCAGGGAGAAGCCAGCAAATATGGCGACCACCACAGTGGACACCACATAACAGGAACCAAACCCCCATGCCCATGATAGGGAGAACCACAAGAATTGGAACCACCAGGCACACTGGATTTGGGAGCTTTGGGACCACCGAACCTGAAAGTAATGGGCTCAGAATTCCCAGGCTCAGGACCACAGGCCTTGGGACCACTGGACCACCAAACTTGGAACCTTTGGGAGCACCAGGCTCGGGACCATTGGACTCAGGACCACCGGACTAAGAAACTCTTAACCAAAAGTTATTTATAAACTTATTCAAGGTAATGCTGTCTGTTCTTGGAGATAAGAATGTGTACAATAAATTAAAAAAAATGCCTTAAGCATGTGTCTACTTCAGGGATCCTCATGGTAAAGTTCTAAAAACTCTGCCATGCATATCTCTAAGGAGCTGAAATCTTGGATATTTTGGGATGTCTGGTCTGGATTTAACAGATACAGGGGATGAAATCAATTTTGGGGTTTTATTAAACCGGTATATGTAGACAATGGAACACAACAGGCGATTAAACTTTAGTAAGAGATCCTTCAAAGGCTCCCACCCACTGAGTGACATGTTCAGTATACCCATGTGGTTCTGTCTGCCACCATATAACAGATATCAGCTTTAAAGGTTTTGGAGCAGAATGCAGCTGGAGCAGATGGAAGGTTAATGTCTGGAGTCTGTTCCACCTTTTGCAGATTTTTAAAAATCTTGAATCAAATTGCTTTGGACATGATCTTAATGTAACTTGCTCTGTTTCTCTGTTTCTTGTCTTTCAGCTTATGGCGGGGTCCAATGGCACAATTGGGGATGAGTCTTTCATTCATCAGCAAGTCTTTAAGCTGGACATGGATGCTGCCACCAGCACCGAAACTGCAGTGGCTGTGTTAACATCTCTGTTCTTCTGTGTTGTAAACTGTGTGATGCTCTTTGCTCTAAGAAGCAAGCGCATATTCCAGGAGACGCCACGCTACATTCTTTTTGGCCACATGCTTATGAATGACTCTGTGCTTTTGCTGGTCACAACTATTATGTACACAGTAGCTCTCTGTTTTCTTCCAATACCTAAGTCCATCTGCACTCTGTTAGTTTTTATCTCTCACTGCACTTTCCGTAACGCTCCTCTGACACTAGCACTGATGTCTCTGGAGCGGTACGTGGCGATCTGCTTCCCTCTGAGGCACTGCAACATCGCAACACCAAAAAGGACTGGAATTGCCATAGGATTCATCTGGATCCTTAGTTCTATCAATTTTGTAACAGACATTATTTTTGTTTTAGTTGTTGACCCCAGTTATTTAACCGGTATTATATTTTGCACATTAGAAAAATTGTTTTTATTCAAATGGCAGCTGGATAAATATCAAGCGTTTGATGTTCTTTATTTTGTGTCTGTTGCAGTGATCATAATTTTCACATACATTAGCATTATGATCACTGCCAGGTCTGTTTCCTCTGATAAAGATTCTGCTAAGAAAGCTCTCAAAACGGTGCTCTTGCACTTGATTCAGCTGGGACTGTGTCTCACCTCTTTCCTGTATACTATAATAGAAAGAACTCTGTACTTAATGACTGGAAGCAACTCTTCTCTCTTCATAAATCTGAGATATTTAAATTATCTTATTGTTCTTATTCTGCCGCGCTGCCTGAGTCCTCTGATCTATGGTATGAGAGATGAAGCCGTGTGGCCCTTATTTAAATATTTCTTCTGCTATCGTTCAGGCAAAGTAAAGCCCACTGTTAATGTACATTAAATGTATAGTCTAAGACAATGTGAAATAAAACTTTGACATTCACAATGGTAATGACAGGTTAAGAATCAATCAGTCTGTTTGTATAGATTTGTAAAAGTCTTTTGATATCTTCTAAAGTCTCTCTTAAACGAGAAAAGATCACTGAAAACAGACAATTTATTTTAATAAGAATATTTATAGTTAAGGCAGACTGCTAAAGGAAGACTCATTTAGGCTTTTGTGTCTATAAATGCCTATAAATAAACTATTTCACTAACTTACACTTCTGTTTTGTTTTTTATGAGACTGAGACACTTTTGCTTGTGAGTGGGTGAAACTGCTTGTGTGTTGATCAAATATCTTATTACAAATCCTTCAGAGTCAATGTTGAGTACTTTTTATTTGCTAAAAAAATCTACTCATATTTATTAAACACTATATAAAGCATGTAACTTAATGACTTTGATTTGTATGTTTAATGTTAAAGTGATTCTACATAATATGTTTAAGTGAGAAATGCTTAAGCAGCCACACTTACCATATGTTTCTTTTGTTTTTATCATGTCTAGATGTGACCTTGCCTTGCAGCAGCTAGGCATGGGCCGGTATGAGATTTTAATGGTATGATAACCTTAAGCAAAAATATCACAGTTTGACGGTATCACGGTATTGTTGTTACAGCTCTGAAATGTGTTATTTTTTAAATGACTGGGTAAGTTTTTCTTTTTTTTCTCTTGCTGGACACAATAAAAAAAAATTTGAGCAACATAGAGAATATTAGAAACAGTAGAATTAATGTATTTTTTTCTTTGATTTGTTTCATAAAAATAAAAAAATAAAGACTGACATCTTTATTTAACCTAAATCTATAATTACAGTTATTTAATTTTAGTTATATAATTCATATACATTTCATTTATATCATTTCATATCATTTAGTTATATAATAATAATCATACACATAATTTGATTTAATGATAACCCAATCTGAAGCGAAAACAGAATGTTCTGACAAGCTTTGTGAAATTATACTACATGCCCGAACGAAACAAACAGCAAAAGCTCTGAATAAGATGCAGATTCACTCTCTTTCTTTTCTTTCTTTCTTTATTTATTTTGAACATGTAAATACAATTAAAATGCCAAAAAAAAGAAAGAAACCCGATTTACATGTACAAAAAGGAGTAGGAAGAAGGTAGGAAGAAGTAAAACTTATATACTCCTACCCCTTAAATCTCCTACTCTACTTCATTTGTAAATCAATAATCTATGGAAATAAGCATTCAAAAGATCTATACACGTTACACATACACAACAATTTGTAGACCTTCTACAAGTTATTCCATATAAACTCATGTTAATTTTTAACACTCTGTTTCATTATACCTCTGCAATGTAATTTCTTTACACATCCTTTTAAAATGTAATATATTTGCACACTGCTTTAACTCATTATTTAAATTATTACACAATCTAACACCACTAAGAGATAAACAAACACTTTTCCTAGTAATTTGAAAACTGGGAGTCATAAAATTTGACATTCCCCTTAAATCATAACCCACCTCTCTTACAAAAAAACCTATTCTGAATATTACCCGGTAATACATTATTTCTGGCCTTGAACATAAATATGGCTGTTTGAAATTCAACCAAATCAATTCATTTTAATGCTTTAGACTGTAAAAATAATGAGTTGGTAGGTTCCAAATATCCTGTTTTATGAATTATTCTTATTGCTCTTTTTTGAAGTATAAACAATGATTGCAATGCACTTTGATATGTATTTCCCCAAACCTCTACACAATACATTAAATACGGTAACACCAATGAACAATACAATATATAGAGTGATCTACAATCCAAAATATGCTTAGCTTTGGCCAGGATTGAAATACTTCTAGACAGTTTAGTTTGGATATATTTTATATGTGATTTCCAACAAATCTTGTCATCTATAATCACTCCAAGAAATTTCATTTCATATACTCTTTCTATCTCAACATTTTCAATCTTTAACTGAAATGACTTGACTCACTATTGTCAAATATCATAAATTTAGTTTTACTCAAGTTTAATGATAACTTGTTTATATCAAACCACTGTTTTATTTTTCCAAATTCTGAAGTGATTAGGTCCAATAATTGCTCTAAATTCTGACCAGAACCAAAAATATTAGTATCATCAGCAAAAAACACAAATTTCAATTGATCAGATACCTTACAAATGTCATTTATATAGAGAATAAATAATTTAGGTCCAAATACTGACCCCTGAGGGACACCACACTCAATATCCAAACAATCTGATGTGTAATCTCCCAACTTCACAAATTGTTTCCTATCTTTTAAATAATTGCTTAGCCAATCCAGCACTAATCCCCTGATCCCGAGCCTTTCTAGTTTATTGATTATATCATGATTAATTGTATCAAATGCTTTTTTCAAATCAATGAATACCCCAACTCCATATTGTCTTTTTATCTGTAGAATTTGTAATTTCTTCAATAAGTTCAGTTAACGCTAATGAAGTTGACCTTCCTTTTCTGAAACCATATTGACTGTCCGTGAGTAATTTGTATTTATCAATAAATTTATCCAATCTATCACTGAAAAGTTTTTATAAAATTTTAGAGAATTGTGGCAGAATAGAGACAGGCCTATAATTTGTGAAGAGGTCTTTATCTCCAGATTTATATAAAGGTATAACTTTAGCTGTTTTCATTTTTGTTGGAAATTGATCAGTTTGGAATGACAAATTAAAAATGTAAGTTAATGGTTTTGAGATCTCCTCAATTACATTCTTTACTATCTTCATATCAATTTCATTGCAATCAGTGGAAACTTTCGTTTTACATTTTTTAACAATATTAATTATTAAATTTTCTTCTACACTTTTAAGAAACATTGAACCTTGATTCCTTACAATAATATCCTTAAATCTATTATCAATTATATGTGAATCCGGAATTTTTTCGGCTAAATATGGTCCAACATTTACAAAATAATTATTAAAGTAATTGACCACATCCTCCCAGTTATTAATGTTCTTTTCATTATCAATGAAATACTGAGGATAATTATACTGTATCGAGCCCCTTCGTTCTCATAATACTATTTAATATATTCCGCAAGACGGAAAGGAATGCTGAATGTGAAGTGTACACACATGTGACTGACCGCTCACACCAACAGAAGGGGGTGGGGTCAGTGTTACTCTGTACACTACAATCAGCCTGAGGGATTCCTACTCTTTCAGTCTTTGAGGAGACACTGAAAACAGAGCATACCGCAGGAACGGTATAATGAAAAATATTAGTGGTTTTGAAACCGTGAAATTTTCAAATCGCGGTATACCTTGAAACCGGTAATTGGCCCATGCCTAGCAGCAGCAACAGCCCCTGTGGATTCTTCAACGCACATATGCACTTATTCCCAGACAGCAAGCAGTTTCGGCCCAGATCCGGCCCACATCTGGCCCACATGAATTTCACGCGGCCCAGATGTGGGCCGGATCTGGGCCGAAACTTTATTTATTTTGAACATGTAAATACAATTAAAATACAAAACAAAACAAAAAAACAAAAAGAAAGAAAAACGATTTACATGTACAAAAAGGAGTAGGAAGAAGTAAAACTTATATACTCCTACCCCTTAAATCTCCTACTCTACTTCATTTGTAAATCAATAATCTATGGAAATAAGCAATCAAAAGATCTATACACGTTACACATACACGACAATTTGTAGACCTTCTACAAGTTATTCCATATAAACTCATGTTAATTTTTAACACTCTGTTTCATTATACCTCTGCAATGTAATTTCTTTACACATCCTTTTAAAATCTAATATATTTGCACACTGCTTTAACTCATTATTTAAATTATTACCACTAAGAGATAAACAAAAACTTTTCCTAGTAGTTCGAAAACTGGGAGTCATAAAATTTGACATTCCCCTTAAATCATAACCCCCTCTCTTACAAAAAAAAATCTATTCTGAATATTACCCGGTAATACATTATTTCTGGCCTTGAACATAAATATGTCTGTTTAAAATTCAACCAAATCAATTCATTTTAATGCTTTAGACTGTAAAAATAATGAGTTGGTAGGTTCCAAATATCCTGTTTTATGAATTATTCTTATTGCTCTTTTTTGAAGTATAAACAATGATTGCAATGCACTTTGATATGTATTTCCCCAAACCTCTACACAATACATTAAATACGGTAACACCAATGAACAATACAATATATAGAGTGATCTACAATCCAAAATATGCTTAGCTTTGGCCAGGATTGAAATACTTCTAGACAGTTTAGTTTGGATATATTTTATATGTGATTTCAAACAAATCTTGTCATCTATAATCACTCCAAGAAATTTCATTTCATATACTCTTTCTATCTCAACATTTTCAATCTTTAACTGAAATGACTGTCTTGACTTACTATTGTCAAATATCATAAATTTAGTTTTCCTCAAGTTTAATGATAACTTGTTTTTATCAAACCACTGTTTTATTTTTCCAAATTCTGAAGTGATTAGGTCCAATAATTGCTCTAAATTCTGACCAAAACCAAAAATATTAGTATCATCAGCAAAAAACACAAATTTCAATTGTTCAGATACCTTACAAATGTCATTTATATAGAGAATAAATAATTTAGGTCCCAATACTGACCCCTGAGGGACACCACACTCAATATCCAAACAATCTGATGTGTAATCTCCCAACTTCACAAATTGTTTCCTATCTTTTAAATAATTGCTTAGCCAATCCAGCACTAATCCCCTGATCCCAAGCCTTTCTAGTTTATTGATTATATCATGATTAATTGTATTAAAAACTTTTTTCAAATCAATGAATACCCCAACTTCATATTGTTTTTTATCTGTAGAATTTGTAATTTCTTCAATAAGTTCAGTTAACGCTAATGAAGTTGACCTTCCTTTTCTGAAACCATATTGACTGTCCGTGAGTAATTTGTATTTATCAATAAATTTATCCAATCTATAATTGAAAAGTTTTTCTAAAATTTTAGAGAATTGTGGCAGAATAGAGACAGGCCTATAATTTGTGAAGAGGTCTTTATCTCCAGATTTATATAAAGGTATAACTTTAGCTGTTTTCATTTTTGTTGGAAATTGACCGGTTTGGAATGACAAATTAAAAATGTAAGTTAATGGTTTTGAGATCTCCTCAATTACATTCTTTACTATCTTCATATCAATTTCATTGCAATCAGTGGAAACTTTCGTTTTACATTTTTTTAACAATATCAATTAATTAATTTTCTTCTATATTTTTAAGAAACATCGAACCTTGATTTCTTACAATAATATCCTTAAATCTATTATCAATTATATGTGAATTCAGATTTTTTTTCGGCTAAATCTGGTCCAACATTTACAAAATAATTATTAAAGTAATTGACCACATCCTCCCAGTTATTAATGTTCTTTTCATTATCAATGAAATACTGGGGATAATTAGACTGTATCGAGCCCCTTCGTTCTCATAATACTATTTAATATATTCCGTAAGACGGAAAGGAATGCTGAATGTGAAGTGTACACACATGTGACTGACCGCTCACACCAACAGAAGGGGGAGGGGTCAGTGTTACTCTGTACACTACACTCAGCCTGAGGGATTCCTACTCTTTCAGTCTTTGAGGATACATGGAAAACAGAGCATACCGCAGGAACGGTAAATATTAGTGGTTTTGAAACCGTGAAATTTTCAAATCGCGGTATACCTTGAAACCGGTAATCGGCCCATGCCTAGCAGCAGCAACAGCCCCTGTGGATTCTTCAACGCACTTATGCACTTATTGCATTTTGAATCTGAAAGATTTTTATGCTGTCCTGGCAAACTTGTTTGACAAATTTAACTAAATAAAGCAAAACCTTGTATTTTCTGTTCATGTGGCTTAAAAAGGGGTTGACTATAAAAAAAAATAAAAATAAAACGGGTATATTTTAAATCACCTCAACAAGATTGCAAAGGTCACCAGCAGGGGGCGCAACGACAAGCAAAACAAATTAGTTTAGGTATAATCTACAATGTTCTTTTTTTTTTTGTCATAAGAATATGAGGGAGTTAAATATTTAATTTGTTAATTTTATCTTTGACAATTAATAAACTTGAATTAATAAAACTTGTGGTAGCATAATCAACATCCTCTGTCACGTTTTCTATATCATGAATGCAGTACAAGCCAACCTTTCTCTATTTCTTTCCATATCTTTAGTTGTCAAACACAGATGTGCACTCTTTAAACATGTGCAAGAATGCCACTTAGTGTTTACATGTCTACATAAATTGTTCCTGGCAAAAAAACAAACAAACAAACAAAAAAAAGGTTCAGGTGACCAGCTAATGCTAGGGTTTTGCAAAACCATGTTGTTTTGTTGGCAGTACAATTGGTAATTAAAAATGTAGCATTAAATAAAAAAGACTCCCACCCACTGAGTGACACACACAGTATACTCACGTGGTTCTGTCTGCCACCATAAAACAGCTATATAAGTTGAGGATAAGAATGCAGTTGTTCGTGGAATCTGCAGCTGGAGCAGATGGAAGGTTAATGTCTGGAGTCTGTTGCACTTTATGCAGATTTTTTAAATCATAATCTTACATTCACATAAGCAAAAGATAAAAAAGATCACATTGCATTGGGCATGATCTTTGTATAACTTGCTCTGATTAGCCTTCTTTCTCTGTTTCTTGTCTTTCAGCTTATGGCGGGGTCCAATGGCACAACTGAGGATGTGTCTTCTTTCACTTATCAGCAAATCTTTAAACTAGACATTGATGCTGGGCCCAGCACTAAAACTGCAGTGGCTGTGTTAACATCTCTGTTCTTCTGTTTTGTAAACTGTGTGATGCTCTTTGCTCTAAGAAGCAAGCGCATATTCCAGGAGACACCACGCTACATTCTTTTTGGCCACATGCTTATGAATGACTCTGTGCTTTTGCTGGTCACAACTATTATGTACACAGTAGCTCTCTGTTTTCTTCCAATACCTAAGTCCATCTGCACTCTGTTAGTTTTTATCTCTCACTGCACTTTCCGTAACGCTCCTCTGACACTAGCACTGATGTCTCTGGAGCGGTACGTAGCGATCTGCTTCCCTCTGAGGCACTGCAACATCGCCACACCAAAAAGGACAGGAATCGCCATAGGATTCATCTGGATTCTTAGTTCTATCAATTTTGTAACAGACATTATTCTTGTTTTAGTCCTTGACCCCAGTTATTTAACCGGTATTATATTTTGCACATTAGAAAAATTGTTTTTATTCAGATGGCAGCTGGATAAATATCAAGCGTTTGATGTTCTTTATTTTGTGTCTGTTACAGTGATCATAATTTTCACATACATTAGCATTATGATCACTGCCAGGTCTGTTTCCTCTGATAAAGATTCTGCTAAGAAAGCTCTTAAAACGGTGCTCTTGCACTTGATTCAGCTGGGACTGTGTCTCACCTCTTTCCTGTATACTATAATAGAAAGAACTCTGTACTTAATGACTGGAAGCAACTCTTCTCTCTTCATAAATCTGAGATATTTAAATTATCTTATTGTTCTTATTCTGCCGCGCTGCCTGAGTCCTCTGATCTATGGTATGAGAGATGAAGCCGTGTGGCCTTTATTTAAATATTTCTTCTGCTATCGTTCAGGCAAAGTTAAGCCCACTGTTAATGTACATTAAATGTATAGTCTAAGACGATGTGAAATAAAAATGTGACATTCACAATGGTAATGTCAGGTTAAGAATCAATCAGTCTGTTTGTATAGATTTGTAAAAGTCTTTTGATATCTTCTAAAGTCTCTCTTAAACGAGAAAAGATTACTGAAAACAGACAGTTTCTCTTAATAAGAATGTTTATAGTTAAGGCAGACTGCTAAAGGAAGACTTATTTAGACCTTTGTGTCTATAAATGCCTATAAATAAACTATTTCACTAACTTACACTTCTGTTTTGTTTTTTATGAGGCTGAGACACTTTTGCTTGTGAGTGGGTGAAACTGCTTGTGTGTTGATCAAATGTCTTATTACAAATCCTTCAGAGTCAATGTTAAGTACTTTTTATTTGCTTTTTATTTGCTATTTAAAGCATGTAACTTAGTGACTTTGATTTGTATGTTCAATGTTAAAACAGAGTTCCTGCTTTATTATCTTTATTTTGTTTATTACATCTAATTTAGTTCATACATAACTATACTATTTTCTACATTCCTCTTTAACAGTCTGCCCTCATCTTTGTGAGCAAACATTTTAACAGCTCTAAAAACCTATAGTTATAGTGATTCTACATAATATGTTTAAGTAAGAAATGCTTAAGCAGCCACACTTACCATACGTTTCTTTTGTTTTTATCATGTCTAGATGTGACCTTGCCTTGCAGCAGCAACAGCCCCTGTGCAGGGGCGTAGCCATCTTTTCAGAAGTGAGGGGGACAGAAATTGTTATACACACACACACGCACGCACGCACGCACGCACGCACGCACGCACGCACACACACACACACACACACACACACACACACACAGCCAAAGCTATATATATATATATATATATATATATATATATATATATATATATATATATATATATATATATATATATATATATATATATAACATTACAATATAACATTTCTGTAATCTATATTGCCTACCAGTCAACAGTTTTTGAACAGTAAGTTATTTTTGTTTTTAAAGACTTCTTTTCTGCTCACCAAGCCTGTGTTTATTTGATCCAAAGTACAACTAAGGCAGTAATTTTGTGAAATATTTTTACTATTTAAAATATCTGTTTTGTATTTGAATATATTTTTAAAATGCAATTTATTCCTGTGATCAAATCTGAATTTTCAGCGTCATTACTCCAGTCTTCAGTGTCACATGATCTTCAGAAATCATTCTAATATGCTGATTATCAATATTTAAAACAGATGAGTACATTTTTTTTCAGTATTCTTTGATGAATAGAAGGATCCAAAGATCAGCATTTATGTGAAATAAAAAGCTTTTGCAACATTATACACTATATCATTCAAAAGCTTAGAGTCAGTATAATTTTTAATTTTTTGGAAAATAAATTATAGAAATGAATACTTTTATTTAGCAATGATGCTTTAAATTGATTAAAAGTGATGATAAAGAAATTTTTAAGACAATTAAATTTTAAGATAATAAAGACAATTTTACAAAAGATTTATATTTCAGATAAATGCTGTTCTTCTGAACTTTCTATTCATCAAAGAAACCTGAAAAAAATCTACTCAGTTTTCAACATTATCATAATAAGTGTTGTTTGGGCAACAAATCAGAATATCAGAATGATTTCTGAAGGATCGAGTAATGATGCTAAAAATTCAGCTTTGAAATCTCAATAAACGACATTTTGAAATATATTCAAATAGAAAACAGCTATTTTAAATAGGCTAGTAAAAATATTTCAAAATGTTACTGTTTTGCTGTACTTTGGATCAAATAATTGCAGGCTTGGAGAACAGAAGAGACTTCTTTAAAAAACATTAACAAGCTTACTGTTCAAAAACTTTTGACTGGTAGTGTATACTATAGGCAACTTTATTTTTTCTCTAATTTTTAGCTTTTATTTTGCTTAGAAATCTATAAATGCTGTACAATAACCAATAATAATGATTTGTTTATATACTACAAACACTTTTTTATCACATAATAAGGCATAATAGTTTCTATACTGTAATAAATGCTATGTCAATTAGAACTGCATTGTTCATATATTTTATTTATTACCTGCTGGAGATGACTTGAAAAACATAAATAACCCATATATTGTCGCAATCGAATGTTTAATGTCTTCGTGTTTCCAAAAGTTTCTGGTTTTCTGTGAAAACAACTGTTCCCTTTCATAGGTCACTTCGATGCTGCAGTGACGTCACCGTATGGGAACACCTTTTGGTGTGATGAATGTCTGAAGCCCTATACCATCCCGCCAATTTTATTGGCCAAATAGCGCTTGGCACGGCCTTACGCATGCGTACGCATAGTATACCTGAGTGCCGCATGCTATTTCGCTCAGATTTCATTTCCTTCAGGAAAGCGAATCATCTGTGCCCTAAAGAAACCATCTCGCGTTCTCAGCGTTTTTTTCTTCGAGCAGTGTTCAACTACTCTTCGCGGACGCGATGAGTCAACGAAAGGTAAGAGCCGTATAACGGGTTTATCACGGGGAGGCACTCATGAGAGGTTCGTTTAGCAGCCTCTCTACATGTTCTCTCTGTGATAGCCTGTGGCTACAGTTCTGCGCTCGGGAGTGTATTTCCTCTAGGTCGCCTCGCGTCTTACCCCCGCCGTTACGCTTCTGCGGTCGCCGAGGTGCCGCACGAGGCGGTGGTTTGGGGCGACGTGTGCGGCTTGGACTATGAGGACAGTGATGCGCTGGAGTTTTTCCACTTCGCTCGCTCTCCCCCACTCGAATGTGTTAAATCAGCAGATTTGCTTTTACAAACTATGTTTGTCCACCGCGGCTTCGGACTCAGAGTATGCTCTGGCCTGCACATGCGGTTCTCTCCCTCCGAGCAGACAGGAGAAACGTGCCTCCCCTTCCTCAGTGAGCTGTTGAATGTGGTTACCCGCGTGGTGGATAAACTATCCCCCCCCCCCCGTGAGCCGCTACCCTTCTTCACGGACCTCCACCAAGAGGTTTCGAGGTCTTGGAAGCAGCCTTAATCAGCGTGCGTCACGAACGCCGCGGGTTTCGCCACCATTGCTGACATGGCGGACCGCGGTTATACAGCGATGCCGCCAGTGGACGAACTCTCTAGCCGAACGTATCGCGCTGAACTCGGCCGCGGCCTAAAGTCTCGTTGAAGGCGTGTCGAGTCACATCTAATCTCGGCAAATTTACTTCACTTGATGGCGGTTCTTAACGAGAAAGATATCACAACCAGAGGCTGTGAAAAAGCTGTGGGGGGCAACAGATTTGGCGCTAAGTGCTACCAAACATACTGCCCGAGCAGTGAACCGCTCTATGACGGGGATGTTAACGGTCGAGCGCCACCTTGGCTAATCTCGCCGACATTACAGAAAACCTGAGTTGGATGGCAAAAGCCTCTCGTCCTCAATCTCCTTAAAGCAGTTCCTGATACTTCTGCTGTTCGTCAGGGACTGTTCCCTCCACTAGAGAGCGCTGTTGTTATTATACACGACGAAACGCAGCGACTTTGACGCATGCGCTTCCCTTCCTGTTCGTCAGGGACTGTGCCCTCCACTAGAGAGCGCTGTTTTTGACCAGTTGGGGAACTGTTTGTCAAGGACGCCCAGCTCACGGAGCATGGACGGCTACACAACACGGCTGGCATATAAACAGGTTGGAATTGCTGGCAGTTTTCTAGTTCTCCAGTATTTCTTAAATCTGCTTATCGGCCGTCATGTACTACTCCGTTCAGACAACATAGCGGTTGTGTTGTATCTGAATCAGCAAGGAGGATTCCGCTCTCACCCCCTGAGCAGGCTGGCGAGGATTATTCTTCTTTGGTCTCAGAACAGATTTCTGTCGATCCGAGTGGTTCATGTCCCCGGGCACTTGAACTTCGGAATGGATTTGTTCTCCAGACAGAGCCTGGAGCAAGGGGAATGGAGGTTGCACCCCCAAACGGTAGCCTTATATGGCAAGTATTTGGAGAAGCGAAAGTGGACTTATTCGTGTCGAGCACGACTACGTTATGGTTCTCCCTATGCCCACAACCCCCCCCTAGGCTTGGATGCATTAGCTCATGATTGGCCCAGGACCAGCTTATGCTCTTCCTCCAATTCGACTAATTCCAGCAGTGCTATCCAGAATTTGGCTGGACAGTGTGGAGCCACACAGCCGTGGTTTGTGGATCTGGTCAATCTGTAGCGGGCTCTCCGTGGGAGATTCCCCTCGGACAGGACTTACTATCGCAAGCTCGAGGGATGACTTGGCACCCAAGGCCAGATCTATGGAAGCTGTTGGCGTGGCCTCTGAGCAGAGTGAGTTAATATGTCCCGGTTTTTCAGTTGGAACCACCGAGACTATAATGAATCTTAGGGCAGTTTCTACGAGACGCTTTATGCTTTCAAATGGAAACTGTTGTGGAATTCATAATTTAGATCCAGTTTACTGCCCCGTGGCTTCAGTACTGGAGTTTCTTCAAGACCGTTTTTCTGATGAAGTAACACCAGCAACTCTTTAAGTTTATGTGGCAGCAATTTAAGCTAACCACGTATATATAGATGGTACTTCATTGGTCAATCATCCGCTGGTCTCTCGCTTATACAGGGTTTGCGACAGCTAAGGCCTTTCCCGCCCTGCACGAGTTCCTTAATGGAATTTATTCATTGTGTTGCAAGGTATTTCTTTGACAGCTGTTATTTCTGATATTCGATATGGATGAGAGTTAGGAGTTTAAGGGTCGCTACACGACCGTTGTGTTAATTATATCCACGTTCGTAAGTTACTTTCTCGCTTCGGTCCACCTGACTCAGTACGTCGGGTTAAATGGGTCACATCGTGTTTAGACATGTTTATACTTTATTCAGTACTTGTTGTTATGAATGTTAAGTACTCTATGGCTGCGTAAAATATGAAGTGGTGTTAAATATCATTATCTGGACCGCTATTGATGCTTTAAAGTATATCATAGATGACAGTAAGTTCTATCTACGTTATTGGTAACTTAATGCATGGTAGAAAATCTGAGAAGTGTTTGAATACTTTCTCTCTGCTTAGATTTTAGAGTTTAAGAGATATAGTCATATTCTGACTACTGTTTATTTTATGTTTGTAATGTGTATTAGTGCTTAAGGAGGAATGAGTGTATGCATATGTTTCCTTTATTCATTTGTATTTGTTCTCTCTTTATAGAAACCACACTCGAAATTACACTCACCTTTAAACTCGCTCATACAAGAAAGAGGAGGAATAAACAGAATAATAAGAATTATCTCTCCGCTCTTCATTTCATACTCTGGAATATTTGGCCTTAAGTGGTGTTCTGGCCGACACACCTGAGTGAACCTGGTGATAAACCCAGAATTAGCACCTAGACTGAGCGTCTACCCATTATCTTCACTTCATTAATGGTCCTTCGAGCTGGATTACTGGGTTTATGTCAGAGATGGAATTACATCCAGAGTATGATGTTTGTGGTGCACATCCCAAATGGCACATTTGCCCACCTGTGTGCTATGCAGATTATGAGGTTGATTATAGGGGCTACATCGGTGAGAGGTACAGAGAGGAATTAAAGAGTACTCACCAGGGGGGAAATGCCAGGATGACACCCCTCACCCCCCCTTATGACTCTTCTCTTCGCCTGCAGAGGCGGGATGGTATTCTTCAGGTGATGGACCTGGGCTATAGGGTGGAGAACCAACAGCACAGCCAGAAGAATCAGCTAGCTCCCCAGCGGTTTCCAGAGAGAGAGTTTAGGGAACAGCTACGAGATTACTCTACTCCCCTGCCTTCAGTGCTGCACCCCATACATCCACAGGAGGAGAGCCGAGTTGAGCTAGATGACATTCGTCATGAAAGACACCTTCTGCAGCAGACACAGACTTAGTCGAGCTTAGAGCATTCCGAACAGCCATGAAACAGTTAGTAGATGCTGTTCGCAACATGCAGAGTCCAACCTCTATTCATACCAGAAAGCCAGAGTTAACGGTGATGTCGCCACAGCCACCTGTTGAACGCGAACCTAAAGCTGAGGAAGAGGATGATTGGTCTGCACCACCACCATGGCCAGACCCAGAAATGGACGAGCCTCTCCCTAGTGACCCAAGAATTAAGGAAGAAGCACTGCCAGCCCCAGCTCCTAACATGTTTGTGGGCCAGCCACAAGTTAATCACTCAGCACATGGGGCCCTTCCTACCGCCAGGCCATGGGTGGACACTGCCCGTCATCCATCTCCCTGGTTCAAGCCTGTTCAGTTTCTGCCGCAGCCACACGGATTACCTCCAACTGAGCCCAAGTACCCTACTGCTTATGGTGGTCAACGGAGTGAGCTTGGCTGCAACCTAACGCCCCAACACCGACATCCAGGCATGGCATGGACACAGCCCCCGCGTTTTAGCTCACCTCAGGGTTGTAACTACAGCATCCCAGAGCCAAGTTACCGTGGGCCACGCCCAACAATCCGCAACTTCTCAAGTCGGGACCCAAGTGAGTTAGCGTGCCTCAAGATCTCATTGGAGAACCTCCTACCACATGATGCATCGGAGCTGTTTAAATATCAAGTGTTGGTCGATCACCTGCAACTAGAAGAAGCCAGGTTAATAGCAGATGCTTACCTTAACTCCCCAACACCCTTCTCAGACACAATGGTTGCCCTCAATGACAAGTTCGGCCGGCCACATCAGATAGCGCTGAGGCGTATTGCTGCTGTGATGGACTCACCAGACATAAAGCGGGGAGACTTTGCCGCATTTGAGAAGTTTGCACTCCAGATAAAATCACTGGTGGGGATGCTGAAGACACTAGGCCACGAGGGTGAAGTGGAACTACAATGTGGCTCACATGTTGCTCGTCTGTTGAGCAAGCTGCCGCCTGAGCAGAGAGCAGAGTTTCGCCGCTGCATGTACCATCAGGGCACACAAACCCACACCTTAACTAATCTTTCAGATTGGTTGAAATACGAGTCTTGGTGCCAGGACTCTGAAGGACAGTTAGCTGTGAGAGGAGCTCGGGAAAAGCCGGTGTCCAGATATGAGGGTAGGAAGGGTAAGCAACCTACTACTGTCCTCCATGGTGTGAAGGACACTGCTAAGAAATCTGAGGCTCCAGTTCCAAGCAGCTCCTTCAAAAGGAACAAGAGCAAGCCATATTGTCCATTCTGCAATAATGAGCAACACTACCTTAGCCAGTGCACAGAGGTATCCAGGCTAACAAAGGATCAGCTGACCGAATGGATAAAAAGTAACAAGAGGTGTTGGCGATGTGCACGGCCACACCAGGCGGCCCAGTGCAACTTAAAAAAGACTTGGACTAGCTGCCCATACTTACCCCATGGAGCAACTCCGGAACACCTACAATCACAGCAGTGTCTATTTACAACAGTAACACCCCAGGTGAGCGAGCTTATGAAACATGTTGAGAGATTATGGCAGGTCAACATTGTTCCATTCAGAAGCGAGAAACTAGTTACTCGTTCAAGGCAGGACCAAGAGGCCATCAGCATCCTGGAGACCAAAACCATCAGGGTAGATGTTGATGGCATTCTCCGTTACGCAACCCCACTGCTCCGCCGGAAAGACATGCCGCTCTTTCAGGCTACCAAAGAAGCCGTCATGCCCTGTTTACGAAGTGTAGAGAGGTGACTTGCCAGAGATCCTGCACGAGCAGAAGCCTACAGAGTGGAGATGGAGAAACTAATAAAGGCGGGCTCTGTCATCAAGTGTGGACCGAAAGTTTCAGACAAGGAAGGTTGTGAGGAATGGTATATCCCTCACCATATGGTGAGCCATAATGGCAAGAATAGGCTGGTATTCAACTGCTCCTATCAGTATCGAGGGCAGAACCTCAACGACCATCTACTGCCTGGGCCAACCTTAGGAGCATCACTACTGGGAGTTCTGCTAAGATTCCAAAAGCATGTAGTTGCAGTTAGCGGAGACATTAGAGGCATGTTCCACCAAGTTCGCCTTCTCCCAGAGGATCGTGCTCTGCTCAGATTTCTTTGGCACGACATCAGTCAAGGAGGACCTCCTGCAGTGTACGAGTGGCAGGTGCTACCGTTTGGTACAACATGTAGCCCCTGCTGTGCCACATTCGCCTTACAGCGCCATGTGTCTGATAACAGCCAGCCAGATGAAGATGTGAGGATATCAGTTCAGAAATGTTTTTATGTAGATAACTGCCTCCAGAGTGTTCCCACAATTGCTGAAGCGAGGCATCTAGTAGACAAACTACGAGCCATTCTTGCATCTGCAGGCATCGATCTACGTCAGTGGGCCAGCAATGAACCAGGTGTAATAAGTCACTTACCAGAAGACAGCTGCTCTGCTAGTGTTGAGTTGTGGCTGGCTCAGAACAAGATCAATACCCCAGAATCTACTCTAGGGCTAAGCTGGCTCTTCCACACTGATGTTCTTGGTTACAAGCATCGTCATGTGGAGTACGGTGTCCCCACGATGCGTAATATCTACAAGGTGCTGGCGAGTCAATACGATCCATTGGGCTTCATCCTACCCTACACCACCAGGGCTAAGATAATCGTCCGACACCTTTGGGACAAACACAGGGAATGGGATGACCCACTACTACCGCAGGAGCTTCTGCAGCAATGGAAGGACTGGGAAAAAGAACTACAAGTCTTACCTCAAGTCACCCTGCCCCGACTGTACTTGTCAAAGTCTGTGGACATCTCCGGTCTTCAGAGAGAGGTGCATGTATTTTGCGACGCCTCAGAAGAGGCGTATGGTTCAGTGGCGTACCTCCGGACCACTGACCAACATGGTGAAGTGTATCTGTCATTCCTGATGGCCCGTTCCAGAGTTGCTCCTAAGCGATTTCACTCTATGCCCCGATTAGAACTCTGTGCTGCCCTTACTGGTGCACAGCTCTCTCAGGTGCTAAAGAGGGAGCTTACCATCCACATTGATCGGACAACCCTTTGGTCAGATTCCACAACGGTGCTGACATGGCTGAGGTCTGAATCCTGCCAGTTCAAGGTCTTTGTGGGCAACCGCGTGGCTGCGATACAGGAGCTGACTGACGGCATGCCTGGAGATATGTTGATACCGCAAGAAACCCTGCGGATGACGTAACTCACTGAAAGAAGCTGCTAGAGCTTATTCAGCCAAATAGATGGAGCCTGGGACCAGCCTTCCTCCTGAACAGTCCAGACTCATGGCCAGAGGACCCCACTGTTGACCAAACAGAAGATACCTCAGAGCTACGCAAGCCTATCTTCTGTGGAGTTGCCGCCGTTGCATCAAGCCAGTCAACTTCAGACCTGGGCCAATACGGCTCGTGGAAGGAGTTGTTGGAAGGGACGGTGCAGGAGCTGCATGGGGCGGCCAACTCTAATGATAAGCCCACAGCTGAAGACTACCCACAGGCTGAACAGTTAATACTTCAGAGGGCTCTGAGGGATAGTTTTCATCAGGAGTACAGCCTCCTGAAAGCTGTTAAACCCGTCCCCAGCTACAGTCAACTTTGCACGCTGTCTCCAGAGCTGGATGAAAAGGGAGAGCTCATTCATGTTGGAGGACGACTCCGTCGAGCAGAAGGCCTAGAACTGACCACTCTTCATCCAGTCATCTTGGACCCAGGTCATCGAGTAACTACGCTCTTGATTCAAGACTTTGATAACCGCCTCCGCCACCCAGGACCAGAGCGGGTGTTCGCCGAGGTTCAACACTCCTTCTGGATCCTGCAAGGGCGTGAGGCTATCCGGCGCTACCAGTATAGCTGCGCTGACTGTCGACGATGGAGGGCAAAACCTGCAGTGCCAAAGATGGCAGACCTGCCATCAGCCCGTCTGCGCCTTTTCAAGCCTGCTTTCTATTCTACGGGGATGGACTGCTTTGGGCCATTTGAGATCAAAGTGGGCCGGCGCCGGGAGAGAAGAGATGGGGGATCATTTTCAAGTGCCTCACAACTAGTGCGGTGCACTTGGACCTCCTTACCTCTGTTGATACGGATGCTTTTCTGATGTCCCTTCGTCGGTTTATTGCCCGTAGAGGAACACGTGCAGAGCTGTTCTCTGATCAGGGGACAAATTTCAAGGGAGGTGAGTGGAAACTCTGTGAAACTTTCGTTGAAATGTCTAAAGAATTACAACATCTCCTTGCACCACCTCCGTTTTAACCCCCCAGCAGCTCCCCCTTTCGGAGGGGTGTGGGAGAGGGAGATACGCTCAGTTAAGAGCGCACTCTATGCCACAGTTGGTGCTCAGCCTGTTCCAGAAGAAGTGCTTCGGACCGTACTTACTGAGGTGGAAGGGATCCTTAACAGTAAACCCTTGGATTATGTGTCTTCAGATGCCAGCGACCCAGATCCAGTGACTCCCAGTGTTCTTCTCATGGGGCGGCCTGATGGTTCGCTACCTCAGGTAGTCTTACCCTGAAAGTGAGCTCATCTGTCGCCGCCGTTGGAAGCACTCCCAAATCTTGGCTGATCACTTCTGGGCCCGTTTCATCCGACTCTATGTGCCGAGTCTTCAAGCTCGCCAGAAGTGGCAGGCTACACCAGTTGATATTGCAGGTGCTGTGTAGTGATGATCGCTGATCCGCTGGTTTGTATATTATATCTGACATCACGCAATAGTATGCAGTACGATAGAGATGGTCAGTCGGTTGTCACGCAGTTAGTATTCAGGATAATAGAGAGCATCGGTCGGTTAAATTATAATTGTGAGTGACACTTTCCTCAGCGTGTGCGTGAATGAGAAAAGTAAGTAAATCTGCTGCATTACTTGTGATATTGTATTTCTTTGACAGCTGTTATTTCTGAAATTCAATATGGATGGGAGTTAGGAGTTTAAGGGTCGCTACAAGACCGTTGTGTTTATTATATCCACATTCGTACGTTACTTTCTAGCTTCGGTCCACCTGACTCAGTATGTCGGGTTAAATGGGTCACATCGTGTTTAGACATGTTTATACTTTATTCAGTACTTGTTGTTATGAATGTTAAGTACTCTGTGGCTGCGTAAAATATGAAGTGGTGTTAAATATCATTATCTGGACCGCTATTGATGCTTTAAAGTATATCATAGACTACAGTAAATTCTATCTACTTTATTGGTAACTTAATGCATGGTAGAAAATCTGAGAAGTGTTTGAATCCTTTCTCTCTGCTTACATTTTTGAGTTTAAGAGATATAGTCATATTCTGACTACTGTTTATTTTATGTTTGTAATGTGTATTAGTGCTTAAGGAGGAATGAGTTTATGCATATGTTTCCTTTATTCATTTGTATTTGTCCTCTCTTTATAGAAACCACACTCGAAATTACACTCACCTTTAAACTCACTCATACAAGAAAGAGGAGGAATAAACAGAATAATAAGAATTATCTCTCCGCTCTTCATTTCATACTCTGGAATATTTGGCCTTAAGTGGTGTTCTGGCCGACACACCTGAGTGAACCTGGTGATAAACCCAGAATTAGCACCTAGACTGAGCGTCTACCCATTATCTTCACTTCACTATGTTTTTAAATAAATACTGTAAAAGTAATAGTTTAAAGTATGAATAGTTTTTAGTCAGATAACATAAAAAAGACAAGACCCCTCAAAGCTCTTTAAACTCTTCCCAATCAAACAGCAAGAATGAAAGAGAACAGGCACCATTGTTTATAGGCTATTGCTATGTGTATAACTACATTAGCTGCATTTTTAATAAATATTTAATTTTAATAAAATGTTATTCGGGCAGGTGTGTTCACACAGAGGTTTTTAGATTTAAATATAGATTTAAATTCAAAGAGACAGTATCAAATCTATGCATGACCTGACATTTTATTCGTATCCAAAATGAGGAGATGCGACTATCATGGAGCACTGAACTCTCTCATGCAGTGTATGTTTCATTCACACTCGAAGGCGGAGGACGCTCTCGCGCAGAAAGTCCAAAACAGACTCATAGAAGTAATAACTTATGACTTGCAGGAAATCCCTAATATGGAAAAAGCATCTGGCTATTGGTTGTAGCTGAGCTGAATAAAAAGCATAAACGTTTTTACTGATGAAACATGAACACAATAAACACACAATTGAAAATGTTTTTTTTTTTCAAGTTATCTCCAGCTAATAAATAATTAGCCTAAACTATATGAATAATGCAGTACTGATTGTGATATCTTTTTTTATAGACTACTATAAAATATATTTGTTGCCTTATTCTGTGATAAAAATGGGGAAAAGTTGTACGTAGTAGCCTTTTTAAACCAATCATAAAATTGTCATTAGGAAAATATTGAACAAAAATATTATAGCCACTTGCTGCAGCTAACGTAACTTTCACAGGCTACACACAGCAATATAAACAACAGCTGTACACACTTTCTTCATGTGCTCTTGTTAAATAATAATAATTTAATAATATAAGTATACAAGCACACCACTCCGCTAAGAACTCCATTTACGGGCAGCCGTGGACATGTAGTGTAATATATCTTCTGTTCAAATTATTGTGCTTCTCGATGTATTTTATTATGTTTGTATATTGATTCTATCACTAGATTTAGATATGAGTAAGAGATAGAACTGGTTCTTACACCACTCACCAAAAGTCATTTTTTATGTGAAGCTTCTTTGTTGGTATAAAATCGCATGATGTAACCTGTAAATCAGAAGTAAAGAGCGAAGAATATAATTTAATGTCATGCACACATCAAATAAGGGCTGGGTATTGATACATATTTCCAGATTTGATTTGGGTTTAGAAGATCTCATTCTTATTCCAATTCATTTTGGTATATTTCAGTTATTCCACTGAATGAAATGTTCTCTCTGCTAACACTGTAAATTATAAATGAGCGCAGACTGCAGAAACCTCTCTTTATTATTTCCGTTGAAATCAACAAAAACCAACACTTTTAACATGAAGCACTCATCCTAATTACAACAACAAATAAGCAAGGCATCAGAGGAAATGCAAAATAAATCAGTGCGGGGGAAAATAAACATTTAAATATACATAACGATTTTAAATTATAAGTATTACTGTATTATTATTTCCTGCCAAAATAGTCAAGAGAATCGTAATGATTACAGCAAACATACATAAAGTCATACAAAACTGAATATAATTTAAGAATGAAGTGCTAAGAATGAGTTGGCAGCAGAGGCGTCACCATGGTTTTGGTTGTAATGTAATCCGCGGTGGAGAGCAGAGAGGGACGACACATCGCTGGATGAAGACTACGAGTGAAGGCTACACGTTGTCTGTTAAAGCAAACACCACCCACACACAGAAGACAAAGGGTGAGATCAGAAAACAAAAAAATATGAATTTGCTTTTAATCAACACTTGATGTCTTACCAGGGGAAACCCTCCTTGAATTCAGTGAACTTGTGACGGACCATGAAGGTGGCTAGAGCATCAGCTACCTGCATCAGATATCATAGATCAGAAGAAGTGAAAATGTTTTCCATGATTGTGATGTGAAACAGACATACTTTTTCCGGGGCATCTTCGTGAACAGCATGGCCACATTGTGGCAGAACCTGCATCTGGAACTTTCCTATAATAATACCAACCACAGAAGACATTAAGGACCCTTCTGGCCACAGCAACGTGATGTGCTGTACTATAAAGAGCAGGAATATAAATGCTTTACCTTGCATTTGCCCAATGGTAAGATCTTTATCAAGCCTATCAACACCTATGGGAGACAAATCACTCATTAGGAGTTGTTTTTTACACTGAGTAAGTCTAAAAGACAAATGTCTAAGCGTTCTTACCAGCCAGCAGGAGGAGTTTTGGCACAGAGCAGGTGAGAAAGAGAGAAGACAGTCCTTTAAACCAGCCCTCCCAGTACTTCTCTGTCTTTGAGAGTTCAATACGCCAGGTGTACAGACATTCTTTCTTTATCTGCCAAATGGGAAAATTGTCAAACATTTGCACATAAAATAATGCTTAATGTTCATTGTGAAACATACTTAGATGTACAATATATTAAGGGATAACGTTAAAATGTTGGCGAGATTTTATTAATGTTTTTTTTTTAAAAAGTTTCTTATGCTCAACAAGGCTGCATTTATTGATCAAATATACAGTAAAAACAGTAATATTGTGAAATATTATATTTTCTACTTTAATATATTTTAAAATTTAATTTATTGAAAATCTTTAGTGTCCTAATGAACAATGCATCCCTGCTGAAAATATTAATTTAATTCATTCATTTATTCACTAATCCTAAACTTTTTAATGGTAAAGTACAGTCAGTCCGTTATTCTCTATTTAAATTTTTTAAATGATATAAATTATTATAAATATAAGAGGTTTTTATAATACCTCTTGGTCATCCTCTTTCTTCCTTTTGTGGTTGGATTCACCTCCTTCTTCATCCTCCTCTTCTTCTTCAATAATGCCTTCACTGATGCTCCTGGAAACCCCTGGACTACTCAATGGCTCCTCACATCTAAACATCCGAAGACAACTAATCGGTGCAATATATACAATAGCTAAACATTTCTACAAATTTACAACAATTCCTAGAGCTAGTTAAGGGAACCAATACTAAGGAAGACTTACTTTTTCACCTGTCCAACCATGGACACTCGTGCAGACTCAACATTCCTGATCTGACCACTTTTCACGCTGGTAAGGGGAAAGAAAAAAATCAGTGTTTATTAGAGCTGGGAAAAAAATAGGGAAGCCAGTTTCCACCACTGAATGAATAAAAAAAAAAAAAAAAAAAAAAAAGTAATTGCGGGTTTTTATCTCACACTTTTTCTGGCAATTGCGAATTTACATATATTTTTTTCAGAATTGTAATATATAAACTAAATATAAGATATAAACTCACAATTCTTACTTTTTTCTCAGAATTGCATGATACAAACTTGCAAGATGTAAACTAACAATTGCGAGAAAAAAAGTCAGAATTGTGAGATAAAAAGTCGCAATTACCTTTTTTACAATTTTTTTTTTTTTTTACAAAATTTAACGTTAGATGTTTAAATCAATATGTGCAATTAATTAAACGACAGTCCTAGATTTTTGATATTACAGGACTAATTTAATTTTTAAACAACTGTCACTGGATATTTTCAACAGCATACTGAAAACTTTGTACCTCCATTCGATAGCATTCTCCACAGATTTAAACGTTTTTGGTCGACTCCTCAGAAAGTTTTGCATGCTGTTCAAAGCATCCATTGCTGTACCTGAAGAATACACAAAAATGCATTAAATGTATGCATAAATTTAAACCATAGTCACATATAGTCAAACTGCACTGAAATCAATTACAAAACATTGCGTTTCATAATGGTTGGTGAATACCTTACAGCAAAAATGATCCAACTCCACTGATTGAAACTCTTGAGATGTATATAAAGTTATTTTTCAATGCATGCACTAGTAAATATTTTCTGTTTTTTGCTTGTGTGGAGAATGAAACTAGGTAAACTAAGAATAAGGGGTGAAAACTTACCTTCCACTACATCAATAACACAAAGGCCAAGCAGTGATGGCACATGATTGGCTGCAGCCGTGTGAACTGCTATTGCTCCACCCATACTGTGACCAATAATCATGATGGGAGGTGGGTTTTCACCATAAAGTGCCTCCACCACCTTTCCAATATCCCTGAAAGTAACATTTATTAATTAATTGCTGCAAAAACCTGCTTTGTACAGATTTTGAGAGAGGAGTATGTACTCACTTGGCCATTGTTTCAGCAGACAGGTCATCAGGATTCTTTACTTTAGTATCACCTGAATGATATATGTGATTATAAAATCAACAGCTTATGGTTTGTTATCAGCTAATAAACCAAAACAAAGTAGTTTTCTGAAATGAGAGAGTTTGAAATCCCTTACCATGTCCTCTGAGGTCCATAGCTACAACCCTGCAGTTAATTCGGCTGCATATAACAGACTGAAAATACAAACATTGGATAATATAAATTATAACAATATTAATAATCATATAAATAGTAATATTATCTATTTATCAATGTGTGTGTGTGTGTATATATATATATATATATATATATATATATATATATATATATATATATATATATTTAATATTTTATCTGATCAAAAATATAGTATAACTGTAATATTATAAAATTTTATTACAGTTCAGTACTGTTTTCTATAGTAATGAAGTATATATTTTAAAATGTCATATTTGTGATGGAAAAGCTGAATTAAAAAAAAAAAGTTAATGCATCCATGCTAAATTAAACTGTTCATTTCTTCTACAAAAATTATTTAAAACTTAAAAAAAAATCCTACTACCCCAAAATTTTGAATGATGTATATTTATACATACATATAATATACATACTGTATATTAGTGCTCAGTACAGACATGTCACATCTTTTTCCACATCTGTCTCTTTGACATGCATGAAGTACCATAAAAACAAAGTAATAGAAGTCACGTAGTGAGGTATGGCTTTGTGAGATGACAAACTCACAGTGAAGACTGCCCAGGACAGTGCAGAGTGACCTCCTCCGTGAAGGAGCATCAGGACGGGACCATGAGAGCCACTGCTGTAAATTCTAAATGTGTACAAAGGAGTAAAGGAATGTTTCACAGAACAGAATGGAAGAATCTGAAATGTCATAGCACATGAGCTACATAAAGGGTAATATTCCATCATTCTTCACAACAATAAACAAAGGATATGTCTTTGCTGTTGTCATTTTCCACCTCCACGTCCTCCATGGTTTCGAAGTACTGACTCCAGGGCAGAGGAGTAAAATCTCGTTTTCTTCCTGGTCTGCACAGATATGGGAGAATCAAACACAGTTAGTAACTTGTGTTTTATATATATATATATATATATATATATATATATATATATATATTTTTTTTTTTTTTTTTTTTTTTTTTTTATTACTAGTGGTCATGGTTTAAATGACTGACATAAAAAGGATAGAGCTCAGATAAAGTGTGAAAATGATCATCAATCAGAAGAAAGGCCAGCTAGTGATGAGAATAGTTCTGTCAAATAAATAAGGTGTTCTAATTTTAAACCATTGCTTCTGACCAAAATATGCGTTCAGAATCCATAATAACGGTTCATCCTGTGAAAAAATCCATCCCCTGTTGTCCTCTCACATCAAAATTCACCGACATATTTGTTTAGAACTATTTTGCACTGTTTTCACTTAAACAGTGCTTGATATGTGCATATTTCTCTCCTGATTCGAATGAGATATGATATATATGGATAGAGGACTCTTAATTTAACTGGAAGTAACTGTTTGTTAAAGACATCTATGATGGATTTGTTTATTACAGATACACAGCTTTTCTTCACAAAACGCTAACTGACGGACTGTCGATTACTTGTCTATCTATTACTGTTAGGTTTTTACCAGCTGTTTGAACTCTTATTCTGACGGCACCCATTCACTCCAGAGGATCCATTGGTGAGCAAGTGGTGTAATGATACATTTCTCCAAATCTGTTCTGATGAAGAAACATCTACACTTTGGATGGCCTGAGGATGAGTATACTTTGAGCAAATGTTCATTTTTGGGTGTTAAATCTTTCGTATAATGTGTTAGTTTACCAACTCTGTCGATTAATATGGAAATAGTTAAACACTCATATAAGCAATAGACCCCGAGAACAGTTATGACTCGTCACTTTATGTATCTTCTAGATCGTGACAGCTAACAGCTCTCAGTGATGGGTTGCTAAAACACCTTGTTTGCACTAATGTGCATATGATTATGATTAAAGCGTAAACTCACCCCATTCTTAATTTAGATCCCGACTGCAAACCTGCCACTGGGGGTTTGGAGGCAAGCAAATTCAAATGCAACGGTTTCTCCATGTTGTGAGGAAAAAATAAAAAATAAACCTTTGACCCTAAAGCGTCTAGCTCTCTTTGCACTATACGAGTCCTCTTCTATAAACAGTACAGTTGTACACTTTACAAATTAACGATAAATCAGACTAGATCAGCAGACAGGTACAGAAATCTATGTTCACACAAGTAGTCTCCGCCTACCAGTATTTTTGCCCAGCGTGCGTTATGGGAAATGTAGTCATTTAACGGATTGTTAATGCTGATGTTGACGTCACGGCGCATGGGAAAGAACTACAACTAACAGAAAACACCAGTTTTAGCTCCTTAGCACGTAATCCAGCTTGAAAAATATGACGTAATGCAATACGAAGGATGATAGCGAGTGATCATCGCACGTGCCCTGTAAAGGACTTTGTGCACCTTTTCGGAAATCCTTGACCACATCTTCTGCTGTGGCCATTATTTCACTAAAATAAATATTATCATTTGATTTGGTTTTATTTATAATTTAAAAACTAAATTATTTAAATTAATTTAAAATCGCAGATCTGATGATTTTATTTTGTATTCACTTTCTATTTTATTGAAAAGCAGTGTAAACGCATTGCATTGCAGTTATTATTACTGACATTAGTTTTGATAGCAGTTATGATTGTGAAGTGCTATGAGAAATAGCAATGATCATAATAATAATAATTATGCACAGTATTTTCATAGGACTGGACCAGAGAGAGAAAAAATGAGAGACTAGACATTTTTCTCCTCGACTGCTTTAATAGATGATTATCACTCATTAACAGAAGTTACTTTTCAGGGCAGGATCACTGGTATACGGTAAAACAAAATCAAATAATAAATAATATCAACGAAGCACCTTGTGGATAAAAGGGCGTGAATCTAAGTGGCCTACATTCAGTAAAAACTTCTTTCTTTTTATTATATATATATTTAAAAAAATCCTTGCAAAAACATCAAGCAGGGAAACCTACTTTGGACCTAGTTTGTGCTAATCATAAAATTAAACATTCACAGTTCAGTAAAAAGAAAACAAGAATGAAAATTGCCACAGCAATTACTTTTTTCCCTTTTAAGACATATTTAGGGGCTTCAATAGACTACTCAGTGAAATCCCAGAATGCAACACCGCCAATGAAGTCTGTGAAGCACCATGAATCAAATCACACTCAAGCCACAGTAACAAAAGGATGCCAAAAATTCAAACACAAAGGCCAACAAGAAGAAAAACTGTGGAACTACAGTAAAACTCTAATTGCATTGTAAAATCTGAATCATAAGAGCAAATCCTCAAAGGCAGGAGTCAGAAATGTGTCTGCATGCTTGGCCGCCCTCCAGGCTTCAGTATGATCAGCAGTGTCACTCACACACTGCACCACAGCGCTCCCCGGAGGACCCCACGCAAACAACATCAAACCAACACTGGCAAACAAACGAAACAAGGAACTCTGTGAAAATTTCAAACACAAAAATGCAAACAGCCATTTCAAAACAAGGAAGGCTTTTCATTTTTGGACGTGAAGGGACAGTAGAAACGGAAACAGTGTTTGGAGAGATATGTGCACGTCTCCCCTCAGTGCATCAGAGGCTGAGGGGGAAATCTTCACATTCCGGCAGGACTTGGAGGAGAGAGTGAAGGAGGAAGAGACATTACTTCTTCCAGATGGTGTAAAACACCCAGCTGAGTCGATATGTTAAGGAACAGTCAATTCATGTAGATGCTGCACACACTGCTGGTGGTTGAGGAGAGACCCCCCACACATGATTGTAAAGCGCTTTGGGTGTACAACAATACACAATAAAGCGCTATATAAATGCATCATTCATTCATTCATTCATTCATGTGATATGAGGCCATCTATGAGGGTGTCCTTGACAAAATTTGAGTTTACAACAAGAAAAATAAAATGAACTAAATTAAAGCAACCATTTATCAATTTACGGTTATCTTGAAATGTCTTCTATAATTATAATTACTATATAATTGCCACCTATGATGGCAAATTTTTTTTAATTTAAAAACCAATCTTAATAAATGTACTTTTTATAAACAAAATTGTAACATATAATTTTCATGATAAATGTATTTCACCACAAGAGAACTGTGTTTAAAAAGGATACAGCTCCATATATGAGGGAACACACACCACCTCTTTGGAAAAATCCACTTTGCATGAAAGTCTCCCCAAAAGCTTTTCATATTCACTGAGTGCATCTGTCAGATTCACACAATTACCCTACAGGCAGAAAACAACATATTAGCATATTAAAGGAATGAATAACAGCAAACATTCACAGTAAATTGAACTCACCTGTGTGAAGTACTTTCCACCAGGCCTCAGAACTCTAATGGAGAGGTCAAGGATGAGTCTCAGGAATTCCCATGTTGAATCTATAGAAGAATCCAGATCAAATGAATCAATTTAATACTCAGTCAGAAAAGTGTAGCCGCATATACTGTACACTAACCTTCCTCAGGTGCTGTGGAAATAGGGACAGCTGTCAAGTCGTTTATGACATAATCAAATGTCCTCCCTTGCTCTGCAAACTTTTTAAGTACGGGAACACAGTCTTGAACCAAAACCTAAAACAAAAAAGGGGAAAATGAGAAAAAATGATCAATGATATTCATTGTGGGAAATATACTTTCATTGTTAGCCATAAAGAGGCTGGCAGTTGCCCAGAGTTTGGGTAATTTCCCTCAACTGTCTACATTGCACTTGTTTCAAAAGCAGGAAAGGGGCCTCATTGTAACTTCAAGCTTACAAATAGGTTTAGCAACTTTTGAATGGTCCTGAGAGAGAGCCAAAAAAGGACAAGTAAATGAGAATGTGTAATACAGTCTAATAGAACACTACCGTTAAAATGCTTGGGGTCAGTAGGAAGAAATTAATACTTTTCTATAGCAAGGACTCATTAAATTGATCAAAAGTGACAGTAAAGATTTTTAGAATGTGACAAAACATTTCAAATAAATAACTATTTCAAAACTGTTTTCAAAACTGATAATAGTGAATAATGTTTCTTGAGCACCAAATCTGCAAATTAGAATTAGCAGATTTGGTGCCGTGGTCTTGATTTCTACAAGACCACGGGACACTAAAAACTGAAGTAATGATGCTAAAAAAAAATTCAGCTTTGCCATCACAGGAATAAATTATATTTTGAAATATAGAAAAAATGGAAAACAGTTCTTTTAAGTTTCGTTGTTTTTTAATCAAATAAATGCAGTCTAAAGGTCCTTCCAGCATGAAATTTTCATATGCGTTTTTTCGTATTCGTCATCCTAAAAATTCGTTACGCACAGGAACCTTGCACTTTGACTCCGATGTGTATTAAGAAATCCGTTGCGAAAATTTTTTTTGCAAAACAAGGCGAAATAGTCTTGTGAGGATGATTTTGTTGTTCTCTGTCTGGGATGGACCCAATATTTCCTCTTCCTTTTTCTCTTTTAAAGAGGAAATACTGGGTCCATCCAATCCGTCTCTTTGTATTCCGCACTTTGTTTGTCAAACAGTGCTTTATGCTGCGAGACGAAGTGGATCAACTTATCAGTGGCCGTTCTGAATTTTGGCATTCGCTTGTACGGTGGCTCTGAATTGTCAAAACACCTCTCAAAATGCTTGTTACAGATGCGAAAAATGCAGAAAATTTAACCCGATCTGAATTTTTTTATGACGGACGAAAGTTTTGGACTCAGTGTGCAATGACCTTTAGACCTTTAAAAAATAAAAAATCTCAAACTTTTGACCTGAAGTTTCTAGATACAAATTGAAGCTTCGCTGGTAATTGGGGGCAAAATAAATAAGAGCTGTAACTGATAAAATTCAGACAATTCAATTCTTACCTCATAACAATCTCCCTTCAAGTTATCTAAAACATTCCCGCATGTCTTCCTCATGTGTTTCCGACATCCATCAATGACCAGCTCGTCAATGTAAAAATATTCAATTAAGGAAAGTAAAAACTATTCAGACAGTTAGAAATTACTGAGTTGTTTTCCATTTAACTGTTAAGCATAAAGGATATCTCAACCATGGTGATCATCTTTGGTTTGAGCTTCACCGCCTCATGGAGAATTCCACCATCTCCTCCTCCGAGAATTAGTACCTCCTTTCCAGCATAGTGCTCTTTGCCGCTGCCCATTATGGCCTGAGTGTAGGGCAGATCACTTTCTGCCAGATCTGACATTCAATCACACTAAATTATCACATGTTCACATGACACAATAACCCTAAAACTAGTAAATAAACAAGACCCTTTTTACTCACTGACATCCCCGTTAAGGATGAGTATATGGCCAAACTGCCGCGAGTGCAAGATTTTGATGTTCTGGTAGGCGGAGTCCTTCTCATACACAACTTCATCAATATCATACTCCATCAGCCTGCCGTCAGCCGTGGGCCAGTAGCAGTCCACATCACTGCCTCGAATCAGCGCAGGGAGTCTGACAGGAAACAGTCAGTTAACAGATCTAAATAATGCTCCACAGGATGCATGCTTCAAATGAATAAACAATGAGGATGTTTTATTTATGGAAACGTATTCAGAATGAAAATACCTCTTGATCCTTTGGATGTTTCCATCCAGAAGAGCTTTTAATTTCTTCTCCAGTGCATTCAGTAGCTACAAAGAAAAGAATGTCTTAATTATGACCTTCTAAATAAAGAGAAACAGAAAGTAAACACATTCTGAAATGGTTGAATCATTCACGCCTCGCGGTTGATCTGAGGTCAGAATGATGTACATGCTGGTATTCTTAACTTTTAGTCATCAAAAAAAAAGCATCCAATCTTTATAAAAAAAATATTCTTAAGCAGCATATTAGAATGATTTCTGAAGGTTCATGTGACACTGAAAACAATAGTCATAGAGAGCTTAAGAGACTACTATCTTAATTTGTGTTCCGAAGATGAACGAAGGTCTTATGGGTTTGAAACGACATGAGAGTGAGTAATTAATTACAGAATTTTCAGTTTTGGGTGAACTATCCCTTTAAGATTAACATTAAGTTATCATGCATCCCTAGTATCTCTATCAGTTCTGGTAACTCACATTGTCTACTTGCGCTACATCATCCCCTTCAAGACACTGCAGGTCAAAGGTCACCAGACCATGGGAATGCATTCGTAAGATGGCAAACCTGATCACAAGGAAAATATTAGAAGCACAATTAATACCTCAAAACTGCAGTCAAAAACCAAAAAGTGATATGCGGCGCTCAGGCCAGATTCATCCCAGCTTAAGCCTACACAAAGCCCCAACAGCTGTGTTTACAGCGAGCCACACACAAAACAGGAAGTGAGTGCCAAAGCCTTTAGATCAGATGCACAAAGCCACTAAAATGACCCTGCGCTCTTCTAAATGCTTTCCTTTGTTGCACAGAGGATGCACTTAACTGGCCAATCAATGGTCATCCTAAAGAGTGTCTGAACACAGGAGCACACCTGGTGTTTTCAGTGGGGCGTTTGTGTGGTCAGGCATCATTATTGTCAGTTAGATTTAACATTATGCTTAGCTGTTACAGAGCAAAAATGAAAAAGCTCCATTGAATGGCCTGATGGAAGGGAAATTGGTGGCTTTTTTCTAGCTTACGAGTCATTGCTAAAAAAAAAAATATATATATATATATATATATATATATATATATATATATATATATATATATATATATATATAAAATGAGAGGGCAATCATTCAAATTCAGATCCCTCCCCCTTTCAGCTAAACAAAACTTGCTGAAGAGTTTTTGCATACTGTGGCATGTTGCGAAAGAGGAAAAAGTGCTCACCTGCCATTCTTGCCTACAAAGGTTGCCAGATATCCGTGTCCCACCGAGTCGTGGACGTTCTCTGTCATTTCCTGCTCTTGAAATACAGACTGCAGGCCACGCACAGTCGCAGAGACATCAGCTTAACAGAGAGGAAAAACAGACAGATTCATTTATCCTCTAAGCTTTTCATTGAAGACAACTGACCCTAAAGGCCAACATATTGCATGTGACTCAGCTCATTTGCATATTTAATTATGTTTCTTAAACCACTTAAAGTGGTAGTTCAGCCCACAAACTAAAACTCTTGTTATCATTTATACATCTTCATGTTGTTGCAAACCATTTTTTTGGGTGAAACATAAAAAAAAGATTTTTTTTTTTTTAACATGCAATAGAAGTCAATGGTAACCAAAAACGGCTTTGTTACTAACATTCTTCAAAATCCGTAATGAAAGAAAGGCATTAAGGTTTGACCTACAAACCATACATCTTTTTTACACTGAAAGTGAATGGTGACTGAGACTGTCATTCTGCCCAACATCTTGTTTTCCACAGAGGAAAGTCAGAACAGATTTTGAACGAATAAGTCATTTTCATTTTTTTTAATTAAAAAAGAGAAATAACGATTAAATTGAACGAAAAAAAAAAATTACAAAATTTTCCCTTTAAAAACTCACAAATCTCAAATAAGTTGGGTCTGATTTTGTACATTAAATATAATAATTAATATAATTGTGGGGTTCAAATTGGTCTTGAATAAAAAGATATCTTCCAAAACAATCAATTTTGACCTAGTTACGCACATCTACCCAAACAAGTCAATCCATATTGATTCCTATCCATTCTACTGTATAAAGCAGGGTGGAACTGTAACATACAGATATGCAGCAGTAAATTTATCTAATATAAATCCAAAAACATACTACATTATAGTCTGCTCCTGTCACACTGCTCACAAAAGAGATAAGGCATGTATGTGTGTAATATCAAAGTATGATCACTCATCTTATCGGCTTTCGATATTATTAGCCAATGAAAAAGAGGCAAGACTGTTCTAGGAGGTGAGGGACATTCAGAGCTTGCCAACGTATAGAAAAACACTCCTTATTAAAAATATGTGTCATATAAACACAGGAGTAAGTAAGTAACGTAGCTAACGAAGTTACGCACTGTACATTCGTAACAATAGGTTATATAATATGTAATAAGAAATATTTCTGTTAGTTTGTCTGCGGGTGCATGCATATATATGTTCATATATGAGCTTCATTCAAATGCAAGAAACACAGCCGACATTAGCCTCCGCTAACAGCGCTATGCTACCCCCTGCCTAGAAGGTCATTTATCAGAGCAAACATCAGGAGGACCTGCACAACAAAAGAAGCCATACGCTCGATTTCAATAACACATGCATCCCGTGGCCGTCTCGGCAACGCAGCAGTGGGACTGCAGCCTCGCCGCTATTACAGAGACAAAAAATCGCTTACAGAGCAGTTGCGAGGAGGCCCGCACCTCTGCAGTGCAACACGAGACCTCCTCGTCACTCGCCCCCTTCATTCATTTCACTCACATTTACCTGGCGCACGGAGCTTGAAGTCAAGGGTGTAATGTAGCACTGCCATGATGAGGTAAAGCCGTCTGCCATGCCTGGATGAGGCAGCCGGTGGTGAATCGGTGGAGAGTCTGTGGTGACAGAGGGAGAGAGCGGTCGGTCACGCCGGAGGGAGGGAGGTGTGTGTTGTGTACGCTCTGTCTGTCTGTCTCTCCGACAGACTCGCACTCACTCGAGCTCGGAAGTGGGAGGTAGTGCTGGGGAGGTTGATTCATCTCAGCGAATCGAATCTTTTGAATCCTTTCTTAACGGAGATTCGTCCACCAATACTCTTTTAATTGCTACAGAACAGATACCCAGCCAAGATAGACTGTTCCCATAAATAAGAATGTCCTGGGAACGGCCTTTTTAATTCTTTTTTTTCGTAACTCAAGTCTAACCATAAAACATGAGGTTCTAGTAGGCTATGTGACAACTTAAAGGGATACTCCATCCCAAAATGAAAATTTTGTCATTATTCACTTACCACCATGTCGTTCCAAACCCGTAAAAGCTTCGTTCGTCTTCAGAACACAATTTAAGATATTTTGGATGAAAACAGGGAGGCTTGAGACTGTCCCATAGACTGCCAAGTAAATAACAGTGTCAAGGTCCAGGAAAGTATGAAAAGCATCGTCAGAATAGTCCATCTGCCATCAGTGATTCAACCGTAACGTTATAAAGCGACGAGACGAGACGTTATAAAGCGACAAGATCAGCCGTGCCACAAGGATGTTTTCTAGTGTATTTAGGTATTTACGCTTTGGTTTGAAAGCAAACAGCGCATCAGCGCAGCACGGCTGACACAGAAGAGCGTACGCCGCCTGCACAGCTCAGAATTGCCAAAATGGCGCTACGCTGAATTGTTTTTGTTCTCGTACAAAAAGTATTCTTGTTGCTTCACAAAGTTACGGTTGAATCACTGATGGCAGGTGGACTATTCTGATGATGCTTTTCATACTTTTCTGGACCTTGACACTGTTATTTATTTGGCAGTCTATGGGACAGTCTCCAGCCTCCCTGTTTTCATCCAAAATATCTTAAATTGTGTTCCGAAGACGAATGAAGCTTTTACGGCTTTGGAACGACATGGTGGTAAGTGATTAATGACGGAGTATGGATGGAGTATCCCTTTAAATAGAACCTTCTTCAATCTACACTGAACATTCCCACATTCAAAACGTTCTCGAAAATTATTTCTAGATTTAGTTTTTATAACCAAAAATAACATTCCCAGAACGTTCTGGGAACCTAAACTTGTTAGCGGGTACATCCATTTACACATAATGACATAACAGATTAGTGGAAAACAATTCAGTATAATTTACATATATGTTACTTGTATGTGATCATTTCAAATTTTAGTCGATTCTTGTTTCTTGACCAAAACAAGCCTAATCTCTAATCTTTACAGACAAGCAAATATAGTTTTTCATTTTATTTTGTCATCTGTTGGGACTTAAAAAACTGAAAAACAATACTAACGACCGTCATTTTAATTGTGTTTAGCCTATTATGTGGGATTAATTATTATGCTCTTTCTGCCTCTTTCTTGTAAACGAGATTGATTCACTAAGCGAATCAGAGGTTATTCAGACTAAAAGGGCCTACCCGACTCGAAAGCTATTATTACTCTTAGAATTACTGAGAACCAGGGCCATACACAGACATTTTAAGGGGCAGTGGCCCAAACCAAAAAAAGGGGCACAAGGAGGGTGGGTACTTGTTAATATAAATTATCCAGTTGTTACAAATATACAGTTAAAAGAGAAGATAGCACACTCTTTAATAATTGACTTTATTGCAATTTTTTGATAAGACTGGGCCCTCCCTCACTCTCTGGGTCTGCTTCTGTCTTATCTTCGATGGAAGTAGGGGAGAGTGGGGTAAGTTGAGCCAGTGGGAAAGTTGACCCACCGCCTGCATCTTGGCAGCTGTACACTTTTACTGTCATGTGACAATGTATTTTGGAGCCACCCATTATTTCTGCCAGACTGTGAAAAGAAAAACACATTGGGGGAAGGCTGTAGCTAGGGTTTGAAAATTAGTGTGGTCTGGGTGGGAACTGTGCTATAATAGCACCACTCATTATATACACTAAACACTTTAAAAGAGACAGATATGTAGATGTTTGTGAAAGATGTTTTCTCTGTTTTGGAGGAATGAGCATTGTTAAATTATATCACATTGCACCATTACTTTAGGTTAGGGGTATATCATTATATCAGTTGTTTATTATTCATTCAGCAATACATAGGCCTATTACTGTGATAGTTTTCATTAATAACCATTGCTATATAGATGATAACTTTGTCTAGTGCCCTTATGAATGTTGTTGGCATGACTTTGTGAAAATTTGACTACAATATGAAATAGCATAGACGTAACATACTTGTTCTACAGATCTCTGCACTAGTGTTATATGCTACTGTTTTGATAGCGGTGATAACGTTTCTGACAGATAATATCATGATGTGTTTTTTTTTTTTTTTTTTTTTTGCATTTGCATTTGCATTTGCATTAGCTTTACCAAATGTGGTATCCTGTCAGCAAAAGCATGTCTGTGGGCTCTTTTGATTACTATCAGTTTAAGTTCTGGCAGTGTTGCCAGATATTGCTATATGAAAACAAATAAAAATAAATAAATAAAAATATTTATACAACTTAGGCTACAACTCTGGTGTTCAACATATTGTTTCAGAAATGCAAACAATTAAATATTGAAATGTAAACTTCATTTGGTTGGTTTTATGTTGTTAAAGTTAACTTTAAGAAAAGAAATATGACTGTCTGTAAAAGGAAATTATTTAATTCGTTTTTAAATTATTATTTATTTCACATAGGTTTGAATCAGATTCGGTCAGATGGTCATTTTACACCCCTATGGTGCATCTTACCCACTGACTCGACTCAAACCCAGGGCAAATTGAGCCATGGAAACACTTTTTTTTATAAGAAGCCATATTTTTAGAACCCTTTGTCATAGATACATTCTGATCATTTAAAATGATAGGAATACTTTCATTTAGATAGGATAGATACTTTCACTGTACGTCTGTGCCATTTTCCCTTATCTTGAGGACCACAATAGTAAAAAGTGCAATCTTACCCCACTCTCCCCTATAAGTATTAGACATTTAATTTAATATTTTACAGCATAAATCTACATTATATATTAATAACTGCTCAACTGAACACAAGCAAATGTTGCAAGACAGAATCAACCCATCCCAGAGAGCGTTCACTCACTTCTGATTCAAACAGGGCTGCATTTCCCAAAAGTATCATAAGAAAGCATTAAACTGGGTTCCCACATCTTGGTTAACTTCAAATTTAAGGAACTTTCAAGGACTTTCCAGGTCCAGTACCCTCAAATTCAAGGACTTAATGTGGGGACATATTACAAGTGAGAGCAAGGTTACATTGTGTTATCTTGTAAGATACATTGTTTCAGTTTTCATGTGTCAAACACAACTATGCAAAAAAGCTTTTTTTGTGCATTTATTTTTGGCCATATGACAGAGGTCTGATAATCTATTTGTCGTATTTCTGTTTTGCATAAAACTGAAGAATATTCAGTACATCCTATTCTATATTCTAAAATGATCTGATATTAACTTTTGCGTAAATTTTATTGAAAAGAGCTTATAGGCTCATGTAACCGGAAGTTTTAAGATATGAATATTCTTTTAAGTTTCTCTTGCCTCATGGGTTAGCATTATCTTAAGCAAAGCGATTCAACATTAATTTCAAAATTATGCAATATTAGAATGTGTGCAGAAGCACTGGGCACAAAAATCATGGGATGGGGTGTAATGGTCAGAAATTAAGCGGGAGCGAGATTAAGAAAACAGTCCCTCGCAGGGCTCTAATACAAAAACGCACACAATGATTGGCCATTGTAGAAAGCAAAAGTCGAATCCCAGACTTTTTTTTAGGTCCAAAGAGAGAACATGACTTGGAAAAAGAGGACATATGGTCACTCTAACACAGGGATCCTCAGATCTGGCCCACAAGATCCACTTTCCTGCAGAGTTTAGCTAGATTTTTTTTTTTTTAGATTCACAAACTTTCAAGGATTTCAAGGACCCGTGGGATCCCTGATTAAAGCTTGTGGGAACGGCAGCCCTGAACAATGCTTATCAGAGGACAGGAAAAAAATAACATTTATATTCGAGTTATTTCACAATAAACAAACTGAAATTGTAGCCTACATAGTTTGTGCAATTACATTTATTTAAACTGAACATTGAAAGATAATATTGATCATGTTTTATTCTGTAATGTTAATAGAATTCATACACCGCCAGAAAAAATGACTTTCACTGGCAGGCCCTTATGAAAATGAACCATGTATTACTAAAGTGACTGAGTTCAACTGTATATATAAAGTTAAGTGGTTATCATTAGCCATTTGTAGATTTCCATGGTTACCACTACAGTAAACATATTTTAACCAAGTGTAAACAAAAATATAACCTGGTAAATTGCAATTAAGGCATATTGAATATTAAAATGCTGCCCTGCTGAGAATGTTTTGCATTTTGTTTTTGTATATTTAATACAGCTTTGCTTCAAATACGTTGACAACTGAAAACTGAAACGTAAAGCTACAGTCAATAACTCATTTGAATGTGGCCTTGTAGGGGACGAACATATGATTCTGTGCACAGAAGTGAACACCAATGATTTGTTCAATAACATCGATTCGTGGGAAGAGTGGCCCTGAAGCACCCAAGCCCGGTTTCACACGTTTGCTACCCCTTAGGAAAATTAACCATGGTTTTACTACAAATAAAACCAAAAAACCATACTATAGTTAAACTATGGTAACCACAAATTAACCATAGTTTTCCTAAAATAACAATAGTTTTAACATTGTATTTGCAGTAAAACTGTGGTTATACATAGGCTAATCAATAAGCCAAAAAACCATGGTTATTACACTTTTACTATAATAAAACCATGTTTAATTTTCTCACTGCTGCAATCCGGTCACCATAAATATTAATCAGCCTATTCTCTTGGGTGCAGCATTGGGTTATTCTCAAACAACTACAATTATGTCTGTATTCCTTATTGTGGCAGTTTTAGATGGTAATAATTCCATAATATTTTGATGTACCAAAATGTGACTGAATGATTACAATATTAATGTACCAGGGTACAGGGTTTAATGTTCTCCAAAATATTTCAAAGAACATCATAGTACATGTCCAAAAAACATGATAGTACCATGGTAATTTTGACTGAGCACTCAATACTTTAATCAGAACAAAGCTGATCAGTTCTGGTTTTCTGTTTGTGTCATCCAAGGGCAGACAGTACTCAGATTTTAATGAAAACCTCTCACCACACACTCCATAAGAGTACCCTTATTCAAGCCCTGATCATTTCCCTCATAATGCTGGCCTTAATCCAAGCATTTTAATTTCCAGCTGAACTAGAATGAGTTGCACGTTTATGGGCATCGAATGCCTAGAATAGGCAGTGCCTGGGGTCTAACCAGAGAATAAATATAGGTTACATATAGCTGTTATCATCAGTAGGCCTATGTCACCTTCAGATGATTATGCAGTCAGTGATGATATATACTGTGATTTTTTTTTTTAATCTATTGTTATCTATAATTTAGAAATAACAACTATATCCATTGGACTGTCCTGATGGCCCAACCCTCCAAGAAATAAACAAAACATTTCACACACTGGATACCAAACAAGTCAAACTGGTACTTTAAATAATGTCAAAACATCAAACAATTTATTGATAAAATTACTTTTTTGGAGATACTAGAACACTGGTGCTTTCACACGAAAGTTTCATTTTGTTCAAAATCTTTCAGGAACACATGAAAAGGAATTTACGCTTGCAGTTATCTTCAGATAACACATAATTGAGCATACAAAACAATGTACAAACATCTCAATAAATATCATGCTTACAAAAATAGACAGTGTTAAACTAATTAATCGTTTTAGTTCAACATTATTGCAAGAACCTTGCTGCTAGGGTGCAAACGGTCAGAAAATTACAACATACATTATATACAACAAACCTAGGCTTTCAACACTCACCCGAACACAGACACGCAATCATTGCATCCTGTCAATCCTGCTCTTACACTCATAGTTACATTTACCATTGAAAAATGTTAGTTTCAGTGAAGCTGGAATTAACACTCTCAGTTAAGACACATCACAGACAGAAAATCTATTGACTAGACAATGGCCATGCAAATCAGATTTAGAACAAAATAATTTCTATTTCAGTAGTTGAATTCTTTTATCCCTGTGTTTTTTTCTCTCTCTTTCAGTCATGAGAGACTACTGTAGGGTAGAGTTCATTGGAAGTGTAGTTATTTGGTCTCAGATGGAGGCCAAAGTCATTATTACGAACACAAATAATTCAAGAGAAAAGAACTTTACATACAAAATAATGCCAATATTAGCATGTGCAATAACATAAAGCAAAGAAAGTGGGTGCAACAAGAGGAAATTCATGAATGCTGCAACAGAGTAAAAGAGTGAGAAATAGTCCTTAGGAAAGACGTAGATGTTTGATAAAAGCAACTAGAACAACTCTCCAGGGAAAGAGAGAAGAGCTTTTTTAGCAGATCTGGCTGAAATGACTGGTGCTGTGCCCTGCTGTGTTCTCTGTATCTCTGGCTACACGTCCCGATGGATGATCTTAGTCTCTGCCTCTTGAAGAGGGATGTCCTGTCAAAACAAGACACCATGATTAATGATGTGTATTAAATTATGCAACACACGTCTATGATCATAAGACATAAAACAAAGACATTTTTTCAAAGTTGAAACACAGACAGTTTTGTTTGTTTGAAGTGTCCAAAAATGCCTCTGGTAAACATAAAAAGAAATATAGTGCATTTAAAGCTGCCAAGAAGAAGCTTCATGGCATCTTTCAAAAAAATATTTGCATCTTTGATTATAAAGTAAAAAAAAAAAGTTTGCTTTTGATCCGTTTAATTAAATTTCACCCACTGAAGATCACTTGCTTTAAACTGAATATTATGTCATTCTAATGTACATGCCACTTTAAAAATGGAAGACAAAAGTATTTTTTTTTCCATTTAGCTAAATTGCAATTATAATGTCTGGATGTCAGGATGTTAAAAAACTGGGAACACTTTACGAAATGGTTTAATTTGTTTAGTTAAAATTAAACATTAGTTAATGCATTAGATATTATGAGCTAAGAATGAACAACATTTTAACAGCATTTATGAGTAGTTTTTGAAATATACTGTACTATTATTCATTCTTAATTCACTTAATACATTAATAAATCTTTTTTTAAAAAGTTCAGATAGTGATTGGTACAGTTTTTTGTTTAGCAAGGATGGATGCATTAAACTGATCAAAAGTGACAGTAAAGACATTTATAATGTTAGAAAAGATTTCTAATTAAAATGTTGATTTAAACTTTTCTTCATGAAAAAAATGATGATTTGAGCACCAAATCAGCATATAAGAATGATTTCTGAAGGATCATATGACACTGAAGACTGAAGTAATGATGCAGAAAATTCAGCTTTCAATCACAGGAATAAATAACATTTTAATGAATATATTAAAATAGAAAACAGTTATTTTAAATTGAAATAATATTTCACAATATTACTGTTTTTACTGTATTTTCCATCAAATAAATGCAGCCTTGGTGAGCAAAAGAGACGTCTTTTTTTAAAAAAAATTATGTTATGTGTATAAATATTAGGTTAAGATTATGGGATTTAAAAACGCAATCACTAAACTAACTACATCTTACACTTATGCTATGAACTAGGGTTTTTATTTATTTATTTTTTTTGGTCAGGTTGCTTAAGGAAAGCAGCAAACCAGGACGTGAACTGATGAAAGCTGTACCTTGAATGAGTTTTGAAGGATCCGCAGGCGGTGCAGCTTTTCATTGAGTAACGGATCATTGCAGCGGCGGACGAATGATCGCTTGTACTCTAATCGAGAAGAGGACCTGTGCTCATTGACAGGCGATAGATTAGTCCTCTCCAGAGCCCTGTACAAATCCCCCAACGAGTCAGCCTGGTGCCTGCGCTCCCGCTCTGGACCTACAGAGGGCAGTGAAGAGGTACTTACAATGCAATACACCAGAATAATTATCATAAAGCGTGTAAATACATTAATATGGTACATGTTATTAAAGGCTTTATATATATATAGTATATATAACTGGTATTCTCAGCTCTGTCTTTTCGTCTAAGGTTTAAAACCCTTGCTATAGTGTAACACAACAGAGTAAGTGCTTATTGTAATTATCATATTAGCTGTTCTCATTAGGGAATTACACGTTAGAATGACTATAAGGGATCCCACGTTGGAAGAAAGAGAGAGAACGGCCCTAAAGCCACATTCCTCTGTTCCATCCTGAGACAACATTAACACGGACTGAAGGGACTCCTCCTCGTGTGCTTTGAGGCACAGTTTAGTTCTGAGGAACAGTGAATGTGTGGAACAGAAAGGAGGGATGAAGAAGTTTAGACAGGGATGAGAGCTGTCAGGTTGGATTAGAAGGACTGCACCTAATATGAGGCTATTGGAGGTCTTAAGGGAGCTGGGTATTCAGCTGAGATTTGCAGCTACAGTGCATCTGAATCAAGCAGCAATATGTTCATCGTTACAGGCTACGATACAAATAACTGAAGCAAAATGCGGCATCCTCTCAATGACATTAATAAAAATCTATTATGATACTAAAAGACAGTATTACGTTGAGTACAGATTTTGTTAGGTTGATATCATGCCATCTCAAAATTACAGAAGTGCAGAAGTGATTCTAGCATACAAAAAATACAAATCAATCAATATTTCACCAACACTTTTACACTTTTACACTGATCCAACAAAAGCATTCACAGCCAAAATAAGTTACTTATTTTTTGGATAAGAAATGTAAAGCTCAGCACTTACACGTTGCTCAAAACAAAGATGAAAACAATTTTCCATACACACACAAAAACTTTGCATAAATATAATGAAATATATATATATATATATATATATATATATATATATATATATATATATATATATATAAAAACACAAATAATAATGATAATAATATATTATTAATATATAAACATATATAAATAACATTATTAATATTATTGTTATTATTATTCCAAGATATTAATACTGAATAAAAATAAGGTTTCAAATAATAACGTTAAAATAATCACTATCAGATTAATTATTAATAATTATAGATTATTCAAAATTATTATTATTATTATTACTACTATATTTATAAAATTTAATCAAAATGTATATTGGTTGGTCATTATTAAAAGAATATAAAATAATAAAATAACATGGAAGTTTTTTCAAAGCTGAAACACAGACAGGTTTGTTTTTCTGAAGTGCATGTTGTGTCCAAAAATGCCTCTGGTAAACATAAAAAGAAATATAGTGCATTTAAAACTGCCAAGCAGAATATATATATAAAATTCCACAATACTATTATTATTATTACAATTATTATAAAATAAACATTATGCATATGTAGTAGTAGAAGTAGTAGTAATAATAATTATAATAATATTCTCAATTAAATATTTATATAATTACTAGAACTAAAACCAGTTCTGAATATTGATCAAAAATAATCGCAGTATTGGATACAATTTTAAGAATTGTTATATTATTTACAATAGTTATAATTTTAATCTGAAAATATTTATAGTGTTCACATATTATGAATATTGAATATTTACATAATAATAATAACTACTACTACTATTATTATTATTATAATTATAAAATGTTTTCAAAATGCATATTGGTTTACCACTATCAAAAACATATTTGAAACTGAAGGGAAAACATGACAAGCAGGCAAACCTTTAAAAAATGACTCACATACCTTTGCCTACACATGCTAACTCACCCACTACCTTGCCTCTGCATATGTAGGCACAGTTAGAAACACACACTTCTCACGAGTTCTCAGTTTCCTGACCTGTGTCTCTGGCATGGGCCCGGCCCAGGTGGTAGCGCTGTGCATCTGCGTGTTCAGCTGCACTGCTGGCAGCCAGGATGGCATGAAGACCACTGTCACGGGGCAAGGTGAAACTGCGGTGCTTGCTTCCTACTCCACCACCTTCTAATCCCTCTCCTCTTCCTAAACCTGGGAAGGGTTTTTGGCTGGGCTGGGTGGGTGTAATGGGCGGGACGTAGTGTTCTGGTGGCATCCCGTGCTGAGCGGGGAGCGTTGACTGGCGGCGGAGCTCCACGGATACGGCTCGACTGGGATCGACGAACACAGAGTCGTCCAATGGTAGTGTCTGCAGGAAATGGAGGCCAGAGCTGGTTAGGGGCGTCTCGATGAGGTCCTGCCACGAACGCCGCTGGCTGGCAGACTTTCTGCCAGGGGAGCTTGCGCTGCTCACACTGCCCCCCTGTGTTTCGGAGAGCGGGGAGCGGGACTGGATGGTCTCAGTGGAGGGTGGGCGGATGTGTTGGGACTCCTGGAATGGACTTGCCTGTAATCAACATCATGCAAGGTCCTTTTAGTTGGTATATTCACAACTTGGAGGTTGGTGCAACAAGAAGCATAAATCCAGAACGAAGGACAGCTATAACAAGAGAGGCATTTATATCCCTGTTTTCCATTTTCTCTGCTGTCTTCTTTTACAGGCTCACCGCTGTCACCCTTAGTTATGCTCTGCCTGGATGGAACGATCTGAGACAGCAACACATTACGCACACACAACTCTCCCTTTTAGGATTATGGGACTGATTTACGTCTCCTTCATTAAGATTACAGAGGGCTGGAACCAGAGGTCCTCTTTAAAAAAAGTGCCTTTTGACTATGAGTTTACAGCGGCCACAATCATCCCCTGGGTCTAAATAATTAATGTGTCCTTTATCTCCATTCTCTCCACCCCTTCACACCTCATTCTTCATCCTGCTCTCCCTCCCTCTCTGCCCTTCTCTTGTCTTTCACCATTGTTTCACCTCATTTGTTTCCTTCAGTCTTAGTTTTATTTATGCAGAATGCACTACTGTTCAAGTTTGGGGTCAGTAATTTTTTTTAAAGAAATTAAAATATTTTATTCAGTAAGGGTGTATTAAATTAATCAAAAATTACAGTAAAGACATTTTTTAATTTTACAAATTCCTATTTTAAATTGCTGCTCTTTTGAACTTTTTATTAATTGAAGAATTAAAAAAAAGTGCATCAAGGTTTTCTCAAAAATATTAAGCAGCACAACTGTTTTCAACACTGATAATAAGAAGAAATGTTTCTTGAGCACTAAATAAGCATTAGAATCATTTCTGAAGGTGTCATGTGACACTAAAGACTGAAGAGACACTAAAGACTAAAGAGTTATGGCTGCTGAAAATTCAGTTTTGCCATCACAGGAATAAATTACACTTTAAAATATGTTTTTTTTAAATCATAATTATATTTCAGAATATTAATGTATTTTTCATCAAATAGATGCATCTTTTTTCTTTCAAAAACATTAAAATATTTTAACCTTTTAGTTTTGGTAGTTCATGAGGAGAGGAGTTGCATGATTTTGCACAGAGCAAGGAGGACTCAGAGAGTCTGATATGACACGAGTAACAGTTAAAAATGCAATTACATGTCAGCAAGAATTCACACAGTGTGAACACAGGAACTCAAACAAAACAAAAGAAAGAAAGACAAGACTTACCGAGGTGGAGTGAGGGTAAGTGTCATATGGAGGTGGAGGGCTATCCTGTTTGGGTGTTGAGGACATGTGATCAGCGTCCTCATGGTCACTCTCACTCCAGTAGTCTGAGAAAACGACAGCAAATATCCATTAAACACATGAGGAGTCCAAGAATAATGACATTTGAAGGCTGTGGAAAGCAGCAGTTTATTTAAAAGAATCCTTTTAGCATTTATTCATCAAATGATAGAGAAGTATAAATTATACTGACAGATTAATGAAAATGACTTCCTCTGTACTCAAACACACCATACATGTTGTACTTCATATGCATATATTTATAGGACTTGCAGACCAGACCACACAAAGTCAGAGTGGGAGAATAATTGATCCGACAAGCTTAGTGGAGCATGAAGGCATCTTCTCACCGTGATCCTGTCGAATCCTCTTCTGCTCTGAGTGAGCTGTTGCCGCCATGTTCAGTCGACTGAGCCACCTGCGAGCAAACATAAAAAAAACAAAAGTTACCTGGGGAGCTCTTCACACTGCTGAAATGCCGAGCTGAAAGAGTCTTTCGGGATGTCGCTAAAATGAGTAGCTTTGATCAGCTCACGGAACATTAAATGAGATTCAGGAGCCTGACTAGAGCATTCATGAGGAATTGACAATGTTTCAGATTACATTATGAGTCTCTTTTGTTTCTGTAGGCATGTTGGAACGTTTCTTTTCATCTTACCTATTCATATCATCCATGTTGTCTGCAGCAAAGTAGAAGCTTTTGATTTTAGGATGGCAAGCCTTAAAAGCACTGAAAACAGGCAAGAGATACAAAGTCAGTATTGTATGCAAAGCAGTATTAACGTTTTTTTTTTATTTTTTTTATGAGAACTGTTTAATTTCTAGTTTATTCTACTACTCACAACTTTTTGCGGCATTCGTTGGCCTGATCGATGTTGAACTCAGGCAGGCTGACGAAGCCCTCTGCTTTCTCATCCTGAGAAAGTACAGAGATGAAAATCTGAGATATACTGATGAAGCAGGGAGTTTATGTAGGCAGCCTAATGGGCCATTTTGTGCTGTGGCATTTCATCATGCAGATGAATGACCTCGTGCCCTCACCTCTTCATTGGTGTACCAATATAGGCAGGCATCTTTTAGCACAACCCAGTACTTCTTCCATTTCTGAGAGAAGTAACTCTTTGCATCCTTCTTCTTCCAGAGCCAGCCCTCACAATCACCCTGACCCAAGTCCCTGCAGGAGATTCGCCGCTTACTAATGGAGGGCAGGGATCCAGCTGAGAAGGACAAAGAGAGAGAAAGCAGAGACATCAGCGTGGGCAATATAAATGAAAAGACTGACAGGAATAGTATCAAAACAGTGGCTTTTTGATGTACTGCCATATAATGGCAGAGACATGTCTTGACATAACAGTTATTCAGAGTAAGAATGTGTGATTGGATTTGTATAGGAAAGAAATAACTGCACTGCAAAAAAATCCTCTCAATCAGTATTGTCAGGAAAGCAAAAAAAAAAGGATCTATCTAAAATCTATCTATCTATCTAAAATTGTAATAATTTTCTAATTTAAAAATTATTTAAATTGTCAAAAAAAAGCTAGATTGTTTATTTTTCTTCTTTATTCTGACCAATTTCTGCTTAAAAAATAAATATATTTGTGATAGATTCTATAAAAGAAAAAAAACTGAACACAGAATGACTAAATATAATTTCTTGGAAAAATATTTTTTAATTTTAAAATTAATTTTGTAATGTGCCAAGCAATTTAATGTAATAAATACATGCCAGACAAAGATCCAGATCTGAAATGTTTACCAAAAATTTTTCTATGTCTGCAAATACTAGCAGAATTTAACATTTGACATCTTACCTCTTAACTTCACTTTCTTTGACCGGGAAAGCATGGACGATCGATCAAATGTCTGAAAGACAGTAAATAAATACAAATAGATAGTAAATGAAATTATTTCATGCTGCATCCCTTAATCTTAAATGAAATATACATTAATAGAGTATTTACACAGTTATAGATTAATACAGTAATTTCTACATTGTCTTCAGTACACTCACGAGATAGACAGATGAGGTTTCAGATGGGGGTGTGGCCAGCAAGTCATGCTGCAGCATTTCCATCTGAAGGGTGGGGACTAGGGCGTAGTGGGCGGGGCTACCACCTTTCTCACTCTTCCTTCTACTACGCCGACTGCTGCGACGTCCAGTGTGGTACTCCTCTGTTCCCGCCTTGTCCTCACTCACATATCGCAGCAGGGAGTTTTCTGTTAATAAACATGTGGGATTATGAAACAACAGTAAAATGGGACAAAGCAAATTTTCAATGCACTGTCTGTGTTCAAAATTTAATAAAGCAGTTTTGATTCTTCCATTTAAATAATGTAATGGTTAGAGTTTAAATCAAATTATTCAGGGATCTCATGATCAAAGAATATGTCTGAAAGATGCTGTGTTGCGCATGCACAAATTTGATATAAATTCTGCAAGCGTGACTAAAGAAAGCATTCTCTCTGCTCCCACTCCTTCAGCAACAGAGCCTGGCCTCAACCAATGAGAAGCCAGCATCTTGGCAAGACCTCTATGTCGGAGTTACCATGGCAATGCAAAACCAAAAAGATCCCAAAATCTCAAATAAAGAGCCAGCGAGATACTGGCAGACTGATCCCAGCATAAATGAGGTAAATATAAGGGAGATGAGGACAATCTGAACACAATGTCCAAAGATTTTAAAATGTGCCAACGGGGAGGTCAGGGCTAAAGTGATGAAATCACTGGTTCTGTGTAACCTGAGGAAAAGATATCAAAACGTCATCCTCCTCAATGCTCATCCACCCACATACAAACACACACATACACACCTCTTCTGATCTCTTTCTTCAGCTTGGCGGGATCTTCATAGTCTCCAACCCAGTTATATTCCACAGGCATAGAAATAGGCCTCAGCCGCCCTAGTACACAAGCACAGAGAAATTGAAAACAAAATCAAATAATCCATTACAGGAGTAGAAGATTAAGTGTAGCTTGATGGTTGTATTTACAATGATTTATGGCCAATTTAATGTAATATACTTCTGTGTATACAGTATATACTGTGTTGCAGATAAAAACAGCCTGTAAAGACTGAATATCATCATGTATGAAAGCATGTACCATATGTAGGAGTGCTGTCCCTGCGTACAGGTGGAGGGCCCTGATTCTGATCATACTCGTAACAGTACAGGACCGCATCCTCATCCAGCAGCGGGAAATGCCTCCGGCACTCCTGATCCAGAAAGGAGTTGGGCGAATCAGAACCCTTAGCGGCCTGCTGGCAGTTGCTGGTCAGATTTTCTATGTCCTCTCTGCGTAATGGTAAGAGAAATATATTTAATATACAAATATAACATATTTTTCTTGAATATTTACATGCATGTGTGTATTTATATACAGAATAAATATACACAAGTACACACATATATATTTTGTAAACAAAAACTTTTATTTTGGATGTGATTAATCATGATTAATTGTTTGACAGCACTAATTCAAACAGAAAGATATTTTAAATGATAATATTTCACAATATTACTGTTTTACTTTTTGATCAAATTAATTACTTGGTGAGCATCAGACACTTCTTTCAACTTTTTTTTTAAAACATTTGTACTGTCCTCAAAAAGTGCACACTGAGGTGTTTCATATTCACATATTCATACATATATATAGTGTGCATCTGTGTGTATATTGTAATACTGTACCTGGGTGTGTATGGCTCGTCTGGGGGAGGGGGGATGTAGAGGTCCTGCAGAGCGCAGCTGTCCCGTCTGGATGGGGTGCTGAGGGTGCTGGACGGTGTGGCCACACTGCTACTGGGGCTGGGAGGGATGATGGGCTAAAAACAGTGGTACAGTAAGATTTAGCCTTTCCAACATCCCTTAGGAAAGCTGTTCAAATATGCTTTTGTGATTTTCAAAAGTGTACTTGTTGGTAAAGAGTGCTTTCATTATTCATCATTTCATAGCAGCTAAATTTCTCCATTTCACACTGATATGTAAAATACATATGGTACATTAAAACTACTAAATTAAATGAATTAAAAAAATAAAAGTCACCAATAATAATATACAGAGCTATGTAGATTACTTACAAATTGTAGTCTGTTACTGATTCCAAATTACATAACAAAAATTTTTGTGCTCGATTACATTACACATTTTAGGTAACATAATCAGACTACTTTTTGATTATTTTAAATTACTTTTGAGCTAACTCGTTTATCACATTGATTTAAATAGGATAATCTTGTACCATATTGTTTAAAAAAAAGAGAGAGAGTAAGAAAATATATTCCATTTATCGTAATTAACAACATGAAGTGCATTTAACATTACATTACGTCAACATTAGATTACATTAAGGTTTGCCAGTTGGGATTTGTAAAGGAACAGTTTAATGAAAAGCTAATAAGTAATTAAATTATAAAAAAATTCATTAAAATGAATCATTTTAAAATAACATAATTTAAAATAAAACACCTACTAAAAATGAAATATTTTATTTGTTTACCGGCATGTCATATGACCGTTAACTAATGTCAGAGAACTGTGGATGTGCAAATGTAATACTTAATTATTGAAATATTTTTTTTTTTAAATCTCAGGGGTACTTCAAGTAAACATATTAGTGAAAAGAGGTTCAGATGACCAAAAAAAAAAAAAAAAACCTTAGGGAAAAAAATAATTTGAGCATTTTTTGAGACAAAAGCTTGAGACAAAAGCTTTCAAGAACCATAGTAATACATGGTCAAATAACCCACTGAGTTATAATTCGAATAAAAAGTAATTTAACAGTAGTTGATGCAATGTTGAAACACTTCTTAAACTTAAAATGATTTTTGTAAATCAAAATGCTGTGTAGCCACCTGACTAATGACTGGTCCTTGAGTGAATGTCCACAAAACTGGAAAGACTTTTTACAAACCCGATTCCAAAAAAGTTGGGACACTGTACAAATTGTGAGTAAAAAAGGAATGGAATAATTTACAAATCTCATAAATTATATTTTATTCACAATAGAATATAGATAACATATCAAATGTTGAAAGTGAAAGTTAAATGTACATATAAGGAACAGCTGGAGGACCAATTTGCAACTTATTAGGTCAATTGGCAACATGATTGGGTATAAAAAGCCTCTCATAGTGGCAGTGTCTCTCAGAAGTCAAGATGGGCAGAGGACTGGGACAATCTCTGTGCGTAAGGGTCAAGGCCGGAAAACCATACTGGATGCCCGTGATCTTCGGGCCCTTAGACAGCACTGCATCAAAAACAGGAATAATACTGTAATGGAAATCACAACATGGGCTCAGGAATACTTCCAGAAAACATTGTCGGTGAACACAATCCACCGTGCCATTCGCCGTTGCCGGCTAAAACTCTATAGGTCAGAAAAGAAGCCATATCTAAACATGATCCAGAAGCGCAGGGGTTTTCTCTGGGCCAAGGCTCATTTAAAATGGACTGTGGCAAAGTGGAAAATTGTTCTGTGGTCAGACGAATCAAAATTTGAAGTTCTTTTTGGAAAACTGGGACACCATGTCATCCGGACTAAAGAGGACAAGGACAACCCAAGTTGTTATCAGCGCTCAGTTCAGAAGCCTGCATCTCTGATGGTATGGGGTTGCATGAGTGCGTGTGGCATGGGCAGCTTACACATCTGGAAAGGCACCATCAATGCTGAAAGGTATATCCAAGTTCTAGAACAACATATGTTCCCATCCAGACGTCGTCTCTTTCAGGGAAGACATTGCATTTTCCAACATGACAATGCCAGACCACATACTGCATCAATTACAGCATCATGGCTGCGTAGAAGAAGGATCCGGGTACTGAAATGGCCAGCCTGCAGTCCAGATCTTTCACCCATAGAAAACATTTGGCGCATCATAAAGAGGAGGATGCGACAAAGAAGACCTAAGACAGTTGAGCAACTAGAAGCCTGTATTAGACAAGAATGAGACAATATTCTTATTCCTAAACTTGAGCAACTTG